>CM064065.1:9808511-10256136 GCA_032594955.1 Panicum miliaceum | reverse complement strand
TTAATTACGCAGTTTCCCAGCCTTCACCTGCGCTGAAAGCCATGTGCGGCCTGTGCTTATTCCAAAACCACCCACTCTGTTCATCAGCCAGTCCTGTCACATTAGCTAGTACTGTACTGCAAGTCTCCTAATCTGATCGACATTTTCGGTCTCCTAATCGAAATGATATGTTTTTTTTCTTTGCTCTTGTACTACCACTGGAGTACTGTGGCACATCACACTTGCTAATGGCAGTCCGTAGTGTCCGATGTACGGGCCACGGCACAAGGGTCGAGTCAAACAGCATCGCTTTGCCGATGCCGGAAAGCCGAGCCGACACCGGGGCCCCGCGGCGGCTCAGGGTGCGCGTACAGAAAAAGCCACACGTAATCTTGCTCAGCTCCGGGGCGCGGCGCGGGCGGGCGGGGCCCGCGACTGGGCGCAGGCGACGCGTCCTCCTTTAATCGAAAGCAAACAACGGAGCGCAACAGGGGGAGACGCGGACGCCGACCCCGCGAGCAACAGCGATCACAGACAACGCCATCGCCGCGCCGGTTCTGCCTGGCCGCTCGCTTCCGGAGAAGCAGAGCGGCGTCTCCCCCGTCTTGTCACTCCCCTGATGCCCCGCCATTAACGCGGCAGCTCGCTCGCTAGCCTCTTGCCGCAAGACAACAAGCCTCTTGACTGTTCGTGTTGCGTTGCGTGCCTGGCGGGCGGGCCTGACCCCGACCGTGGAAGCGCGAGGGCAGGGGGCAGCGGCGAGTAGCGCGGCACGGGGGGAACAGCTCTCGCTTGGCCCTGTCCGTGGTCCGGCCGGATGCCTTGCCATCCGCTGCTTATGGTTACACAGGGCCTGGTGAAAAAGTGGTAAACATGTTTATTCGCTAAGCTCAGCACCTGGCACTGCAGACATCGCACGATCTGCTGGTAACTCTGGCGAAGATGACGTGAGGCGTCCGCTTGTTGCCAAAAGAAGGTAATCCCGAACAGGGAGCACGTAGGGCGCCCAGATGTACTGGGGCGCTCTGAGTTTTCACCGCGGCCGGTTTACCGATTCACCCGGGGTGAGATACCGCTGGGTACACTGGTCCTGCTGACTGCTGTACGACGAGAGGGGGGGGGGGGGGGGGGCACTGGTGAGCCAGTCGAGTCGAGTCGGGCCGGGGTGACGACGACGGCGCACGGAACACCGGGGGTTGGGTGCGCGATCCGCGGGAACGGAACAAGCGCGCGCCCCTGCCGCAGCCCGGGTACCCAGGCGCGGTGGCAGAGGCGCTGCCCTGGGCATGGAGTGGAGGGCGGAGCCACGGCCACCCCAGGCCTGTGACCTGGCCGCAGCAGCAGCGTGCGGCAGGCGGCCGCTTCCTGCGAACGGCAAGCTATGACCCGCGCCCGATAAAAGCGAGGAGAAAGTTGGGGTGGGACGTTTCAATTTCTCTGCCGCCTGTCTGCTCACCATACGCGCGGCTGCCTGCCCCTCGCCTTGCCACCCATTTCCATCCACGCGCGTCTGACCGACCGCTCTGGCACATCGGCCAGGCGATGCCGAGAGTAGACGAGGCGATCTACGCCGAGACGCCTCCCTCTGTCCGTGTCTCTGGCAAGGCCGCATCTGGCGCGGTGACTGCGCGCTGCTCTTGGTGCCTTGGTGGTTTCCGCCCGTTGTTGCACGAGCACGCTGCCCGCCCGGCCGGCCCGGAGCGGTGGCACTGGCAGGGCAGGCAGCGACAGCGCCATCAAATTCGGCAGCGGCGGGCAGCCGGGGGCAGCCGCGTCAATGGTCACACGCCGAGCATGGGCGCCATAAACACTTTGTTCCCGTCTGGGGGGTTTTGCGCCTCACACCCTGGTAATCCAGCAATTTGCGGGACAGTACACTCCACGCTGCACCTGAAGACTGGCGTGTCGATCCACACGAGCGTGTTAGCACCATTTCAGCAAGTAGCCAAGCACCACCACTACTCTACAGATCTACTACTGGTACCAGTGGTGACTGGTAAGTTTCTACCAAGCACACGGGGGTATCGTACCAGTTGTACCCAGCACGTGCCGAGCACACGCACGGCCAGGCTCCCAGTCCAGCCGAGACTCGGACACGTACTTGTACCGCGAGTGGCGAGTCAGTACTGTTTCCACACCAAGAGTGTGTATCATCCGGGCTTTCCCATCGGACGGGACCGGGCTCCGCGGATTAGGTGGCGCATTAAATACCGCGACAAATCGAATCGTCGCCTTAACGCCGGTTTACGAGCGGGGACCCCCCGCCGCGGCGGCGACACGGGCCAACAATGGCGCGAGGGGGGGGGGGGGGGGGGGGGGGGGGCGTGCCAGCGCACGGACATCAACCCCGGGGGGCCTCGTCTCGTTTTCGCTCGAGCAGCGGCGGATCAACAAATCTATCCATCATTATCCAGGTCCTGGGACGCCAAAACGATGCCCCCTCTCTGCCTATTAACGTGCGTGGGGGTGTGTGTGGAGGGGAGGAGAGGCACAGAGGTGGGGGCACGGGCGCGGAGAGGAACAGGGACACACGCAAATGGCTACAGGGAGTTGACAGTAGTGGACGCCCGGGCTGCAGGAGGTACGGACCCCTTGACACTTTGACCCCTGCTGCCCGGAAATACTACACGGCACTGCACGGCCAAGCAAAGTATATATAGCAACAGGATAGTATAGGTAGGGGTAGCGACAGATCATTGCTAAATCATTGCTTTAGGGGTTCTTTTACAATCCAATTTGATGTTATATATTTTTAGCTTAAATTGTACTAGGCCAACCGATACATGCCGTCATGTCGTCGTAAACTCGTACATGATGCATGTATTATACAACACATGCTGTCGATACCACATTTACGTTCGACGCAACGGCGGGGGGCGGGGGGGGGGGGGGCGCGGCACGACCAGGAACGAAGCTCACTACTACTCCACTGGCGTGTGGCACGTGTATAGCTGTATAGGGCAGGTGTCTACACTCTACACGCTTTTCCGGTACTGGACTACTGGTAGTCGAGCAAAAGCGGGACCCGTACCCAATAAGACTGTGGCCCAGTTATTGTACCCGTACTCCTGCCCGCTCCAGTCTACCATACCGCGCCATCCATACTCCTGCTGTACCGGGCACCCTGCCGCCTGCCTGCCCTGTGTCCGCATCCACCCACCGTCCACGCCCCTCTCTCTCTCCTCTGCCGCCCGCCTGCGCCATCACTGTGCGCGCCTCCCGCATCGTCCGCTCTCTTTTTCATCTCTTTACCGGCCAGCGAGCGGCAGCAGCTGCTGACCAGCGACCACCCTTTTTTTACTCCCCGAGGACGCAGCAGCGCGGCAGTGGAGATCGGAGTAGTAGTAGTACTATTGATTTCCACTGGCACGCACGGCCGTCCCCGTCCCCTCCCCCGCCCTGCATCTTTTCCGGCCGCTGCTGGTTCGTGCCGGCTGGCTCACAGCGACAGCCTCCGCCACTCCCCTCGTCTCCCTCCATCCCCTAGCTGGCTACCCCAGGTAGCTGCCTGTAGCCTCAGCCCCGCCCATAACCCCACATTCATGACCATTACCGCGATGTGTCACCCCACCACACCGCCCCCTCCGCCATAACCCTGCTGCGTGCTTGCGCTTTGGTGCTTTGCTTTGCCTCCCCCCTGCGACCCCCCGCACCCCACCCTCCTCATTAATCACTAGCTGCCTCCCTCGGCTCGGCGCGCTGCCCTGCCTCCCTTCTCGTGCTCCGCGCTCGCGCCCGCAGCAGCAGCAATGACGGGGATCGACCTCAACGACACCGTGGAGGAGGACGAGGAGGAGGCGGAGGCAGGGAACTCGTGCTCCCAGCAGAGCCGCTCCAGCTCCGCGGCTACGGGGACGCCGCCGCCGCCGGGGCCGGGCGCCGCGGTGTGCCTCGAGCTGTGGCACGCGTGCGCCGGCCCCGTCGCGCCGCTGCCGCGGAAGGGGAGCGTCGTGGTGTACCTCCCGCAGGGCCACCTCGAGCACCTCGGCGACGCCGCGGCGGCGGCCGGTGGCGGCGCCGTGCCGCCTCACGTCTTCTGCCGCGTGGTCGACCTCACCCTCCATGTGCGTGGGCGCCGGCTCGCTGCTCCTACAAGCTCAATGTGTCTCTGTGGATTGCCCTGCGAGCGGAGCTTGATTGGCTTGTTGCGTTTGTTGCAGGCGGACGCGTCCACGGACGAGGTGTACGCGCAGCTCGCCCTCGTCGCCGAGAACGAGGTGCGCACAAGCTACAGTGCACCGGCGGCGTTCGATTCCATTTCGTTTTCCGTCCGTCGGTTAAGATTTTCCGGCTGATTTGTTTCGTCGGGCGCCCGCTTCTGTCTCCTGCAGGAGGTCGCGAGGCGGCTGCGCGGAGGGTTGGAGGACGGGAGCGGCGGCGACGGCGAGGACGGGGACACCGTGAGGCAGCGGTTCTCGCGGATGCCGCACATGTTCTGCAAGACGCTCACGGCGTCCGACACCAGCACGCACGGCGGCTTCTCCGTGCCGCGCCGCGCCGCCGAGGACTGCTTCCCGCCTCTGGTACGCTTGGATAGGCTTGGAACAAAAAAAAAGTTTCCATCTTTTCTGTGCCCGGTCGATGCTCGGAGCTGCTTTGCTGAATCAAGTGGTTTTGGGGCGTGCAGGATTACAGCCAGCAGCGACCGTCGCAGGAACTTGTCGCCAAGGATTTGCACGGAACCGAGTGGAGGTTCCGCCACATCTATCGAGGTACATCAACAAAATATACGCAGGATTTTTCCGTGTTTTTGTAACTGAGATATGAGACGTGCATATATTACCTCTTCCTCATTGGGCTTCTGTACTGTGTACGGGTTCGCCCTGACTGATTCAGTATGACTGAATGAGATTAAATGGCAACACTTCAGTCGGTGACTGGTGTTTCTTCTGGCCTTGCCTTCAGTATGACTGAATGAGATTAAATGGCAACACTTCAGTCGGTGACTAGTGTTTCTTCTGGCCTTGCCCGTCTTGTTCCGATTTGAGCACTTGTGAATGCTTCATCTTTGCTCACCTAGGACAAGGATTACAGTCATGATTGAACACTTCATCCTTTTAGAATACATGTCAGGTTGTATGATCAGAACTAATGATTATATGCTGAGAGAGAAATGTACAAACTATGCCCATGTTTTATGCTCTCTGCATTTGCTTTCTTGTGTGCTGTACAGAGTGTTTCTCGCGAAGCATCTGCACTATCGTTTGCTAGTTATCATAACTCTATTTAAAATTTACCGGCTGCTCATGAAAATCGTCAAATTATTTATTGGGAAGTTATGGTCCCTTTTAAGGAATGTAAAGGACAAACATGAGAAGTTATGTCATGTGTGGTCCTTGATCTCTGATGAATCTGCATCTGAATGTGATGCAGGCCAGCCCCGCAGGCACCTTTTAACCACTGGATGGAGTGCATTTGTCAACAAGAAGAAACTTGTCTCAGGGGACGCCGTACTATTTCTGCGGTAGGCCAACGCGAACGCGGAGATAATTATCACATGTTGGTGCCGCTCTTTTCTGAAGATTCCTCATAATTTTCAGGGGAGATGATGGCGAGCTAAGACTTGGAGTGCGCCGTGCAGCTCAGCTTAAAAATGGATCTGCTTTTCCAGCGCTTTATAATCAGTGTTCAAATCTTGGTTCACTAGCAAACATAGCACATGCTGTTGCCACCAAAAGTGTGTTCCACATCTACTATAACCCCAGGTAATCAAGAACATACCGGTTCCTGTATAGTGCTCTCACATGTTCATGTCGATGCAAGTCTTTGAGATGCTAGAAGGTAGAATGTGCTTATTGGTTACAAGCTATTTGCTGCTTGCTGATAAGGATTTGAAAGAGTCTGATATTCATTGATTCAGTGGTTTCGTGTAGTGCGCCAAGTCCCATTACATAGTTCTAAATGCATCCCATTTTCCATACTTAATGTATCTATGTAATTCAGTGCCTTTATTGGAATCCAAAGTTAGGTGATATTACTCCTTGAATTGATGATGGTACTTATATTTGGACCCTTTCAATCTGAAAGCAAGAATGTTTTTAAATGTTATGACAAGTAGGCTGGTAAATTTTTATGTATATCTTGTGAGTTTTTTGTTACTTTCTTGGCCTCGATGTGGAGAGTTAAGAACTGTAAGCATTCTGAAAAAAGAACTGTAAACATTCCGAAAAAAGAACTGTAAATATCCATGAGATTTGCTGCAAGCCTTGCCTTTTTATCTAGGAACAATTCAAGTCCTGATGGCAATTACTGCTTTGAAAAACCTTGCAGATTAAGTCAGTCTGAATTCATTATACCATATTCGAAGTTCATGAAGAGCTTCAGTCAACCATTTTCTGCTGGGTTGAGGTTCAAAATGAGATATGAGAGTGATGATGCTACGGAAAGAAGGTATGCTTCAAAAGTTACTACGGTTTCTTCTTCTTCTTTTGATGGGATTGGGAAAGTTGCCTGATCTTATACAAATTTATGATGAATTGTTGACATGCGAGGCTATTCCGCAGATACACGGGGATCATAGCAGGAATTGGCGATGCTGACCCCATGTGGCGTGGTTCCAAGTGGAAATGTTTGATGGTATGTTGTCTTTTCTTACAAGATACATATGCCTTCATCACCAGCTTACCTTTCTGTATAACTTTTTTGGTGGTAAATTTGAGCTATATATGAATATAATTGCTGTTGAAGATATACAAAATTTAACATGTTCCTTTCTTTACGCAGCACATTAAGTAGTTTGCATTATGTAGTTGTCGTGGCGGTCTAAACCTATTGCACTATTTGCTTACATATATGCCAGTAAGCAATCACACACATCTGTGTGGTAACATGATGAATGACTAATGTTGAGGATTGCAAATTACAACCTACTACAGAACCTGTGCTCTCGGCGTTGTCTCTGCTTGATTTACAACATAGTTAGATCTTAATGACACTAATTGTTTACGTCAGTTTTTCTCCAGAGCACATATTTTGATGAGTATTAGTTTAAAGGCATGTTGTGTGCCAGCCTGGTTTCCTTCATCCGGTACACTAAATAACTAAGTATGTTTTATTCTGATTTGTTATCGCCCTGAAATTCCTGGGCAGTTCAACAACATTTCCCCATTGTGGGGAGATAATATTTTCTCTTGAGTAAGGCAGTTTTAAATTGCTGCATAACATAATCCTCTTGATGACCTTACGTATCTTTAATACCCCAACTATTCTATGTGCAGGTCAGATGGGATGATGATGTAGATTTCCGTCGACCAAACAGGATTTCTCCTTGGGAGATCGAGCTGACTAGTTCAGTTTCAGGATCCCATCTGTCTGCACCAAATGCGAAGAGACTGAAACCATGTCTTCCCCATGTCAATCCAGACTACCTAGTTCCAAGTATGTCTGTTCTCCGCACCCAGCAAAACTGTTTACTTGATGATTATTTTGTGATCTTCATGAGTTCTATTATCTTTTTTGGTAGATGGAAGTGGTCGTCCTGATTTTGCGGAATCTGCCCAATTCCACAAGGTCTTGCAAGGTCAAGAATTATTGGGTTATAGAACTCGTGACAATGATGCTATTGCTACTTCTCAGCCATGTGAAGCAAGGAATATGCACTACATTGATGAGCGTAGTTGCTCCAATGATGCGAGTAACAATATCCCAGGGGTTCCGAGACATGGTGTCAGGACACCACTAGGAAACCCTGGGTTTCCCTACCATTGCTCAGGCTTTGGGGAGTCTCAAAGATTCCAAAAGGTCTTGCAAGGTCAAGAAGTATTTCGTCCGTACCGAGGAACTCTAGCTGATGCGTGTTTGAGAAATAATGCCTTTCATCAGCAAGATGGTTCTCATGCGCCTAGTGTGGCGAATAAATGGCACACACAACTTCATGGATGTGCTTTTCGTGGACCACCTGCACCAATGAATCCATCTCAATCCTCATCCCCACCATCCGTCCTAATGTTTCAACAAGGTAATTCA
Source organism: Panicum miliaceum (assembly GCA_032594955.1). Taxonomy (NCBI): domain Eukaryota; kingdom Viridiplantae; phylum Streptophyta; class Magnoliopsida; order Poales; family Poaceae; genus Panicum; species Panicum miliaceum. Next base: position 10,248,192 of record CM064065.1, on the reverse strand, counting down.
AAGATGTCCCAATTTGAATTTGGGCATGGCCCCTTGGATAAGAATGTAGATGGTAGACCTGCTATGCTTGGCCATGCTGGAGGTATTGGGGGAACTGAGCAAACTTTGATGCTCCAGCCTCATCATGTTTCTGAAGAAGTGAGAAATAGGCATGCAACAGTTGAAAAATTTCACTCTGTTGGGAAGGATGGAACAGATAACAGGGATGTTAACACAAATAGTTGCAAAATATTTGGCATATCTTTGGCAGAGAAGGTTCCGTCGAGCAAACAAAAGGAATGTGGTGATGCCAATTATCCATCCCCGTTCCTATCTTTGAAGCAACAAGTGCCAAAATCGTTGGGCAACAGTTGTGCCACTGTAAGTGTTCTATGGTCTGTAACTTCGATGTCATTCTAGAGTAAACTGCCTTTTAACTAAAAAATCCTGCAGGTTCATGAGCAAAGGCCTGTTGTTGGTAGGGTGATTGATCTTTCAACCATGGATATGATGATCTGATCTGTTATTCAAATTATCTTGGAGGTGAAGAAATGCTAGTGCTGCTTTCGTCTTCATGTTAGTGGTACTTACAGCATCTAAGCATATGAGCTGTTCTGTTCTTGTGCGAATGCACTGATTATAGCTTTCATATTTTGCAGGGACTTTTCTGTTGTGTACTGTGGATAGTCTCAGGTTGATGATTGGGCCTGGTGAAAAATGTATGGATCGAGGATGCTGATCAAACTTGTATCCTAGCTGTAGTGGCACTTTGTATGACCTTCTTTAGTGCTCCATGTTATCAGCACTTGTTGCTGCTCAGAACTTGCCTGTATTCTTATAAGCTGTATGCTATAACAAACCCATTTATAGAGGGTTTGTTTGCTTTAGCATCGATGTAGACTATCATGAGAACATAATTTGCTTGGGGCTGCTTAGCGCCTCCACCCCGTTCAAGCTATCTTGTCGATCAGAGTTCACTATATACAGGATTAATGGTGGCGGCACTGATCTGAGAGAAGGTTTCCTAGACGTCATGTTTAGAGTATTCTGCCGACTCTTTTGTCGCGTACTTCCTCTCTGGTTCAGTATACATGTCGTTTGGTCAAACTTCTTAAAACGCTGGTTGTTAGAAGAAATGTAATTCTACTCTACGTTTTTGAGTAATACATAGCCCAACCTATAGGGAGTATATAGCGAGAATAGTAGCAAACCCACGATTTTGCCTTTTAGACGTAAAAGCGAAGGACACAAATAAGAAATTGTGAAATAGGTCGGACGGGGTGCACCTCCCGGTTCATGGCCGACAGGTTTGATGTATCCGCCGCGAGCGCGTGCCTGCACTCTGAATTTCCCCAAGCAGACGTCGAGCTGCAGAGAAGGACGAGAAGTCGATATAAATTGCACGTTGAGACGTGATCCGGCCTGGGTGTATATCTTAGGCAGGTGCACCCAGCATGCTGATGCTGCACTCCTCGGCCGGCGCCGGCCGACCAGAGGTGGCATGGCATAGTGTCTGTGTCCGTGTCGTCGCAGTACCGGCTGTACTTACCGACGTTTTGCCCATTGCCTCCCAGCCGCGCCGTGAGCCCGTGACCATGCGCCCGAGGTTGGCCAAACCAACGCCTTCCACCGCCACTCTGAAAGCATACACCTCGCCCGACAGCACCTCCTCACGAGTATTTGCAGTTGTGCCGCTGCCTCTTTATGATCCCATCCGTGGACCAACCGTTGGTCCAGGCCTGCAGCAGTCGAGTGACTGCAAACCACGGTGCTTCTTTCCTCCGAGCACCTGAAATTTCAAGAACGGGGTCACAACATAACTACTGTAATAAGCATGCGATGAAATTTAATGGTGGCTGAATGAACATGTTCAATAAATGATAGACGGAAATTTACTCCATGGTTTCTCCTAGTAACCTGAAAGTACAAACAAATGAAATTAAGTAGAGTCATACCTTGTGAGGGCTCCACTTGTGGACTTCCCTAGTCACTTGATCAGGCCGTCCATCAAGTCCGGAAGGAATCAAGTGCATTTCCTGGTGGGAATCAACGCAATCTAACAAAAGCAGCCTGATACAGGAGAGAAATGCCATAAAGTGCAGAATAAACCTCCTGACGTATATTCTCCCATTAGATTAGTTCAACCAAACACCAAAATCGCGTTCGTTTTCAAACATACCGAGGTCATGGGCAGCACCCAACAAGACAAAGTGCATCCTGAACATACTAAAACCCATCCTTCTCCAGCTGCAGCACTCAACAAGACAGAGTGCATCCTGAACATACTAAAACCCATCCTCCTACAGCACCGAACAAGACAGTCTGTCCTGAACGTACTAAACCTTATCCTCCTACACAATAATGACAGCCACCATCCTTTACCAGACGCTCCTCATTCATCATCTTCGTCAAGTAGATCGGTAAAGTCCTCTATATTTGTCGCATTTGGAACAGCAGGCTCTGATGAACGCAGCTCATCGATTTCAATGCGGAGGAGGGGATCACAGATAAACTTCCCTATCTGTAAGACTCTGGGACAGCCTGATTGAAGAAGAAAATCAAAGTGAGCACCTCATGAAAAGGAGGCAGCAAGGAATGGGCAGAGAGCAGCGATGTACCTGCAATAGGACACTGTGGCGGTTTTTTGGACCTTATATAATGCATTACTGGGCCCTTTTCATATATGTGCCTGCAATCCACACTGCATAGGAGACCATCATGAGTTCAATCAGGGCAATGAATTAGATCTACATGTATACCGAACTGAAACATTTTAAATGCCTAACTAGAAATCCCCTCTATTCATTAGTTCAGTCAGGGTAATTGAAGATTTACCAGTCACAATGGCTCAGAGTTGTATCAACTTATATCTTTGTGACAGAAGGGATATTATTACTTTTGGGCTATGTCTCAAAGTCAGGTTAGCAGAGAGGGTTGTACAAGTAGCACCGGACATCTGGTGTCGAAAACTGTATGTTATTGACAATCGCAAACTAATAGTGACAACAAGGATTTTAACGCTGAGTACAAATCATAGTGCTGACATTAATGCCATATCATTGAGGTAATCCGGATTTGTGATTTCAGTAAGTCATCAAAAGGATACAAGAGAAATTGTAGTACTCAATAAACAATTAAACATAATTCAAAGTGCTTACAAGAAAAATTGTAGTACTCAATAAACAATTAAACATAATACAAAGTGCAGTGGGATCATGTTTCTTGTGCCTACAATTTTCATTCCATTTTTATCAGTTGAAAATAAAATTGTCACCAATCATTCTCTTTTATCATGACAGAGTCTAAAAGCTTCAGTCGTTTTTTATCAGGTTGAACAGTATGCTGCTCAACTTTCGGTTATTGAGCCGAAACACCACTAAGAATATTCAAAAGGTTACAAAAGAAAATTGTACTCATACCAGCGAACTGGATCTACCAACTCAATCACCGGTTTCCCAGTTAATGGACATGTGACATTTAAGATGCTCATCTGGGTGCTAGTCATGACAATGTCCTCCTGTTCCTCACCAGGCATTGGCTGACCTGCATGATGAACATTCTGCAGAGGACAACAGAAGACAAAGAAGATCACACATCTTGCAAGTACAAACAAACATGTCATTCTTTTTCCAAATGTAACCCAACTGAAATTCATTCTAGGAAGCTGGTATTTTCAAAGTCACTTTTTACCCATTGCCGATTATACTTGAGCACCTAGAGCACAGGTAAAATGTACAATCCCGAATGATCATCAAATGATCAATGAACGGTACATACCCAAACAGACTCCCTGAACTGTCGAAAGAGCGGGTGGTTCTGTCCTGATGCTGATGAGGCTTCCTTGATCTTGTTTACCTCCGCCTCAATCAATGTTTTGAAATCCGTTGGCTTCAATTGGAGACCGCACCAAAACAACAAAGACAAAAGATTTAGACAAAATTGCTCCAATGTCAAGTGCCCTAAATTGCCTCAATCCGGACGGCAGGTAGCACCCCTACCTGATCAGAGGGCTGGTACACCTCAGGCACCGCCTTAATCGCCTGGGTCAAGGCCGTGCAGTGCTCGTACGAAGCCACCATCTCCAGCACCATTTCCTCAAGATTATGCACCTGAAATGAACAATCTCATGCGGTTGGGATGTTCGGGGTTTATAGGTGAGGTGAGATGGGGATTAAAATGGGGGAACGCTCGTGTGGGCCTTATCAGACTTGCCGTCCCTCTCGTACTCGAAGGCGAGGGACTTCATGCTGCCGAGAGCCTTGCGCATATCCTGCGGGTTGGGGAATTGACGGAGGGTTAGGGTTTTGCGGGGCGCGACCGAAGAGGGGGAGTTGGTGCCCGCGAGCCGCGATAGAGAGATGGGCTGCGGAGGCCGGAGGGAGCTTACCGCGACGAGGGCCTGCACTTCCGATAAGGCGATGGCGGCGGTGTTGGAAAGCTTCGTGGTCACCGACGACATCTCCGGCGGCGATTTCCGTCGAACTCCCGCGCCTTTTTTCTGCTTCGCGTGGGAATGGAGGGAAGTGGGCGCCTGGCCGGGTAGAAGGAAACTGAGTAACGGACTCAAGAGAGGGCCGTCTTGAAGGCCCATGGTTAGTTGTCAGTGGGCTGGATACTATCAGCCATGTTCGAATACGTTCAGGATTATTTGAATTCTTCTAATAAAAAGTTGTTTCTTTGGATATTTTATCATTTTATTATCATAACCCCTCGAATTTTGGGAGAAATTGCATTAACCCTCAATAATTTTTGAAGAAAATTGGACCCTCTATTTTTCATTTTTTAATGTAAACAATTCGGGAAATCCTAGTAAACAAAGTACACCAATGGTTTGGGAGAGAGGTGCCGCTTTCGATAATCAGTCCAAATTTGAACTAATTATGTTTCAGACAAATTAAACAGAATTCTGAAGATTTGGATCGAAGTCCATACTAACAGCCTTAACAAGTCAATACTCAGAGAGTCCTGCGCCTTTTTGCAACAGGGACGAAACTTTATCTTGTCTAGCCGTGCGAGTCAGTGACCTGTAGGAAACCTAGAAATGGTCCTCCTACTAAAGAACAGTAGACAATAATTCTGACCAGAGGAATTGAAGTCATTCCGGCGCTGATGACCTCCTATGGGCCTGGGAAGGGGGTGTTAAAGTTTAACACCCCGTTAAACTTTAACACATGGTGGGTGTTTGGATGGGTTGTTAAAGTTTAACACTTTAGCTGAAAATGACTGTATTACCCCTCAATAAATGGATAGGGGAGAGAGAAGAGGAGAGAGAGGGGGGGCAACCAGGGAAAAGAGAGAGAGGGGGACCACTTTTAACACCTTTGCCACATTTTAACACCCCCTCCATGTGTTTATGAAAAGAGAGGTGTTAAATTTTAACACTTCATCTTTAACACTTGTATTTGGCAGCCAAAGTATAAAAAATATGTTAAAAAGAGGTGTTAAACTTTAACACCCCCTTCCCAAACAGGCCTAGGTCGAGAGCCGTACTAGCTGCTACCTGGACCTTGGATCTGAACGTTCAGAACTGACGTGGCATTCATGTGACCGCCCACCTGATCCTGCTCGCGGCAAGCCTGGCCTGGAAACATTGCCTGCAAGGCTGCAGGCATATGGATCAAGCTGCCCCAGCTAGGATAAGCGATCTCCTCCTGTTGGTGAACATGCCGTGGGGTCTCCATGCCTCCATGACAACGCACAAGCAGGCTCCATTCCAGCAGCCTGCGGATGAATCGCAAACACCAGGCAATTCTTGTGCCCATTCACAAAACCTCTTGTCTGCACTGAAACCACACAGAAGTCGATCAGAGGAGCTTAGCTGCCGCTTCACGCAGACGAAAGGCACGCCAGTGACATGCTGGCGCAGCCTTTCAGGTCAGGCTAGATGCCTGCCTTTTACAGAGCAGAACCGATACAAAAGGGCATCATTCTTATTCCGAAAAGGAGAAGCCATCGATAAGGGTTGATGAAGTGCTAGTAGCACAGTTAACGAGCAGGGGCTCATCTGAAGCTTCGGACAAAGGGATGATCAATCTGAAGTTCTTCAGTACTGTACTGTACATACTACTAAACCTCACTGATTGAGCAAAGTCCTTCTGAAGACAGAATCATAGCACATGGCAGGTCTAGCGCAACTTGGCACGTGAATATATGCCGGCGAACGAGGCGCCCCTCCTTCGCCGTGGGGTCAGCTAACTCGCAACTTGCACGGCCAGGCACAGCAAATGCTGCTACAGTGATGCCCTAGCTACCTCGCCCAGCAGCTTTGAATAACCTAACATTCAGACAGGCCGGATTCGTATGCGTGCCTGATCCAAGCAAATATTTATAAATCCGTGCAGTTCAGTGATCGTTACGATGTAGTAACTGGACGAAATGTTTTAACTAGTGGCATCAGGAAGTCAGGAACGGCCCCTGTATTCCTGCACTGCCAAGGCAACGGATACTTTCCGCCCTTGTCGTTTGCTCGTATTGTAACCTGAAAGTCACGTGGTCGAGTAGAAACAATCAAACGCTGCTTCGTCTGACCAAGTTCAGAACACAAATGTTTGTCTATTGCTGTAGTTTACGCAGGTCAAGAAGAGATCTCGCAGGAAGCGAAGCCCACATGCTGTTCTTTTAGCCTTGGAAGGGGCGATCGGACTTGACGGACTAAAGAATGCTTGCAGTTTTGTGGTCACGAAATCCCAGCGCGCCAGTAGAATTTCCCGTTGGTTTTGTGGGATCGAGTTGCTTTGGATCCGGAACGGGTTTTCTCGGCAGCATTCATAACTTGTGGGGGTCACGCGACGAGATCAACACAGATATTGCCGTTGGGCAACGGCCCTGCCATTATGGACTCTCGGCGGGGTCCCCAGCAGCATGACCACCTGGCATTTCTTCTATTTATCTTTTGTGAAGCATCATCAGGGGACTCTTGAGTAGACAACTATACATTCCGGCCAGCTCCCGTTTGCTTATGCTGGCTGCTGGGGAGATTCTTGCCAACGCTATCCAACAATATAAAAAGCAGGATCCGGGACCTTTGGGATTGCGAGAAAGCACGGCCGAGATGCCCCAGCTGGATCGCTTGCAGCTCAAACAAACCCTGATATTGTAGTTCGAAGTAGAGTACGATCGTGTACATCCTGTTAATCCCTTTGATTATGTGTGTGCTCAATCATGGCACACATTGCAAACACTTTCTCGGTCACTTACACGCCTGGGTTTTCCTTCGTCGTGCTTGGCGCAGCAGATAGTACAGTATAGTAGATCAGGGGCGGAGCCAGAAAGGCTGCCCAGCCCGAGCTTAACCAATGGACAAATGCTAAAATGATCGAAATTATGCTAAATAATATTGCTTTGGAACTAATTAATATAGAGATTTATATGGGATCCGAGCACGGACCTGGCTCCGCCCCTGTAGTAGATGACCGGCGAGCACGCATTTTTTGTCGGTGGAACGACCAATGGCATACGTTGGTGGGCAGGCACGAAATTGAATTGTCCGACAGGTAGTACAACCGAGTTGAGTTCCGGCGTGCTCCCGGTGGCAATTTGGAGTCGTGCAAACACGGATGGGTTTCTGAATCGGGCTGCGGTCTTCAAGCAAAGCTGTGCAATGTTAGGTGACCGTTGTTCAGACTTCAGAGAAGGGGGAAAAACTGAGGAATGCTGAATATAGATAGGGGTCTTTTTTCTGTTTATCCCATCGCACGGTGATGTGTTCGTTTCTGATGGATCATACGGTTGTCATGCAGTGTCCTGCAGAGGACCGTTGATTGGTCCATGTGATTGCATTTCAGAAACGCGGGGGGGGGGGGGGGGGGGGGGGGGGGGGGGGTGAGCAGCAGCACACAGTGAGATGTTCCTTTTATGCCATGAGTGGCACGATGCAGTGCTGTTTTTGCCAAGGCAAGACGAATTGGCAAACCATCAGCAAAAGTTTGACGATGTAGTCCCCCATCAGCACCACAAAATTTCATGTTCCGTGAAAGAAAACTCTCCGCTGATATTAAATCGGAATCAATGTAAGACTTTGAAACCGATCTGGGCCGCACTTAACTAAGCGCAAATCCGATCTGCATCTTGAGCGACTGCTGAACTTTGAAGGAGGAGATTAAACAACCTGAAACCGTACTTGCACTTTGCTCTTAACTAATCCTCCCCCATCTGTGATTCCGTGCGCCTCCACTATCAGATCACCGAACCATCCGGTCAACACCGGCCCCCCCTGCCAGACTGTTCCCCTCCCACATGCTGACAACTCCTATCGATCCGCGCCGCGCCTATTATATATCACCGTCGACACCATCATCTCGATCCCTGCCTGCAGTTAACAGTGGTGGAGTGAGCTGTGAGCATCGCCCCTCCCAGCTCATCCTCATCAATGGCGGCGAGAAGCCTCCTGGCGGCGGCGTTCCTGGCGCTGGCGGTGCCGGCGGTGCTGTGCCAGGCGCCCGGCCCGGCGGCGCCCAAGGGCCCGCCGAACGTGACGGCGATCCTGGAGAAGGGCGGGCGGTACGCGACCTTCATCCGGCTGATGAAGGCGACGCAGCAGGACACGCAGCTCAACAGCCAGCTGAACAACTCCTTCGGCAGCGGCTACACCGTGTTTGCGCCCACCGACAACGCCTTCAACAGCCTCAAGCCCGGCACGCTCAACAAGCTGTCGCAGCAGGAGCAGGTGTCGCTCGTGCAGTACCACATCCTCCCGCAGTTCTACTCGCTGGACTCCTTCGAGACCGCCAGCAACCCCGTCCGCACCCAGGCGTCCGGCTCCGACGGGCCCTACACGCTCAACATCACCGCCGACAGCAACAACCAGGTGAACGTCTCCACGGGGCTCGTCGCCACCAGGGTCGGCACCGCGCTGCGCGACACGCAGCCGCTCGCGGTCTACTCCGTCGACAAGGTGCTCCTGCCCAACGACCTGTTCGGCGTGAAGCCCCCGTCGTCCGCGCCGCCCGCGCCCACCAAGAAGCCAGCCAAGGGGAGCTCCGTGGCTGAGGCGCCCGCTGGCTCAGCCGACTCGGCGCCCTCCGGCGCCGCGGCCGGCGGCGCCAGGGTCGCTGGGTGGAGCTTGGCCGCGCTGGTTCTCGCCGTGGCAGGCAGACTGTTGTAAGAATCCGTGGAGGAAGCGATCGTATCGCCACGGCGCCGACGTGCATGTGCATGAGTAGTTCTTGTTGCGATTTCCTTTTCTTCTTCTCTTGATCTTGGATTTGTTTGTTGCTTCACCTGGTTTGGAAAAACCGGGGCATGTGATCCCGATCCCTGAATGTTAATGATGCTCAGTTACTGAGCTGTTTACTTCTCCATTTCCTGTCTTTCCTCAGTAGCATTATTTTTCTTTAGTATTTTAGCAAAATTAATCTTTTTTCTTAGTGCTCTCACTGTTTTTGGAGGAGCTAAATCTATGGTGAAGAAGGCCTCGTTTATTTTCTTTTTCGGAACAAAAAGAGGGCCTCAATTAGGCCACCAGTTTTGCAATTCACCAGGTCACTCCACCAAGTGAAAGAAGCCTCCAGGGGACCAGGCCCAAACCTTGTCGGTGTAGTTGAGCCCGGCCCCAGAACCCATGCAGGCCCAGGGAGAAAACGCTAACCAAGTCCGGCCCAAACCCGATCCAAACGCAGAGCCCTCCTAAGCCTCGTTTAAATTGTGCGATTTTGCGTGAGCGCGACAAAGTGACAAGGGGGTTAGTGTTGTTACGGAGCACAGCGCAGCACATTCTAGAGCTGACGAAGGACGGCTCAGTGAGAGAGACGGCATGTCAGCATGTTGGTTGCCTGCCGTGGCAAGCACCTCTCGTTGAGCCGTCGGCTTCTCTTTCTCCCCGCCGGAAGCGTGTGCGAGTGCGAGGCACCCGCAGCCTTTTGCAACTGCAAGCTGGAAACCTCGAGCGGCGACGGGCGCTCACCTGTCGCCGATGCTGTTTTTTAGCCTCTCGCCAGGGCCTCCCGTACGCACATGGCTACATGAGATCTCAGCATAGGCGAAGACCGGTCGCTTGGGTAATCTGCAGATTCTGTATAAAGTAAGAATAAGAATTACTTGACTGAAACATGAGATTTATATTTATATATATATATATATATATATATATATACATCGTGTCCCGGTTCAGAGTTTCAAACAACCTGATCGAGAAGAGCTTCAGATCGAGCGTTGCTCCATTGCCGTGTGCGGGTAGGTGGGTCGGCGCTTTTGTATTACCTGTGCGGTAGCCGCCGCTGGCCTACCCCCGAAGCCGAAGTGTAACATTTCGGGTGTGTAAATTATGAAATAAGTCTTATTAATTTAACACGATGCATAGATAACTAAGAAAAGTAAAAGAAATATAAATTGATTTTGATTTGAATTGAAAATAGATGTGTATATGTGCATAAATATTTGTACTTTAATAAAACAAATTAAATAACTCTCACCTCAACGCACTTGGCGGTGAAATTTAATAGACACACCATCGATGGCAGGATAAACAGAAGTCTAGTTGAAGCCTAGGAGAGAACACGAAATTTTGCCCAGGAAATGACGTGCCCTCCGAATCATGTTTTTTGAGTTTTTAAAATAACTTCTGAACTATAGCTCAAATGAACTTTGGTCTGAAATAAAACTTGTTTAACTTTTCATTTTGAACAACTTTCATGTTCAGAGATTTTTGAGTTGCAAAACAAAAATTTGACAAACACTTAAATTTGCAAATCAGCCCCTGCCTTTTCTTCTATTTTCACTTCAGACCCTTCTCCACATCGCCCGACCCTCCGCCTTCCACTGCAGACCCTCATTTCTCCGCTTCGCCCGACTCTATGTTTTGCCCGACCCTCGCTTAGCCCGACTCTACGTTTCGCCCAACCCTCGCTTCGCCTGACCCTCCGCCGCGCTGTCGCCGCTGACTCTTTGCTTCGCCCGACCCTCCGCCCACCGCGCTGTCGCCGCAGGCCACTTAGCCGGCGATGCCTAACCGGCGCTAGGCGCTAAGCTAATGCCTAGCCGCGTCCTGCTCGCACGCGCTCCTCCCCCACGCCGCGCTCCTCCCCAGTCTGCGCACGCAACACGCACGCCGGCGACGCGCACCTCTGCTCGCCGCCCGCCGCGCCCAATGAACAAGCCGCGCCGTGCCCGTGTCCCCGCCGCGTCCCGCCAGTCGCCGCGCTCGCCGCCCGACAGGCCCACTGCTACGGCTCCTCACCCAACCCGCGCGCCACGTGATCTCCCGCTCTCCATGCCAAATCCTCAGCGCCCAATCCCCTGCCCGCGCCTGCCGCACGCCGCGCCGGCTCTGCTCGCCGCCCACCGCGACCAGTAACGCGCCCCCGTCGTGCCGCCCCTCCCCAGCGTTGCCCGGTCCTCTCCCTCCCTCCTGCAGCCTATGAAAGGCGACACAAGGCCACTCGCGCGCGCCTACACCTACCAGAACGCCGCCGCCGCTGCCATAGCCGCTGCCGTGCACCACCCGCCCGTATAGTCCCATCCTTCAGCTTCCCACTGCCCAAACCCATCACCCAGCGAGCTTGCCCTCCCTCCACTGAAGCTCACCGCCGCCGCTTCCCTGCTGCTCCGCGGACAACCCACTCCGAAACTCCTTCGTCCAAGCCAAGCCTCGAAACGGTTTCTCCTCGACGTCGCGAAGCTCATCGACAAACCCACGCCCTTCCCTCCTCGCCGGAGCACCGTCGCCGACGCTCCGCACAGCCGCCGCCCCTCTGCTCCGCGCCGAAGAGCCACCTCCAGCCACCCCAACCCCAACCAAGGCCACCCTAAGGTAGCTCTCACCTCCCTGGATCTCCACGACCCTTTTCTTCTCGCCGGAATCTAGCCGGCCGCCATGCCAGCGCCACCCAGGGACCCAATTGCAACAATTAAAATCTTTAAAAGAGTCTGCACGCAAGTTTTCAGGGGCATAACTGTAAACCTGTGTTTAAACTTTGAATTCAAAAAGAGCGAACTTGTAAAATTTATATAAAATCATAGAAAAATCAGAAAAATACAAACTCAACTATTATGGAATCTTTAGAAGAAAGCCTACAACTTTTGTTACATATTTTTCTTCAGTTGCATGCTAAATCTTGCTCTAAATTAAATAGAATGTTTGATAGACTTTAATTGTACCCACTGTTGTATACCAGTTCTGAATCTGATTTTTGGACAGTAGATTGGTTGCTTGATGTGTAAACCAGTGTAAAAATATTAGGAACCAGAACCCATCTCTAGTTAAGTTTTTTGTTAAACCTTGTTCATGCCATGAAATAATAGAACTAAATTGTAACTGCTGTTATATTATGATTCATGCTATGAAACTTTTCCAGAGCTGTTATAGTGATGGCTAAATACCACAAAAAAAGTTTAGAATCTTTTTCCTTTCTATAACCTATTTATATTATTTTGTGGTAGGAAAAATGCACTAATTCAAATAATTAGTGTCTGTGCTTGGAAAATATTCAAATTTTTACTGAAGGAAACTTTAAAGTAGATATTACTGTATAAAAAGTTTCATACACAGAAACCCTGTAAAACATCCTGTAGAAATTAATCTTTATTAACATGAGTGTAGCTTGTCCTATTTATTATGCTCTGTATCATGCACTATAAAATCTGAAAACTTTACAATAATATATATGTGGATAGTTTAACCCCTTGTAAAATTTTTGGCATCAATACTTGCATGGTTCATGCTGTATAAAAATAATTAGATTCTAGCAGTAGCTGTGTATTACATTTTTCATGATTATTATGCTGCATGAAAATGTCTGAAATTTTTACAGTGCTGTTGTCTCTGCATAGTATACTCTAAATAAAAATTTCATCACCAGAAGTTACTAGATCATTGTTTGTGCTTAATCCATGCTTGTGATTAGAAAATTAAGTTTCCAATACAACACAACCCCTTTTATTGTTTAATGGAGTTAATTAGTTTAAGTTATACTCTATTAACAATTTTCCAAAGAAATCTTAACTAAGTAACTTCACAACGGAATCTATGTTATTGTTGACTGCAACTTTATCGTGAAGGAAAATAATCGTCATATATCATTGCTACAACTTACACTTATGCATTCATATAGAATCGACTATTCTTGCCGACGGAACGTACGAGCTGGTGCCCGAGTCCGAGAGTGAGCAGCGTGAAGCTCAAGTGAATCTAACTGAAGCTTTCGAAGACCCGAAACCGAGTTCGGACGAGCCCCGGACTAACCTTACCCAAGAAGGCAAGCCCCAGAGCATGAACCCTATTTTTCTAAACTTATGCAACTTATTACTCTACTTTACTTGTGCATTAAGTTTATATGAGTTGAATGAAAACTTAATCGTATGATTCTAGGTACCCATGCTCTGAATACTAGATATAATGTTTGATAGAATGCTATGCTAATAGGACTCCGGTAAAAGTCGAGTGATTTCCTGTCACTCGCGAGAATATAGGAGTTGAATGTTTACTACATGCTGCAATCATAAGGTCGACGGACGGGGCTATGGTACGATGTTTATGTTGATGATTAAGGCCCCGTCTGTTTAGTGAAAAATGCTAAGGCCGCAGTGTGTGGCAGTGGTGGTTAAGTCTTTGAACGTACTAACCACATGCTGAGAATATGGTAATCGGTAACCTTAAGTACTGGATTGAACCGAGACCGGAATATCCTCCCCACCGTCTTGAATTCGTTCACATCTAGCTAATGGCGGGTGCATGTGCCGCCATGGCCGGATCTATGGGGACGTGTAGTCGAGGGCGGTGGGCGTGTTCCGTGAAGCGGGAATTAAAGGGAAAAGTTGCACGTGTGACTCTAGGAGTAACCACGTGACGTGTGTTTAGGTTTCCCTTGCAAGGTTAACAAATTCGATTCGAATCGTCCGTTTCTCGCGGTTATTGAGACTGCTTGACCCTTTTACCACATAGAGTAAGAAGAGGAATAATGATGAGAATTAATCTTGTTGGATGAAATATTAATTTTTTTACCATGTATGATATTGGATATTGCTTACTAGAGTGGTTAAAGAAAACTAGAATCTAGAGCTAAAATTTGAAAGTAAGGACCTACTTGTATATGCTTTTCGGCAAAAACAAACCCCTCAAGCCAAAAAGCCTTGCATGTCTAGGAGTCGGCTAAGTATATTCTACTAGTCGGGTAAGCCTTGCTGAGTATTAGTATACCCAGCCTTGCTTGTGGCTCGTTTTCAGGTGATACTTTCGAGGATATGATCGCTAGTTTGATTTGGCCGTATACCCTTCCTCCTGGTTGGTCGGTGGAATGGGATGCGCCTCCGGCTAACGATGATAATGCCGAGTGATGTCTCGTACGGGCTTCATCGAGACATCGTGTATCGTCGAGTAGTTTGTCGTTATTTTTCCGCTGCATTGAACTCTGAAGAACTCAATTGCTTTGAACTCTGAAGTATCTTGTTTTACAAATTTCGAACTCAGTTGTAATAAGAATGATGGATCCTGTGGTGTAAAATTTGTGGAATGTTGTGCCCTCTGGGCTTATCTTCGTGTGAGTACATGTATATGTGGTTTCGATCGGCAAAAATTATGATTGTATCGGGAGGTTACCCGACAGACCAATGGATTATTCCGTTTGAAGTGTGAGTTAGCTCTGATTGCCCCCGTGATGATGGTTAGCGCGTTTGAACCGGATTAATTCAGATGGAACTGCCACGAGAAGAGATCGCGCCGTGTCGATCAGCGCGCAATGGATCGGCGGTCGGTTTCCGGGCTGCTGCCGCGTCGCCGTCGCCGATTATCTCCTCGTCGTCAGCCTGTGGCCCGGCGTACGCAGCCTGCTACTGCCGCGACGCGCTTCCGATGCCATGCCTGCCGCTGCAGATCCAGCCGGACGCCACATCCCAGAATCTTCGTCAGCTGCAGCACGCGTACCAATCATCTTCAGTAAGATCTCGCTGTAATTCTGAAGAAAGTTGTCTGGCTTCGATTGCATAATCTTATGCAGAAGATCTCTGTAATTCTGGAGAAAGTTGTCGGGCTTCGATTGCATGCAGGCAGCTCGTATGCGCTGAATGCACTCCCCGGCCAGCGAAACGCGCTGCCTTTGCACGTCGCTGCGTTGCGCGGACGCTGTCACCGTGGCAATGATTTGAGATTGACAGCCAAGCTTGCGGTAGAACGCTCGAAGCTGCGGCCGCCCGGACTGTCGGTGGGATTCGCCTACGCAGCCGATGCATGATTAGCATTTTCTTTTCTTCCCGTCCAAGGCGCGATTAACAAATCGCCATAGGCACGTACGCAAAGGGACTGGCGCTGATGGTTGAGCATTACTTATCAGCGACAATATAACTAGCTATAAAAAAGATAATATAATCGATATTCCTGGCCTAACTAATTTGCAGGCACCACTTTTTTCTGAATATATATACAACTCCCCGCCGACAAAAGCCAGCCAGGATGTGAACGCATTCGGCGTCCTCTCGTTACAGTATATAGAGCCTAGTTGATACGCACTCTGAAAAGGAAAAGAGATATTTGGAGCCCCCTTCTTGTTGCAGGTAGAACATCACTCTCTGGCAAGCTGGCAAGCCTGACTTGCCGCCACATGCGGCAGCCTGGAACTACGTACTTCATGCACATACGAGTACGTGTATACAGCCATACCTGATTGGTACACCGACGCATACGTGCTGCAAACCGCCAAATCTGCGATGCCCAAGGCAGGGCAAGTGCCCGATGTTCCTTTTGGTGCGCACCAACCATGAAGGAATTCTCACAAATTTTCTGTGTTCTCAGAAACTTGCCTGTAGACTGATGGCAATTGGTAACCAGATGTCCAGATGGCGTGTACTGGCTACTGTGTACACCAACGAGTACTACTAGCTTCTCGGTGAGTTCAGGCTCAGGTGGTTCGCAGGATCACATCGTCGCGCACGTAAAAGAAGAAATTGAAACGGAGGCTGCCGTGACACTTGACTTGCCACGCTCGCAAAGGCAGGCCCCGCCGCCTGCTATAACCCCAGCTCACCCTCACTCAGCCCACCACGTCCAGCTCACGCCGCTGCGCCGCCCGCACAAGCGCTCGCGTCTCACCAACCGCTGCTATAAGTCTATTAAACACAGGCCCAGATCCGCGCCTCTACCCCGCCCGCCACCGCGCAAGCACACCAACCGGCACCGCACCAGCAGCACCGTCCACGGCCGCCACCACCATGGCCGCCTCGCCGCGCCTTGCCATCCTGCTGGCGCTCCTGGCGGCGGCGTCGGCGCTGGCCGCGGCGCAGAAGGCCAAGGCGAAGCCGGCGCCCGGCCCTGCCGGCGCGGCGGACGCGGCCCCGCCGACGGACGTGAACAAGGCGCTCAAGGACGACCAGTTCAGCGAGTTCAAGCAGCTGCTCCACGACACGCGCGTGGACACCCAGATCAACGCGCAGCTGACGGACAGCTACAACGGGCTGACCATCTTCGCGCCCACCAACGCCGCCTTCGACAAGCTCAAGGCCGGCGTGCTCAACGGGCTGTCGCCGCAGGACCAGATCCAGCTGGTGCTCTACTGCGTGCTCCCCAGGTTCTACAGCCTCTCCATGCTCGGCACCCTCAACGGCAAGGTCAACACGCAGGGGTCCGGGCACGACGGCCCGTACAGGTACGACATCAAGCGCGCGGGCAACAACGTCAACGTCTCCACCGGCGTCAACTCCATGCTCCTGGGGAGCCCCGTCAGCAAGGACTTCCCGCTCGCCGTCTACCCCGTCGACAAGGTGCCGCTCCCGTACGAGCTCTTCGGCCCCAAGCCGCCCACCCCGGCGCCCGCGCCGGCCCCGGCGCCGGCCAAGTCCAAGACCAAGAAGAAGCACAAGAAGGCCACCGGCATCGCCGAGCCGCCGGAGGCCGACGACTCCACCGCCGCCGACGACGACAAGAAGTCGGCCGCCGCACCCGCCGCCGGGGTGGCCAGGTGGGCCGCCGCGCTCGGGGTGCTCGGCGCCGCGGTCCTCGCCGGCCTCTTCTGATGAGGAGGATAGAATCAGAGGGTGGTGGTGGTGGTGGTGGTGTGATCCATGGACGAGATCTCGTGCGTCGTGCATTGCCACGCACGATCGAGCTGGTGTCTCCGTACACTCATCGATCGATCGATTATTGATCCCTTTACTGTGCATTTGTGCTGCTGCGTGCGTATGTCCATCGGCTTTATTCTTTCTCTCCCTCTTTCTTTTTCGAGCTTCTTGGTGATTCGTATTTGTAACTTATGTGATATACACTGGTACTTCTTTCATTGGATTCCCACCTTGGTCTCCGCGATCTGGATCTGGCTTTGTTTATTTGGACGGAGCTGGTAGCTCTGTGTCTGCTTTCGCTTGTGTCCGAAGCAGCATTTTCCGGTAGAGATATATAAAACAGTGACCTGCAGACAGTAGTGCCAGCGGCTCGCAGGCATCGATGCTCGGTGGTCTGTAGATAAGATATCCAAGGCATCAGACATGGGCGGTAGCAGTGCGCCGCACAGTAGCAGCAGTAGATCTTGCATTGCTTGCCAGCAATGTTTTGCTGTCTCCTGACCAAAATGCGCGTCGGCTTCCCTCGGGTGCACTGACCATCACAGTCAAATTCCCAACCCGGAGCTGCAAAATCTGCGGGAGGGTGAAACGGATTAGACCTGCATCCATGGGTTCTTGACTGAAACACGAACGAAAACACAAGCTCTGGAGCTGTCAGAAAAATAATTGTGTTTAGTTTGGATCGAATCTGCAGGACAGCCGGGCCGGGTGACGCATTATTGGTGGGTACGCCGCTGCGTTTAAAGTATTTTCGGGTACACCAGGGTGGGGAGAGGGCATCTCGATCCCTTTTGCGCTGCCTCACGTGGAACCTTTACCTACTATGGATCTGGCCTCCCGTTGCCTGTTCTTGCGGTGGATTTAAGCTGGTGGTCATGCACAGGCATACATGTGATCCTAGTCATGGAGCAGACTAGGTTTTAAGCCGGCGGATCTGAAGAACAATATTGTTAATTTCTGAAGATCAATCAGAACATTGATATTCAGATCGCTCACCACATACACTTATTGAAAGAACAATGCTGTTAATTTCTGAAATGAATGTAGGAAAATATGAACACTGGTGCTGGATCAATAACTCAAACCAGGTGCACAAGTTCGATTGCAATGAAGTAACTCTAATTCCTCTGCTGTTTTGTGAGCTAATCATTGTACAGAGGTACTACGAAACAGTGTAATCGAGGTTGTGTTCTTTGTGTACTTTTCTTAGAGGAGTTCACTTGTGTACTTTCCACGAGAAAAAAAAATGATTCTACTACACAATATGTGAAGAAGTTCAGCTTTTGTTTCGGGCTAAAAACTCCAGCCCATACCTAGAGCTGACAAAGAAGGCCTTGCCTTGAGCTGGCAAAGCACGCTTCGTGTGGGCCTCCTGGACCTCGTCGGCTTCTTCTCTTTCTAAAAATATCTATGCAAAATTTTGGTGTCACAAGTATTTTTGAGAAGCAAGAAGTGACTCTATTTTTTGCAAAATATTACAATCTAGCTCACATCTATGCGCGTACACCCACTCTTACGAGCACATGGAATTTTGCCCGAAGTTTCTAAAAATCGGTGAATTTTGGTCCTATCAGTCACCACTAGTAAATACATACATATGCAGATAGTTTAGGTTTTTGTTCAGATGAAATTCATCCAACTTCAAATTCAGTCAGAATTTATTTTAAAAAATAAAAACTATGCCAATTTTTGGTCTACTGGTTTTACCGCCCCTCCAAAAATTTAACTTTAAAATGGTAAGACGAACACTATACACACTCTACTCCTGTGAGTACATCTGAAAGGTTGGATCAATTGTTCTTCAGATTGCTCACCACATACACCTATTGAAAGATTAATGCTGTTAATTTTTTAAATGAATCTAGAAAAATATGAACACCGGTGTTGGATAATAACTCGAATTCAGGTGAACAAGTTCGACTGCAATGAAGTAACTCTAATTGATTCGATGTTCACGTAGAACTCTGTTGTTTTGTGAGCTAATCATTGTACCGAGGTGCTACGAAACAGTGTAATCGAGGTTGTGTTCTTTTCTTAGCGGAGTTTACTTGTCTACTTTCCACGAGAAAAAAATGGTTCTACTACACAATATGTGAAGAAGTTCAGCTTTTGTTTCGGGCTAAAAACTCCAGCCCATACCTAGAGCTGACAAAGAAGGCCTTGCCTTGAGCTGGCAAAGCACGCTTCGTGTGGGCCTCGCCCGGAAACCAGCCAGCGGGCCGAAGAAAGCGGCCGGGATGCAAAACTGGAAGCAAACAGCCCAATATGACAAAACTGGACCACTAAATATTTAGCCCAGACGTGCAACAAACATTCCATTCTGAGCGGTCACAGGATCACAAGGTCAGAACATTGGATGACAGGGGGTTTAAAGCACCCAAGTATTGCTTATCTTTCACTTTTTTCTTCAAGTTGTTTCCTCCTACCACTACAGGTACCAGGTTCATTGGCAGCAATTGGCATCTTCCTCATCAACATCCGCGTCGGCCGAGCATGAATCGACGCCCTCGCCACCGGAACCTTTGCAGTGCCGTCTGCTGCGCTCGGGATCGACCTCCTTGTTGCGAATGTAGCAAACCAAGCACTGACATCGATCTGCTGCTTCTCACCGGAACTTCTCCAAGATTCCCTGTGTGCCCTGAAGAATTCCTTGTGTGCCCTTTTTATGGAAGAGATCTGCTTCAGGGCATTTCTTCAGACGCTCGCCGCCACCCGTGTCCAAGATTTCTCCGCCGTAAATCAACTACAGGTTCAAAATTCATCTTTCTTATTTTATATTACTTTGTTTTCTTTTCTTCTCTGCTTCATCGGAGGCGGTTAAAAGGATAGTAATATCGCTATTTGTGTTGTCGGTTGATCGGATCCAAGCATGAAAGGCAACCGCGCAACTTGGCCAGGGAAGAAGAAGAGAGTTCGTGCACGTCAGCGAGATCACGCCGGCGCCGTGGCCGACGCGGACGTGACAAGACAGGCAGCCCGACGCGCTCCTCCGCTTCTGCATCCCGGGCACGCGTACGGCCGGGCGCCTCGGTCTCCCCGCCGCCGCCGCGCGCGTGTGGTCGTGGGCGTGGCCGAGCTCGCGCCGGCGGTTTGTCTGTTCCTTCATTCGTTGTACCTGCGCACTCCTCCTTCGTCGCCGTGCCAACCTGCCTGCCGCCTCCGCCTGCAGCGGATCAGAGATATTTTTCTCGCACGCGGAGCTGGCCGCGGCCCGCGGGCCGCACGCATCAAGCGTGACGTGATCGAGCGGCCCATGCAGCGACGTGACTCACTCACTGGCTGGCGCGCGCGGCCGGTGGTCGTCACGGCCTCACGGGAAAGTGACTGCTCCGCCACAGTCGTGCTAGACTGGTAGTCCCAGCTAAATGCAACGTGAGAGCCAGGGATTAAGATCGAGCACAGCTAGCTCAATAGCTCATAGTAGCAGTGTAGCACACAGCGAAACAAAGAGAATATGTACTCCAACTGCATCATCTAGCTCCAAAAAGCTGGTCTTCAAAACCTAAATTGCTCAGATACATACTGCTTCAGATTTTTTTCCCCTTGTGACTCGAGCTTACAGATTCTTATAACAATTGCTGAACAGCTAATATTAGTGGCCCCACCATCATCGATCGTTGGCTCGTTGCTATCCCTGACGATCCGCTCCCTCATGTTCGCCCTCTTTCACTCCACATTTTTGCTGTCCCGTACTCGTGTCCCCGTCACATCCATCTGATGCTGTCGTCGTGCATGCACGTCGTACACCGTGACGTGAGGTTTGCTGATGCTTTCGGTGTCCAGGCCTGAACGGTGTGTGCTCGTCCACTGGCTCATCATCATGATCCTCGAGGAACGAAATCATGGCAAATGATTCGGGGGGAAAAGGTGACAGCGAGCGGAGCTAGCGTGAAACCGGTTGTTTCTACTTTCTAGAAGCTACCACACCTACACGACATTCCTCCCGTTGCATGCCAGCTGCAGGACGACATCATCTGTCGGGAATGAATCAGATCCTTCGAAATCCTTACACGCACACATGATGATATGGCAAACACTGCAGGGCGAGCCAGATTATCGCAGTACAATAACTAGATCTTGTTCGGCGATGGAACTACAGTATATTTTATTCTTCGCAAGACAATCAGCCGCCGCCGACCTAGCCAGATGCATGCCAGCCTGAGTAGTTAGCCTGATGGTGAGTCACGGCACTGTTAGTCCAACTCCAGAGCTTCCACGACTACGCGCTCCGCGGCTGCCGCCGGCGGCCGTCACCGGGCCCCACGGCGAGCCAGCCAAACGTCACCGACCATGTCACCTCCCACGCGCTGCACGTTGCTCGCGCCCCGTCAGGCTCCCGCTCGGCTGTCCGGCTCCGGCCGGGGGCGCGGCGGTCCCACCAAACCACCTCCAACCGCGGCTGACGCCCCGCCACGCCACACGCACCGCGCGCGCCGCGGTCGCCGTCCTCCTCCCCACCGCGTGCGCCCCCCCCCCCCCCCCCCCACCCGATGACGCCATCCCCTACCCCCGCTGACCTCACGGCCCTTTATATATCGGGCCCTCCTGCACAAGCACAGCACAAGTCGCTGCTCGCATTTCGCAACCGAACCAGGGAAAAAAAAGAAGAGGAAGTCGTGCAAGAAGCCGCGCGCCGAGGAGAATGTACCAGGCCATCCCGTACGGCGCCAGCCGGCCGTGGCCGCCGCGCCCGCGCCCCGCGCCGATGGCCGCCGAGGCGGCGGCCGTCGTGGACGCCGCCGTCGCAGCGGCGGCGGAGAGGCTGCCTGCCCAGCAGCCGGCGGCGGCGAGGGAGGAGGTGAGGCGGGCCGTGAAGGAGAGCCCCGTGCTGGTGGTGGGGAGGCGCGGGTGCTGCCTCAGCCACGTCGTGAAGCGGCTGCTGCAGGGGCTCGGGGTCAACCCCGCCGTGCACGAGGTCGCCGGCGAGGTGGAGCTCGCCGGGATCGTCGACGGCGACGTCGCGCTCCCGGCGGTGTTCGTCGGGGGCAGGCTCCTCGGGGGCCTCGACCGGCTCATGGCCGTGCACATCTCCGGCGAGCTCGTGCCCATACTGAAGGAGGCCGGTGCGCTATGGCTTTGAGGAAACAGAGCTCTCCGGCGGCTCACGGCCCGGCCGTGCACATCAACTTCTTCCTGCTGGCGCTCCGACCCTCCAATTCTTCATCTTCTCTTCTTCTTTTATTTTCCTCCTTGGAGTTAATGAAGGCGTTATTAACTTATCATTAGATAGGACTTCGATTCTTTTAGGAGAAGCGTATATTGTATAGTTATTAGGAAATTGGAGTGCTTATCTTAAGCGATTTCTATTTATTTTCCACCATGTGAATATGAAGAGCGCTGAGATTTTACCTGATGAGCTTCTTGCCCTGTCAGTGCGCACAAACTATTCATGAACGCTGCAGGTTTGCCGCCGGTCGTTGGAGCTGCAAAAATCGCATGATTGAGATTTTTTTTTTGCCCTATTATTTTAGCAGCGCAAGTGTTACGACAAAGACGTGTGAATGGGTGATCATTCCCCTGATGTGCGCGGCAGCACAAGATGATTGCAAATTGATTCAAACAAAAAAATTTCTAATCAGAACATTTACCGACACACTCACTCAGGAAATCCTCACCTGAGGCCACATGCTGCATTCAATCTGCTCTCATCTAGTTCCTCCATCCCAAATTATTAGTCGTTTATCATGCACCATGTCATTGTTACTCGTTCAAAAATCCACAGAAAAGCTAAAATAGTGACAGTATTACCACCTGACCAACAAAAAGGAAGCAAAAAAAACTCGAATGTTAAAAAGGAGGTGCAAAAGCAATGTGTTGCCACGTTGGCACGCTCACCCATGTGCTCCAGCATCCAGGAGGGTACATGGGCCTGCCAAAACTAACCAGACAGGAGCCAACGGCACGAACTATGCAATCATACATCGCTACGGAACAAAAGACCAGTACCACGGA
Organism: Panicum miliaceum; assembly: GCA_032594955.1. Classification (NCBI taxonomy): domain Eukaryota; kingdom Viridiplantae; phylum Streptophyta; class Magnoliopsida; order Poales; family Poaceae; genus Panicum; species Panicum miliaceum. Next base: position 10,225,281 of record CM064065.1, on the reverse strand, counting down.
GCAGGAATAAAACGGGTACTTGGGTACGCGCATTTCCCTGCTGCTGGCCCGGCCGGTGCGAAGAATAGCAGGAGATGATGAGTTGTCACGGGACAAAGCTTGCACGGAAGGAAAACTTGGATTGTAGGATGCGTGCATCCATCCATGCTGTCAGATGCCATCTGAGAGGTTCGTGTACCAGACACACCGTGCCTCGAAACATTGTCCTGACTGGTACACGCCAACTACCTAGTATATCCTTGCTCAAAAAGAAATGGCGCACTCACTTTCGTTTTCCCCATTTCTGAGGACCACCGCAACAGGTGTAGGATCTGCCGTCCTCGAGGTTAATTGGTGGCAAATCGAATTCAACGAGGATAGGCTTTATTAACATGAGAATAGTGTAAAAAAAACATGGATCGCCTAACTCAGATGCATGCATGTTGATATGGACTTTGCTTCAAACAAAAAATATATTTAAAAAAGGTTGACACGTCAGGCTCATCACAGTGAGATCAGCACGGGCACGTAGGAGAGTAAGCAGCAAGCTGCAGTTACTTGAGAAGCACGTGGCAAGAAAAAAACGAGACAGTGGAAGAAAACGACGGTAAAACTCGTGCTGAAAAGCGAGGAACTTCGCACAATCAACTGCAAGCGCTACAACCAACCCGAAGAAATATCCAAACACCAAGCTTTAACCAGTCCAGAGTCTAGAAGCTCAAAGGCCTGAACATGCCACTGCCCACTGGCACGGTCTTACTCCCAGCTAATACTACGTTGCTTCCGATTGGGGCCGCGGCGTCAGCGAAGCCAAGCGAACGCAGGCACGCAGCTGCAGAAATGAATACGGTTGGCGGTTCACATCCGCGGGAGCAACCAACCAGGAGACGTGCCGTGTCAAAAAAAAAAGGAGACGTGCAGGCGAACCAGTGGCCGGACGGGGGCGTCAAGGTCTCGCCAACAGTCGCCGGCACATTTTTAATTTTTTTTTTGAAAAAAAAGCAGCCTCGCCGACGCAATCCGGTGACGGCGGCAGCGTACTTGGTCCGCCGCGCCGACGTGGCCCGAGCGCGGCCACGGTCCGACGTGGGACGGAGATCCGGGGAGATTGCGCGCTGACGCCGACAGGTTTGACAAGTAGCAAGTGGTTGGGCGGCGAGTGAGATCATCGGAGGGGCCGCTGGGGTCATGCGCTCGCTGCCGAGACTCCCGTTGACGTCACGCCTCTGCGTACCTGCGCAGTAGCGGACGTCAGGTTGGTTGGTTTGTGCATGGCCAACTAACCCTCCTCCGCCTGATGGAGGACTTTGGGCGCGGCTGGGACCTGGTCTCTGTTCAATGGCTGTCGTCAAGAACCGTGGCGTGGTTGGAAAATCTGGCAGCGTTTTCTTTCAAAAAAAAAAGAGAAAATCTGGCAGCTTCTCTTGTTCCTTCGGTAGGTCAATCTTTCCCCATTGATCCCAGGGAAGGAATCCATGGCATGTTACCATTGAACACCGTGTATTGGGGTTCGGCCAGCCACAGCTTGCGTAAAAGACATTGGAACAGACGAAACAAGCAGAATTTGCTGTGCTAGCCGGGCAGCGACGCGTCATTATGCTGTGGCCCTGATTCTACAAGCTCGCAAGCAAATTGTAGAGTACAGCGGATGAGGGAGGGCGACAAAGACTCCAAAGTAACAAGAGTAAAAATGCTTGACTTTGGTTGAGTTGTTAGGTATCTGGCATCATGGTACCATCATTACTTTCTTTTACCGTGCCTACTGCCTACCTGTTTATCTGTAACTCTGGGTAGCAGATTCCGTGCGATCAAATAAATTGTATTCTACATGTCAGTTCTCCAATGAACTTATCTGCAATGTTGAGTTCAGACCAACCCAGACACGGAGATGAAGTCACGGGATGGGCATGAGCGTGATGCTGTCATGTGGTTGGCCCGCGAAAGTAACTAGTTTTGGCTCTAGCCTAGCCCACGTAACCCCCCGGATGATGCAACAGCCTCATGATAATACCAGGATTTTTTTTGGATATGGTGGACAGGGTGGCATGATATGCTCGCGACTACGATTCTAGGTACACTGCACAAAGTGGGCAAACAAATGCGCGACAAAATCAACAGACCGCAAGCCAATTTAATTGAATATCTATGCCGACAATTGTGTTTTTCTTTGATTCTTTCCACAAATGAAGACGTCAAAAGCAAGCTTCCATCGAGTTACTTTGTCGTTGGGAAGATCAATTTCGTATGACAACTGGTGAAGGACAAGAAGGCCTTCGGATATCGTACCTTTTTCCAAGAAGACCTACCTTATCTTTCATTTCCAGATGCTTGTGGTCCACGAAGTAACGCATCTGAAGTGGTCTTCAACAAAATCATTGGCCAGCAAGCAGCAACACACAGGTTAAACATCTGGATCAGAGAACAAAGCCAAGACGCACCAACTGTTAGTTGCACAGGTTCTAGAGACTGTACATCTACTTAACATAAATTATTGCACATCCGTAAACAGACTGAATCACGGAACACGCTCTTAAGTATACTGTTGCGGAATGCGTGCATTAGCTTGCTTCTGAAACAGTTTACAGACATGGTTCAACAGCAAAAACATGCTAAGTTCACGGCATTACATATCCGATGCTTCAGATTTCACAGCAGCCAGCCACAGATGATCTTTAGCTTTTATACAATGCCCTATCCACTTCATTGTCTCTCATGAAAACATAATATTAAGATAGTTCCCTAGTGGTCGTGGACCTCCATATAGAAAAGGGGACTTTGGATTACAGCGTCCTGAACATGTTTACCAGTTAGATTCAACAATGGAGTGAATAAAGAAAGGTACAGAGGACCTTTGCATCACAGAGAAGAATTCCTGAAGTCGGCCATCACTTCCTCACAGCACCAACTTTTTTCTCCCCTATAGGGAATCAAACCGTGAATCAAAATCACCTGATGCATTTGAGGGGCCAGAATGAGGGGGGACACTGTCATGTGGGGTGCTGTTTGGTCCTGCAGTTGTAGTTTCCTTTGGCTCACTTAAGCACGATGGAGTGTCTTCAAGCAAATTATCCACTGAATCATCAATAGATGCTATCACATCGATCTTCTTAGCATATCCGAAGTCAAAGTTCTGCCCAGATTTAACAGTTGGTTGGGAAGTTGAACTTTGTGTAGCAAAACCTTCATTCTGTACAGGTAGGGAAGTCTCTGAAAACAAGTCATCTAGAGCATCATCCACAGGTGCAAGCACAGGTGATTTGAAAGACTTGCTAGGTGTAACTTTCTTCTCCGACCAACTGATCTTCGTCCCTTGGGAAGTTGAATCATGTCCAACCAATTCATCCAAGTTGGAGCTAGAAAGGTGAGTTCCACTGAACGAATTGAGCATGTCAAGTTCTTCTGCAGAACCCACCTCAAACTCTAACCTTTTGCTATGCCCTGTACTAGGATCAGTATCCATGTTTTTTGTATATGCCTTATCGTCTTCAGTATCTGAATTCACTAAATGAGTACTACTCTTGGGAGATGTTGTAGCTTCATGTTCAAAACATTGGGACCGACGTTCTGATTTCATTTGATCATCAGAATAGGTGTTGCCAGCATACTCATGATGACTTGCATCTTTCCTTAGCTCAAAGTTCAAGTTATCCCCAACCGAACTTCCTTTGGGATCACTTTCCACAGAGGTGCCACATTCAATCAGTATTTCATTGTCTTCTGATACATCAGCCTAGAAATAATCAGATGAATCCAGGAATATCAAGTCAAGCGAAATGGATACGAAAGAGGCTCAAATAAAATAGAATGTTTATCAAATAAAAACAATAGCATGGTACTGCCAATTAAAAAACTAGACCTACAATTATAAATCTATAATCTCCTGCAACAAGAAACTTGACAGAAGGCATACAAGGGAAGGTAAAACAGCTAATTACATACCAATACACAATAACCAGCAAACACATTAGTTTCGCCTACCTAAAATTGTATATATCATGCACAAAACAAGCTAGGAATAGAGGGTTTAATCATCAAGCGCAGAAATTTTGAAACCTAAGATAAGTATAGCTGCCGCAAATGATAGCAGAGTGAGCCATTGAGGCAACTCCCATGATTGCCAGTGTTGCAGAAAGAAGTGGTTGTGACCAAAAGAGCAAGAAGTGCACTTGTAGTTGCAAGACAGGAAGACTGGAAGAGCACCAAAAAATGCTAAGCTTCCCGCACCAAGGCAAAGAAAAATTTCTCTACAAATAGGGTCATATTTCCCATATATTGCTATAAAACTTATCAACGCTCTTTGATGTCCAATGAAACTTATGTATCGTAATTTTGTCACTAGCGTTGCCTCTGGTTACAACAGAAAGCCAATGTGTATCGACAATAACAGTAGCAAGAGATCTAGTTCATGCACTACGTTCATAACATTGTAAAAATAAAGCTCTGGCAGAAAAGTGAACTGGTAGTAGTGGCTTTAGTACACAATAATATTAGTCTTAGTGTGTGTTTGGAAACCTGGCAAACTTAGGGCATGCTTGTTTTAGCTTTGGATTGTGGATTTTGGTTCTAAGAGTTGAAGCTAAAACAAGCAGGCGCTTTTAAAAGCAGATTTTAGAATACCACGATCAACAAACTGCATCCCTTCAGCTTACAGCTTTTAACAACCCACAATCTAAGCTAGCTTTTAAGGTCCTGTAGAATGCAACGATATCTCAGAACACTTGTAGGTGGTTACTCAAAAATCATGCCAAGGTGGAGACCAGGGGGGTTGCTCTTTGAATACAATTTCAATACAATAAGTAACATGAACAGATTGGTACAAAAATTGGCTGAAGAAAGTCAGATGCACTGTGGGCTGTGCCTGGCTGGATGAATGTTTAAACGAGGCCTTAAATTACCGGCTAATCTAAGCTTCTTCGGAATAGCTATATTCCTTGTAAGTCAAGGCTCTTCGTGGACACTTAATGGCATAACATCTATTCTCTCTTGATTCTATATCAGCGTATTTGCATTGTACATGACCTAAGAATCCAAAGTCAAAACAAACAGATTCTTAACAGGATAGCTGTAAACAAGAGCATACCAGATCCACAGGTAGTAGATCTTCTTCTACAAAAAGTCTCTGTGAAAGCTTAAGCTTCGAAAGCTGGTTAGCCAATGCATGCAAATCCATTGAGAGAAAAGGCACCTGAAAGTTGGGGGGAAGAAGCTTTGTCATGTGAATATGAAAAAAATTGGTATAGTAACCCCACAACCAGAGAGGGACAAGATGTAAAAGTTAATTGTTTCTATGTGAAACCACAGAAGGTTCTATATGCTTGGTAAACCCAGAAACCACAGAAGGTCCATCAATCTAAAAGTGTGTCTACATTACTTCATATCCAATATTCTAACTGATACTCTAATAGGCCACTATTGTCTGGTTAACCCAAACAAAACTTCCTTCCACAAATTCCACACAAAGCCAAAAGTGTGGTTACTGCCACACTCCATCTATTTTTTTAACACTGTATTAGCTACTAGGACATCATTTGATGCTAACAATTTAAGATAAAGCATACTCTGTACAGCAAAGTAAAAATCCAGAGTTGATATATTGTACCTCGAAATCCGGTGCTAAATCATCCTCTAATATGAAGTTATCATCAGCGCACCAGGACAAGTTCCCTTCACCTTTAGCTTCGAACATAGATGTGGAGGCCTGCATAAAATCTAAAAATAGCGAATCAACAATCATAAAGCAACATCAGAAATATCTCCACTTATCAATTTGAGGAACTATTGAACAAATGTATATGCAGAGATTATGTGCTAACTGAGTGCTGGAGGAATTCTCAACACTATATTAATTCAGTTTAGGAGATATGAGCTCTCAAAAGTTCATAAGAGAAGAAAACAAAGACGACCTATGGCGTTTGATGAACTCGGTTTCTCGGAATCAGTATTACTAGAATTCCCCTCACTATCGGATTTCAGCATACTTATGGGATGATAGCATCACCAGTACTACTTGAAGCGAAAAATATCAAAATGCTTACTCAATGTACAGGTAATGGAGGAGCAGGATGAAAGTAGCAGTGGAAATTAAAGGTCGCGGCGCTCACTTACCAAATGGCAAATCCTGGGAGGGGAGCCACGGCGCCCTGAGGCCACGGGCCTCGCGGGGCTGCGCTCGCGCCTGCTCTAGCAGGAATCCGAAGTCGGCGCCCTTGCTGCGCGGAGCCACCTCGCCGGTCCATTCCGGGGCGGCTGCAGGCTCCTCCGCCTCGCCCTCGTCGTCGTAGCGGTCCCAGTTCGAGGGGAGGTTTCGGCTGCGGGGGCCAGAAGAGGTGGCGGCGGCGGCGGCGCGCTTCTGCCTGTGCGCTGCCGCCGCGGCGGGGGTCTGGTGGGCACGGCGGCCGTGCACCGTGTGCGAGCGCTTCGACTTCGCCGCCGCCTTGGGATCCATCCATCAGGGAAGAGCGGAGGAGGGGCGACCGTGCGACTGTGCGAGATGCGACGACGAGACGGTGGGGGAGGTTTCGGCGGTGCAATGTTGCTTCTGTTTTGCAGTTCTACCCTGGAAGATTATTTTATTACAGTTTTCTTCCTAACGTGCTTTGCTCCAAGAATTTTCAGGGGCTCATATAAAATTTTAAATTTGACAAGGGTTTCGCATCTAAGATTCTCTCCACTGCCACCTCCACCGGATCGGCTGCGCACGGAGTCACAGCCGTCCAAAACCCTTTCGCTTCGCTGCAGTGGCTTGACGGGCCGGCGGCGGCGGAGAGGAGGAGATGCGGTTCACTGCGTCTCCGGTGGTGGAGCTTCCGGTGGGGGGCGCGGTGCTGACGTTCGAGCAGGACAACGACTCCTTCGAGGTGGGCACCTCTTTGTGGCCCTCGTCCCTGGTCCTCGTCAAGTTCGTCGAGCGCTGCCTCCGCGACCCGGCCCTCCCCTTCGCCGACGTGCTCCGCTTCCCCGGCACCCGGGCCGTGGAGCTGGGCTCCGGATGCGGCCCGGCAGGACTGGGCCTCTCCCGCCTCGGCCTCACTGACCTCGTCCTCACCGACATCGCCGCCGTCCTCCCCGCGCTCCGCCGCAACCTGCGGCGCAACCGCGCCCACCTCCCCCGCGCGCCCCGCCTCGCCCAACTCCACTGGAATTGCCCCGCGCATTTCGCCACGCTCGCCACCCCGCGCCGCTTCGACCTCGTCGTCGCCGCAGACGTGGTCTACGTCCAGGAGTCCGTGCCGCACCTCATCGCGGCCATGGACGCGCTCGCCGACGCCGAGCGCGGTGTGGTGTTGCTCGGCTACCAAATCCGGTCGCCAGAGGCGCACCAGGCTTTCTGGGACTCCGTGCCGGCTGCTTTCCCGGTGATCGAGAAGGTGGCACGCGAGTACCTCGACCCGGATTACGCCTATGAGGAATCCGATGTGTACATACTCCGAAGGAGGCCACGGCAGTGAGGTCTGGTGGTGAGCTATTGCTAACAGTTTGCTCGTCAAAGTTGCTTATTCAGCTCACAGCTATGAATGAACTTTTGGTCATGGTGATCAGTGAGAATATGTAACTGAAATTTTACAGTTTAATCTTCATGGGTGGATGCATTGTTGTTGGTTAGTCAACAACTTGACATTTTTATGATGCATAAGATGATCGGATCTGGTTGATGAGCATACCACTGTAGTGCGTTATGATTCTGAATTCCTTGCTTTACGTCGAGAGGTTGCAGCTTTGGTTTAGTTGCAAATGCTATACTTGTATTGTTTGTTATTGTTGTCGTGTTTAGTGAAGATTTAAGTGGTTTATGTTTTATGCTGTGAACATTCTCAATTTTTCACGTTTGTGATTGCCTTTATCCGTTACATTGTGTGACTGACGAGTAAGAAGTTTTCTTGTACACTAATGATCACTAGACATATTAACATTCAACGATTGCGGTAAAATCAATTTTTTTTTTTTTGTAACTAACCTACCTTATGTAGTTTGGTGCTCTTTTTTCTGGCTGATTGATGGATTAATGAAGCACTGAAAATGCATCAGTTTGACTTCAGCTCCATCCTGTCTCTAGTATGCAATCCAATCTGAACATGTTGGTAGGATTGTCTTCTGTTATTTACTTATTTCAGGTAAATATGTGTTATCAAAAATTCTTTGAATTACTTGTCTCCTGGTAGCCAGATAAGATTGGTAAGAGTGTAAGACACCATGCGTTCAGATGCAGCGATGCAATAGCACTGCTAGTTTATGTTCTCATACATGATTACTAAAAAACGATGTGGAATGTAGCCCTTGGAACTGACTGAATTCAACATGGTCGTTTTGTTATGTAGAATGTGGAATTTTAAGTGCATTGAGCACTGAATTTATAATACAACTGACTATATATATCCATGCTTATATCTGATGTAATATGACTCCTAACCAATATTACGCTTATTGGACACGTACATATGTATAATTGCAAGCCCACATAGTACTAACGGGAGTTGAATTGCTTTCTCTTGAATATGGGGAATTTAATTTCTCAGAAAAAAATGCTGGAGTTAGTGGTACTGTCTGATCATGCTTGGGCATGTCTTGAATCTTTTTCCTCAGTTCTGTATGACTGTCTGATCATGCTTGGGCATTAGCTTGTCTTGCTTGCCCAGAATAGGAGAACTTTATAAATTTTGCTCGTGTTAGTTCGGGATGACAAACCCTGTTGTGTAGAACTGGAGTTATGTCTGATAAAAGGGGTTGATCGCTTATTGTCTTCTGATGGTGTTTTTTTTTTGCCAGTGTTTTGTATCATTACTCGATGGCCCTTCTGTACTATTGCCGATTCAATTGTCATGTGTGATGTAGTGGCTGAAAGTCTGAAACAATTTGTACGTCACTGTTTTTAGCTAGTGATCCTGCTGTCCTGCTGGATTTCCATGGGTATATCTGTTGTGCATGTGCATCCTTCAAGGCAGGGTGTTATGCCGATGGTGGAAAATAGTACCACTAACTCATTTGATAAATATGTTGCATCGAAAGCCCAAAGTTGCATCTAGATCACTGAAAGAAAGTCGGTTTTACTACCCTATGTAATTTACTTTATTGATATGAACCCCTGAATAAAACATCGCCTTGATTTAGACATCAGATTATTTCAATTAGTACAATCTATCCTCTAATGAGATTTATCTTTTATTTTACTCCATGTACAAGTTGAATTTATGTTCAAAATATTTTTGGCAGGAGAGACATCATAACTTTCGTTTGAAAAAACACCTTCAAAATTTTTCATAGTTTTCATAGGCGAGGAGCATATAATACTAAATTAGCCCTAGGGTTACAAACTTGCGTAAAAAATAACGACGTAGGATACCATACCGTTTATGTCAAATGAACTAAACAAATTGTTTGGGGCAACAAAATAGATATTATTTCTAGATTATTTATAGCACCTAATCAATTTTCCTTCTCCGTGAACCTAAATTTTTTTAGACCCTTGGGATCGAATCTTGACGGTTTCTACATCTTTTTCCTATTCTTCACATGGTGGCAAGGTTCACCACCTTAAAATCCTGTCCTTTACTCGTTTCCAATGGCTCATACGGCACAGATTAGTCTCTCTACCGCAACACTAACATGATAAAGTGAGTTCTTGATAATTTTACCATTGCTTTTCTTCATCAAACTAATCCATGGGAGTGTCTTGTTATCGAATTCACCATCGCAGCATATATCATTACCCTGTTTAACTCATCCAGAAGACTCGATCAATCAACTTCCTAAGAGGCGTTTCTAGACTCGCATAAGCACATTATAAATTTTGCTATGCCCTTTTGTGCTGTTTTACAAGGCTGCAAAGAACGAGCGCTCGACTGAGTGAAAATGTACCTTGTTCTGAAGTCCAGTTCAACCCCTATGAATTGCAGCTTTGCCAGCTTGGGAGGATTTGTCCACAACTGTACTTGATTTGAACTTCCGTAACAAAATCGGACACGTCAAATTCTTTTCCGTCAAACATCCGAAAGAGACACCGGAAGAAAAAACAATATCAATTGAAAAAAGGCACATATTTATACACACACACCCTCGCTTCTCCGTCAGCCCTCAATTCGATCCTCTTCCTCGCGGTCGCGGGCTCGCGGCTCCCTCTTCGCCAAGACCCCAACCCGTCGCTGCGGCGGGTGCGGCCACCGATCGACGCGTACTCCCTGGCTCCCTCCTTCCCACCCGCCTCCTTCCCACCCGTTCGTCACGGATCCATCAGGGATTTGGATCGATTTGGTAAGGAAACCTAGCTTGCTTAGATTTAATTTGCAGGCTTTTTTTCTTGCTTCGAGCAGTCGAATCCACATCTCGATGGCACGAATACTCCAAGAATCCAGCTTGTCGCAGATTGGTTCCTGTGTGTAGATTGACAATTGTTTTTCTCAGTTTTTTTTGGGGGTCGGCTGAATCTCATGCCCCACGAAGCCCGATCTAGGGTTTTGATTTGTGAACCGACGCAGCCCCGGTACTGTTGCTCTTTACTGCTGTCTGCTGTGCGGCTATCGATTTCTTCATCTTGCAGTTGGGAGCTAGCGTGGTTGGCATATGCAGCAGTTGTAGACTTGTAGCCCCCCTTTTAGCCGATTGAATCAACCCATAGAATCATACAAATACAAGGCTTTTCGTCGATGTGATTTGCACTCAAGGTTGTTAGCAGCTGGAATTGTGACACGGTGACATGTTTAGGCTGATTGCTGGAATTATGAACAAAGCAGTAGTTAATTAAGAAATATGAATGGATTTTGCTTTTCTTGGTAGTTTTAACAGTGTTTTGGGTCTTCCTTTTGATCAGAAATTAATAATAATCTAAAATGGTGTGCAGCTTAGGTTAAAATCAAGTAATATTTTGTTGGGCGGAAAATACAAGGCCTACACCAGAAGGAATACCCTCGCGCAGCAGACGAAGTGCTGTCTCTGTGTGTGGTTTTGTTTGGTTTATTTTTTTGCAGTTGCAGGGGGAGAATCTAAACATTATATTGGAGGGACAAATTCATCTTGTTTACATTTTAGTTTATCTGTTGGGCATTAACCTAGTTGAACGGTGTGCAGATTTGTATAGGTTAAAAAGTGATCAGTGTACCAGGAGCAAGATTTAGCCCTGATGAGTACTGAAGTAGATCACAGTTATTTTGGTCTTTCTATTCATTTTCTCCTGATATTTAACTTTTTGAGTAAGTTTGCAGATTAGGTCTTAAAAAGGGATTGGGATTAGGATTTCTTGGAAGGGCCTGAGCTGTATAATTTTCCAATCACACAGTGAGCTGCACAGGGTTAAATTTACAGGAATATTACTTGTTGGTGTTCCTAAAAGAAGCATATGTTGTGAGCCCTGGTTTGTTTTACCTGCATGTGTACCTTTTTGTCTACTTAGTCTTGCACACTGACGACCTTTATTGAGGTATTCCTTTATCCCATGGTTTCTAGATAACCAAACCATGAATGTATAGGCACTCTAGTTCATCTTATATTGAAGATTATTACTGATACTTTTCTTGCTTATGCTTGCAGGCATAGTGTCAGCCACAGTTGAATCATGGCGGAACACTTGGCTTCGATCTTTGGCACTGAGAAGGATAGGGTCAACTGCCCTTTCTACTTCAAGATTGGGGCTTGTCGTCATGGGGATCGCTGCTCCCGTCTGCACAACAGGCCAACCATATCACCGACTCTTGTGCTTGCTAACATGTATCAGCGTCCTGATATGATAACCCCTGGAGTTGATGCTCAAGGCCAACCTATTGATCCTGAGAAGATGCAGGAGCATTTTGAGGACTTCTATGAGGATATCTATGAGGAGTTGGGCAAGTTCGGTGAGATTGAGAACTTGAATGTCTGCGACAACCTTGCTGACCACATGATAGGGAATGTCTATGTCCAGTTCAGGGAGGAAGAACAGGCAGCTGCAGCATACAATGCTCTTCAGGGCCGCTTTTACTCTGGCCGCCCGATAATTGTGGAGTATTCTCCTGTGACTGACTTCCGTGAAGCAACCTGTAGGCAGTTTGAGGAGAACAGCTGCAACCGTGGTGGCTACTGTAATTTCATGCATGTGAAACAAATTGGCAGGGATCTCAGGAGAAAGCTCTATGGGCATTCCGCTTCCAGGAGGTACCATGGGAGAAGCAGAAGCCGAAGCCCACCACCTCAAAGGAGGGGTCATCGTGATCGTGATGATTACCATCGTGATCGTGATGATTATCGTCGTGGTGGTGGCGGCGGCGGCGGACGGGGTAGAGGCAGCAGACATGACAGGTATGATGATGGAGGGGGCAGAGGTGGCAGGCATGACAGGTATGATGATGGAGGAAGACGCAGGCATGGTAGCCCACCCCCAAGGCGTGGGAGGAGCCCAGTCAGGGAGAGCAGCGAGGAACGCAGGGCCAAGATTGAGCAGTGGAACCGTGAACGGGAGGCAAAGCAGTGAGGTCTCTGTGGCAAGTGTCTCGAGATGAGCATTGTTCGCTGGAGTTGGAGTTGTTTAGCTCGTCGTTTACCCCTATATTTTAAGTGAACTTGTGTTGGTGATATTCTGCTTGGCTAAGTAACCTTTTTAAGTGCAGGGTTCCTCAGTTGTTAATCAGACATGTAAGCTTCATTTATTTCCATCTGTGTTGCGTTGGATCATTTGCTAGCTTGCTGTCCAAGCTAGCATTGGTGTGAGATCATTATTGGTGTTAGTGTTATGTCAGTTGTGACTTTGTCATTCGAATCACCATATGGTTTTCAGCTCTGTGTTATGTTGCACCTTGCCACCTTGGTGGATATCCAGTCTTTTCTGTTGTCTGAATGACCTTAGAGATGTGTGGTTTAAGTTCGGGGGACGGGGGCCCTCCCTTTTCATGGCAAGGAGGTTTGGGTCGCCTGCTGGTGCTTCTGCTGTAGGCTGTAGGCATATATAAGTGTTGCATTTCATGCAAGGAATCAGTGAATCACCCTGGCGGTGGGGTTGACTCTGGAGAGGTTAAGCTAGAGTTGAAAAGAAAAACTCACGGGCCCTGGGGACAAAATTGCTTTGATTTTTAGAGTTCAGACTTGTGACTCGGTGTGGTGTAGCGCATTCGGCGATGGGCCATGCATAGCGCATTTCTTTTCACGCGCCTGCCTTTGAGCTGGGTCGGCTACTCGGCTTGGCCTCATCGCTCATGGACGTGGAAGATCCCATTGCCTGGCATCTTCCAGGGAATATCCTTGCTCCACGGACGGGGAAGCTCTGTTCGCCCAGGCCAGGACCTCGGGTCGGTTGGTCCATACTTTCTCCGCCGCTGCACGTTGCATTCTGCTCTACCGTCTCAGGGAAATCCATCTAGCCAAGGTGCCAGCAGTCTCGTTCGTTCCACGCCGCTGCCACTGGCTTCGCCGCCTCAGCCTTCCATTCACACACCCCCGGCAGAGTCGCGGCGAGGACAGAGCTAGTCGTAGACAAATCGGGAGCACGTGAACGGCGATGCGCGCTCGCGGCCGCCCAGAGCGGGACGCGGCAAAACCAGGCGGCCGAGGCCCGCGCTGCGGTTTGGCAGATCGCCGCCCACGACGGCCGGTCACCCGTTTGACGAGCCGGTGCGGTGGAGTGGAGGCCATGTGCCGCGCGCCAGAGGCCGTTGCGTGCCGCGGTGAGCCGGGCCACGGCCGGGGCTTGCATTGGAGCCAGTCATACGGGCTAAGCTCAATCTCTCTCCCCGATATTTTAATAATTAGAGATGCTCCAGCAGATTATCAATCCAAATTATAATATCTAAAATTTTTGACGATCACCAAAATATACTTCCTTTCACACCAAATAAAGAAGATTTATCCTTCTACCCTATTCTTGGTGATTGAATTTTGGTAGTCTGTTGCAGTAATTATTAAAAAATTTAAAAATAATTATTGGTAATAAAGAGATAATATATTTTGGTTGCGAGGTATAATTAATCTGTTGGAAATGCTCTAACCCTTGTCACTCGTGCACTTATCTGGAAGATCAGATCCCTCTTCTCTTGTCATCATCCGCCTGAGCGGCACGCTAAGGCCTGTAAAGTGACCTGACGTACGTAGACGATGGATGTTTGGATCGGATGGCCCGACGCATCGTCGATGGCCATCGAACAAGCCACGATCCACAAAACAAAGCGTATCTTTTTTATAAAAAAAAGTAAAATCAAACAAAGCGTCAGCACCGGTTGATCTCATGTTCATCTGATCCAGCCAGCCAGCCCCCTGGCTCTGACGTGGACACTGGTGGGGACCGAGACTGAGACTGAGCGACTGACGATCCGAGCAGCGTGTCAAATGGACGAGCACCGAGCTGATAAAGCGTCTCCGCAGGACCCACTCGCCGCGAAATCGCAGTCTTGTGGCGAACGGGAAGACTGCCCGGCGGCCATAACCAGAGGAGGCGCACATCGCGATCGCGGAATGCCTTTGTAGCAGGTAGGATGGAATTAAGGACGGTAATTATAATTCTAGTACGCTCTCTTCGTAACCTAACTTAATTATTATATTTTTTTAGTTTAAAATTAAATAAAATTAAAGTTTAATTTTTTAAACTTAATTTTTAGATTATCTAAATTAAAATTTAAGATTTTTTACCATGCGACGCGGCGAGATTGCAAGCCAGTACGACCGATAATAAGCTTCGCTGTTCAGCTAGCAAGTCGATCGACCGGATCGAGTAATATTTGTACCGGGGCCTTTTCTTTTCTTGTGGCAAGGAGACCGGAGCTGCGATCGATACGCCATGTAGTTACGTCCAAGCGAGAATGATTTTACAGTCTCCTGCATGATCGGCGAGACCGCGACTCCTGATCTACAACCAAACACGCGAGAGCAAAGACTCTGTGGTAATGCGAGCATGTGAAAACAAAAATCACGTGTTGATGACGCCAATTGCGCAGAGAGAGAGAGAGAGAGAGAGAGAGTCTAGGACAAAACGGAGGAGGTACGGGTATCCTTGGACACAGGAATAGAGATGAACAGATACGCGTCGTCCTAAAAAAAGATAGCCGCAGCGCTGGCCGAGCCCCGATCGAGGGAAGGGAAGCCAGCACGAACCGCCCTATCCGAAGGAGCGGAGAGGAAAACGTGAGCCAGTGGTAAAACGGGGCGAGAGAGAGAGAGAAGGCAGCGACGACACCCAAAAGCGCATCGAATTACCGCACATTTTGTCCAAAAATCGTTAAAGAGCAGCCCCTGGCCCCCTTGATCGATTTCTCTCCCCCTTCCGTTCCCGGAAAGCTCCCCGTGCTTATAAATACGCGGCTCACCCCGTCCCGTCGCCCCCTTCCGATCGATCCCCCCACCGGATACCACCGCCACCGCCACCAACCGATTCCGTCTAGCGCCTCCCCCCTTTGCTCCCGAGGCGAGGCGAGGCGAGGCTCTCCGGCCCGCGGATTCCTACAGCTCCCGTGCCGATCGCGACCCGCCCCCCGGCCGCCCCGACCGCGAGGTGAAGCTTCCTGCCTGAATCATCCCCGCGAAGCTGTTTCCCCTTCCCTTCTCGAATTGTCCTGGGCGGGGTGAGCTTGCTCTGCTCCCGTGTCACTCTGCCCCGCGGGCGATTGGATCCCCGAGCGCCGCGATTCGGCGTTGGGGGTGCCAGTTGCTCGGAGTCGGAGCTGCGAGGGAGGGGTTTCGTTCGGACGCCTTTGTGCGCGTTTGGTTGGGGCCGGGGACCGGCAAACCGCAGCGGTCGCGGGAAGCTACTGGCTCGGTGTTCAGCTCGTGCGAGGGCTTTGTTGTTTTTTTTTTCTTTCCGTCGGATTTTGTGGTGTAGTTGCATGCTCGCTCGATTTATGCAGCCAAGCTCATTCCGGAGTGCCGAGTGTGGAATGTGGAGCTACGAGTCAGCAATGTCTTCGGTGATTAGGCTGTGGATTTGACTTGTGGTGGATCGTGGACGTATATGGTTTGAAATTTGTGCCATGGAGTATGGTTTTTCATTTCGGCCGGCCGTACAGATTGGAACTCTCATAAACAGTCAGCATAAGCTTTTGGCAGGTGCTCACTGCAGAGAGTTTTGCTTGGTCTTAGTTGAATGGAGTCGGGAGATAGCTGTGACAGTCCGATCATAGCTCATTAGTGATGAGGTTTGGTTCTAACAATTAGGGAATAATTTGGACTTTCAACAGTTCTACCCCAAACTTTTGGTTTGGTTGGAAGAATTTGGTTCTAGTTCGCTCTTCATTTTGTTCCTTAAATTCGGTATTTTCAGTTAGTCGCTGCTGGGCCTTGGGATTTTGTAGTTGCTAGCATTTCAGGTCTAGGTAGTTTGTGGTACAGTGGTGGTGCTTTAGATTGGTGTTTTTTCTTTGGTTGGTTGTGGTGCTCAAATACCCAGTACTTCTTTCTTGCTTTGCAATAATATAGCATTTTGTTCAAGTTAATGCCATTCATATTATTTTTTTATCATCGCTTTAAATTTATGAGGCTTGAGGATGGAACAAAATAACACCAATAGGGAGTTTATAATATGGCAATGGACAAAGTAGATAAATGTGCTAGATTGTTAAATTCATCATTTGTCAATTCCAGAAGGCTCTGATATTCTCAAGTTACAAGTAGATATTCTAAGTAGAGCAAGTTGTCGCTAAAATGGGTAATTGATCAATTTGTTCCTAACCATGGGAACTGCATTGTTGTCACATTGTAATATCCATGTGTTCTCATAACTTCTTCTACAACTTACTTTTCGCCCACTTTGCTGCTTGGACATATGCCCATAATTACTCCTCTCCTAGTAAAGTAACTTGTCCTCAAGCTTTGGGTGGTGAACATGGTTGAATCCTAGGTAGTGCCATAGTGTCACGGTGACGAGGAGGTTATGATGCACACACAACACTGCACGAGAGAAACCACCCCAAAAAAAAAAAACAGTGTTGCTCAAACAATACTCTTCTACCCCTCTCTCTCATCCACCTCTCTCTTCTTTGGCAAGCTCCTCCACGAAAACAAAACTTTAGCCAACCGATTACATTTTTGTTTTAATTGTGACATGTTGTTTGTTTGTAGGAGAGATGAGCGAACCAATCCTGTTTGGACATTCGATGACTAAACTTTTCTTCTTTAGTTTTTCCCTCCTACCACTGCAATGTATTGCAAGCTTGATGCCCTCTATCGAATGTTATTTTTTGTGTTCCGATACTACCTTTGCTACCAATGCATGAATTTCTTTTAGCAACTATTTAAGTTCTTATGGACTGTACTGTGTCATCTCTCAATATGTGTTTGAAGCCTGGGGTTTTGTTCAGACCTAGCAATTCTAGTCCAGTAGCCAGGATTGTAGTTATCGTTATGCATCACGACCTAGCCACAAGGCATCATACCCAGGCTTACTAATTAACATCGCTAACATGACTGTTATCTGTGTTTGAAGTTTAGTAATCGACTGCACGGAGATTTGAAGGAAAAAAGAGTAGTTACTATTCAACCAGGTGACTGTACAGCGGGACTGCATTAGTAATGCTCGAGCACCTATCTGCTCAGTGCAGAAGGGACTAGATTAATGAAAGATTTTCATAAGCGGCATAAACCTTGCCGCTTGTTTTGCGAAGTCTTCTATTCTTGCCTCTCATGTTGACATGCAAATACTACAATAAATGTTCGATGTTACTGCCTATTTGACAGGAAGCTACGTCGTTTCTTTTTTAACATAAATACTCACACGGTCACCTGTGAGCAAATAAATGAGTAACTCAATAATGCATATATGTACCTTGATATATTATATCATAAGTGTGGTTCCATTGGCTTCAATGATTGCTCATCAGTTTCTATCCCCATAAGTGTGGGTTATCAGGTTATGATGCGTACTGTTTTATAGAGCTGGTTCGGCCTGTCACTTAAGATGCAACACCATCTGCACCATTTCAATTTTGAACAAATCATACTAGAGAAGATCCGCAATGAACCAAAATCTGATACAAAACAATGTGTATGAGCTAATCTAGTAAGTTGGTACCTTGCGCCACAACCACTATTGTAGCTGCTACAGTATCACAACATAGTTGTGTTGTGCCATCGCCGCTGCCGATCAGCCTTGCACCTATGATATGTTACTAAAATTTTATTGATTTTGCGACTAATGATCTGATGCTTGGGACATGCTTGTGTTGCATTTTGCATCTCTACTTATCCAAATTATATTGAATACTGACCATCTTTGATCAACTTATCCAAATTAGATTGAATACTGACCATCTTTGATCAATCTCATATGCAGGAAGTGGTGATGATAAAGGATAATTACTGACCAAACTTGCTATAATTCTCCTTAAGGAAATAGAAGTTGACATCATGTCACATAGAACTATGGTATGGAGACATCAGTCTGTTAATCCTGGATGGGAACAAGGACATGTCCAAGTTCAATCAGAAAGTTCCTATTATGGAGGCCCTGGAATTGATTCATCCAACCTGGGTGTGCAAGTTGCTGCCGGAGTTCCAGGAAATACTGCTAATGTTGGTATCTGTGATCTGCGGAATCATGAGCGACAGCATGTTCATAATTCATACCCACATGTTGGTGTTACGTCAAGTTTTGTCTTCCCAACTGCTATGCACAACCCTGGCATGGCAACAGCAGCTGTTAACATATATATTCCTCAGACTCAAAGCTTTGGACTGGGCAATGTGCTACCACCATCTTTATATCATCAAGTTCGTGCAGGAACTATTGATTAGAGTAGCAGCAGTGTCAATTTTGGTGACAGTGCTAGTGGATTCATCAAAAGGAAAAATGCAGTTGTGGCTGGTAACCATCATTTTCTTCATGGATTTGCAGGTTCAAGTTCATCTGCTCATGTGCCTCAGAATCCTGCACGTGGGCCATGGAATGCTTCATTTCAATCAAATTGTTTACCCAATTCTGCAGCTTCAAACCCACCAGAGTTCCACAGTAGCAATGGTTGGCCATTCTTAGAAGGACCTTCTGCAGATGTTCCTAGCAGTTTCAGTTCAATGGCTGCTCGACCAGAGTTGGTACCTCATCGTAACTACGTGTTTCCAGCCTGTCACATGGGCCAGTGCAATACATGGATTCCACAGGCTGCAAATGGTGTTGGTCATGGAGTACCACAGTGGGGATATAGTAATTCAGTGGCCAATCCTCCAGGTTAGTAAACCTTCTGAATGAAGATGATTTGATCTGATGTTTTGCTGAAATATGAATTAAGGGACCATTTCATGGTTTGCAGTTTTTTTTGGATTTGACAGAGTATATTATTATTTTTATTAGCTTTGCTAGTATGTTTAGCAGTACATTTCTGCTATCATGGACTGACTGGCCATAAAATGGAAACCTTTGAGTGTGAGCTTTAGTGATGTAATTGGCAACACTTGATTTTAACAAGCCTTGCTGTTCATCAGGAACCACAGACATGCCGAATGGAATTATTCAGGGGCTTCTACCTCATTTCTCCCAGAATCCTTTGCATAGTATGCAAATGCAAGTACCTCAAATACAAGTACCCCATCAACAGTTCCTCGGTAACAATGTGGTGCATGGTTTAAATCCTTCTGCCGCAGGCCTTCCTTTAGATCCAAGAATGCTGGCTTTCCCATTCAATTCTGAGCACACTTTTGGGCATCCGATGCATCCACCTCTTACAAACCAAGTAAACAGTGGGGTTTTAAGAATTCTGCCATATCAGGTAGCTTCATATTTCCAAATTTTTACCCCTAAATTACTTGCATAGTTGCATATATCTACTAATGACATTCTGGATGCTGGAATATAAATATTTTTATGAGAAAATATATCATATTGAATATTTTTTATGGGTCCGCTAGTCTATTTTTCTTGGTAATCATGTAATCGTACATTACAGTTTACATGTTCCATTTGGGCCTGTATCATTGATCGTGCAGTGGTACCAGTGCTCCATACTCATTCTCGAAGCACAATTCACTTTTATGTCGATAGAAAATAAAGTTTGTGGCAATACAAATATAATCAATGTCAGAATTTTGCTGCTGATGTTCATTTTATAGGCATGGAAGTCTTGTAGCCCTTCTTAATTCAAATACTTTAGAACACTTTAGAATGTTGGTCATCAAGTTTCCGAAATTATTGTTCCCTGACCATAAAATACGCAGCTCTCCTGCATGTTCAAGAAAAAACTTGCATTAAGTATTGTCTGACCATCCCTTTCTTTTTGCAAAGATGTATAATTTGTTCCGTTTTATTGCCTTGACATGTGAATCTCTAATCCTAGCTACTTGCTGGCCTTAGCTAGAAAAATGTATGCAATACAAAATTACAAACATTATCACTGCCTTGATGGTACAGCCTGTCTGCAATGTCTGCATAATTAAACATGCTCCCTGTGAATCATTCATATTTCATACAGCTATTTCAATTAACTGATGCATCTGTGCAGAATGCTACCATGCTGGATCGATCAAGGATTCATGAAGTAGGACATGTTATTGATGAACATCGAGACATGCGTCTGGATGTGGATAACATGACTTACGAGGTATGTATCTCATTTGGGCTTGTGAATTCCTTGTGCGCCTTTTCTTTCTGAGAATGTATGTATCTCATTAAATTATTTTCCTTTGCATACTCTGCAGGAGCTTGTAGCTTTGGAAGAGCAGATAGGCGATGTCAATACTGGTTTGACAGAAAGTTACATCCAAGAGAACTTGAGGTCAACTTTCTATGTTCCAGGAGCAGCTGGAGTGTCTGATCGGTTTTCTAAGCTCTCTTCGGAGAATGATGCTTGCATAATATGTCAGGTCAACCTCTTGCCATGTAGATAATAACTTGCACCCATGAGTTTTAGAAGTATTAATTTACTGATAGCAGTTAGTCCATCATGTTTGGCATTTGCTCAAGGTAACCATATGCATGCTTTCTTGTTGTCAGGGATAATTTGGTCCTTGTTTTGCAGGAAGAGTATGAAGCTGAAGAACTTATAGGAACCCTTGAATGCGGCCACAGGTACCATGCGACATGCATAAAGCAATGGTTGATGATGAAGAACCTCTGCCCCATCTGCAAGACAACAGCGTTGTCATCAGATAGAAGCAATGGATGACCGTCGCCAATAACATTATTGGTTATTTACAGCGAGCAAAATTAGCTCGACTTTGTATATAGACACGGTTGCCGGTTTTTACAGTCCCCTTCACTGTGGACATAAACTGAGGTTTCCGAAAACTGTACAGACATTTTGTAGGATATTTTTAGGTGTTTAACGGCCCCATGGTGTGTAAAGCTCCCATGATGGCCTTGCTAGATGCTCCCTTCCTTTCTATTGTACATTGTATTTATCTTTACTTTTCTTTTTTCTTCAGAAGAGAAAAGCACAAGAACCTTTAGTTCTGTACACTCTAGAATTGAAAGAAACCAAAAAGTCTTCCTTGCTTGCGGTGCATTTTGCTAAAGCTGTATGAGATTTAAGTCTGTCTGTACACGTACACTCCGCGGTGTTAATTTCTTGTGCCGCACCTGCAGTATTCACGGTGGTTTTTGTCGGTTCGAAGTTCGAACTGCGAAAGTCACGTTAGCAGGGCTCGCAGCCTGGTAAGTTTAAGTACATGCCATGCTACATCGGGCAACGGCAAACTTGTAGATCACCAGTTCGTACAAAGCCCCTGCATTTGCTGCTGCTGATGACAAACAAGAACAGCCACAACTTCAACGGTAACACTTGCAATGCCAATTTCCAAGTAGTAGCATATTGATAGAATCCAATGAGTACCCTCTAACTGCTACGGACTAGGGTGTCAATTTTCACCATGGCAGTAGTCTAGCAAAGTAGATAGCATGCTGAAGCGATGCAACTAATTTGATCAGAAAAAGGACGGTATACAGATACAAGAAATGAAAGCAACACGGCAGAAAAGGCCTATATGAAAATGAAAAAAAACTGATAGCCGCACACTTTCATATCCCTAAACTATACCAGCAATCTGAAGTCCTGAAATGAATTAATGTATCAAATGGCAAAATGAACACGAGGCACCTGTTAACACAAGAGTACAGATTGAGGAGCATCACTGCCATAACATCATGTGCCCTCTACTGCAAATGTATCGACCAACCCAAGTACATATTCTATCCTTCCAAGCTAAGACGAACAACAAGCAGACTTCTTCACCGCAGACACGTCGTCCTTGCCGCCGACATTGATGGTCTGGCCCTTGGGAGGCGCCACGGGGTCATCACCGATGTCAAGGGCCTTCTTGCTCACCACACGGTAGATCTGTGTGAGCACCTCAGTGAAGGCATCCTCCACATTCATCGCCTCCAGGGCCGACGTCTCCATGAAGAAGGCATTCTCTCTCTCGGCGAAGGCCTTCGCGTCCTCGGTAGGGACGGCCCTGAGGTGGCGCAGGTCCGCCTTGTTCCCGACGAGCATGATCACGATGTTGGCGTCCGTGTGGTCCTTGAGCTCCCTCATCCACCTCTCCACGTTCTCGAAGGTGACATGCCGTGTCACGTCATAGACAACTAGTGCCCCTACTGCTCCACGGTAGTATGCACTTGTGATAGCACGGTACCTACAGAAGCAACGGCAAGTTACTGTTAGTTGACGTGCAGGGAATGTTTGAATGGCAAAAGCCACATGAATAATGGTACTCCTATATCAAACACGGGACTCAATGCCACTATAAATCTAACTGACTGTTCAGCACAGGACTACGGTTAAAGAGTTGGATCCTCTATTTGCAGATTCTGGCTGCTACAAATGTGATGATAGATTGAGAAATGGTACGTGCAATCACGGTAGATACGTATTAAGTGGAGATTCTTCCCATTTTTGTTTCAAGTGTCGAAGCAGTTCAGTTGCGTGCATGTGCAGCAACAATTAAGTGGTCGCCGACCAAATTAAGCTACAGAGATCCATACGATGCAGACCAACCAATCGCTAACGAACGGACCAATCGGAGGCCAGATAGGAGGAAGGGGATCGATGAGCCTCGCGGAGCTCAGACGGATCTGGGGGCGCGTACCTTTCCTGGCCGGCGGTGTCCCAGATCTGGGCCTTGACGACCTTGTCCTCGACGTGGATGCTGCGGGTGGCGAACTCGACCCCGATGGTGGACTTGGACTCTAGGCTAAACTCGTTGCGCGTGAAGCGCGAGAGCAGGTTCGACTTGCCGACGCCGGAGTCCCCGATGAGCACCACCTTGAAGAGGTAGTCGTAGTCGTCCTCCGCCCGGTACGCCATCGCCGCCTGGGACGGACGGGCCCCGGAAGCGCGCGCTGCTCCGCGGCTGCGGCGGCGCGGGGGCGGGCTGCCTGCCTGCCTGCCTGGGCCCTCCCTTGGGCCGGCGGGGCTGCGGCGGCGGCGGCGGGAACGGGCGGTGGAGGAGAGGAAGAGGGAGCGGATGGGAAGGGCGGAGCTGAGCACGCGGACGCGGGCGGGTGAGGGTGCGGGTGCGGGTTTTTCTCAGCTCCCACCGCTTTCTTGTTGGGTTTCCCTTTGGCTCCGTGCGGGCTGGTCGGTGCCGTGCGGGGCCCGCGTGCTCGCTTGGGCTAGTCGGGCGCACGCCCAGCGAGGGCGGCGTGGTGCCGCCGTGGCGCCGTGCCGGGGAGATCGAGGTGACGAGGACCCGTGGAAAAGGGCCAGAAAACGTGCGAAAAGCCGAAACGGCCGTTTTTCCGGCTCGTTTTTGGGCTGGTGGCACCGTGGCAGATTGTGCCTCGTTTTCTCGGCGGATCGCGTGGAAGTGTCCGTCACCAGTTTTCCAGCGGTGGCTGAGCCGAGCGTGCTCGGATCCAGCAGAGCCACGGACAAGGATGGTGAGAGATCAAGCGGAGTTTGGTTCCGAGATTAAATTTTAGTCTGTCACATAAAAAGGATTTATTATTTAAAATTATCAAATAAAATCTAATTATAAAATTAATTATAGAACTCCAAGCTAATTTACGAGATGAATCTAATAAGATATATTAATTTATAATTAATGATAGTATTATTGTTGCAAATTATAAATTAATTAGGTTTATTAAATTCGTCTAGCGAATTAGCATCTATCTTTATAAAAGTTTTGTAAATAAATTTTATTTAATACTTTTAAATAGTAAAATTCAGGATTAAACTTTGGTGCTCGAGTACCGACCAAATAGGACCTCAGCTCGTTACACATTCCGAACAAAAAAGAAAAAAAACTCATTACGCATCAGGATCGTGTCCAGTGGCTGGCGCACGTAAAGTGAAACGCGACATGCGGCGTCGCTACCTGACAAATCAAGGTTTCCGTGCCGCAACTTAATCACTGGACGTGACCTGGACACACACGACCTTACACTTCATGAACATGTACTGTTAGCTAGCTGTACTGTAAGCTGGAAGAATAAGGTCGTGTTTGACTGGGCAGGGCTAAATTTAGGTATGAATATTTAATTACTAATTAGAAGTATTAAATGTAGATTAATGATAAAACTAATTATATAATTACTAGACTAATTCGCGAGATGAATCTATTAAGTCTAATTAATCCATAATTATAAGGGGATGTTTGGTTTCAGAGGGTAAACTTTAACCCTATCACATAAAAAAGAATCTTATCATTTAGAAGTATTAAATAAAGTTTAATTACAAAACTAATTGCAGAATCTTTGGACTAATTTGCAAGATGAATCTAATGAGGTATATTAATCCATGATTAGCAGATGGTTATTATACCATCACTGTAGTAAATTATGGATTAATTAGCCTTATTAAATTAGTCTCACGAATTAGCATCTATTTGTGCAAAAAAATTTGTAAACAGATTTTATTTAATACTCTAAATAGCAAGATTCTCGTTTGATGTGACGGGGCTAAACTTTAGTCCTAAGAACCAAAGAAACCTTAATTAGTTTATATTTAGTCCTCTAATTATTTTAGTAGCATCGAAACATGCCTTTGGGATCCAAACATCCTAACGCGGGTGTGCGGTGTGACTCTCCTCTTTTCTTCCTCACGCTATGGCGCTCTGCTTCCGTACGATAGGGTTTCATAAGATATCGCATGTCATCTCATGGAGTCATGGTCTGAGCGAGATGGCACGGGGCTGGGCCCCGTCGGTGCTCGTCTCGTGCTAATGATGGAGCAGCTCCCAGCTGAAAACTTATGTGGCCATGTTTCCCGGGAGTGTTTGCTTGGAACCTTGCGGTGGTTAGCAGCTGCTGCCTCTCTTGAGGGCTAGGAGTGCTCTACAAGAGTACAAGTCCATGCTGCTTCGGTTCACTTCCAGCAGACATTTTTCACTTGATGAACAGTCATGCTCTCAGTCCTTTGCTTACCTCTCATTGATACACATGAGGCCAGGTATTTTCATTTACCCATCAAAAACTAACACTGCCTCAACTTGACAAATGACAAGTTAGCAGCAGCACTAGTATTCGGTTTCGCTACAATTCATTCATTCATCAGCCATGCTCCCCAAATGTGCAGCATCCACATTTACTTGGCGCCCGCTGCCTCACCTGTCCTCCATAAATAGTGTCGCATTTGACACGGCAACAGCAGCAACAAAGATTCCCGAAGCGGAGGCCTTTGAATGGCAGGTGGCCCGCGCTGGTCATTCGTTCCAACGTCTCCGGCCGGCCGGCCTAATCCCCATGCATGCAAGCAGTAGCACTGCCATGGGCCATGGCTGTGCTGTGGTCCTAGCCTGGTCTGGTTCCCCAAAAGCCAGAGCTCTCCCGATTCGTGCTTCGCCGGCAGGGGGCAGCCAGGCGCTGGCATGCCAGTCTGCAGAGACCGTGGGAACTGGGACGGTCGCTTAAGCTGTTTCTCTCATGATCCATTGATCCGTAGCTCCGTGATTACTGAAGTGAGAACAACGGTGACAGCGAGTGGATTGACCGACCGTGTTGTGGACCGGAAGAGTCTCTAGTACAGTAGTACTATGGACTATGGAGGAAGGAACACGCCACACGGGGAAGAATAGAGCAAGGGTTTCTTTCAAAAAAAAAAGAATAGAGAAAGGGAGAGGCGTCAGGTGTCCGTCTGGGTTCGCGGACCATGGCAGGAGCAGGAGCAAGACCGCACGAGCGATGGGATCGGTGGCGTCGTCGACCGCGCAATTCCAGCTGCGCGCGCCGTCCGTACGCTCCTCTCGCGTCCCCGCCCCTCTGTCCCTGCCATCACTGCTGCCGTTGCGATGCCCTCCTCTTCTCTCCCCGACGGATGAATGTTTTCCACCGGTACCGGCCCGGGAAGTGAAGTTTGCAGCCGTCGGTTGACCTCGATCCTCCGCGCATCGGTCGCCCGCGCGCTCGGCGCTGGGCGGGCTGCCATGTTTCTGAGAGGTGTTAGAGTCCCCCCACGGGGGAGCACACGGGCTCGGGCAGGCACGCACGAGCGCTCACCAATCGATCGGCCGTGCGCTTCCGAGGCTTCGATCTTGATGGCTGCCTTCCGTCCGCTGCAACGACCACAGCGGAGCGCCAAGCACCGCGAGACGCTAGCTAGCCGACCGATCAAAAGAGCACCGCGCACACCGTCGCGCTCTCCCCGTCCGTCCGGGCGCCGTGCCGACGTAACGCGGCACGTCTCGCGTCCGTGCCCCCGTCACGCGATTTTGCCCGTGCGCGGCGCGGCCGACGGAGACACGGGACCCGGGCACCCGCCGCGTGCGCGCGCGCCTTCGCCGGACGCCACCATGCGCGTACGTGTGGCGAGCTCGGCTCAGCTCAGCTGCCCGCGGCCGGAACCATGGATGGGGCGTTTCATTTTTATTCGGCGCAGCACGCACGCGCCCATCACCACGCAGCTCCTCCCCGCGCCGCGATCGACTCGAGTCAATCCACTATCGACCACGCGCACGTACGCCCGTGCCGCCGGGGCGTCGGTGCCAGAGCCGCGCGCTGCCCGCTGGCCGGCCCCAAACGCGGCGGCCTGGGAGACACACCCCTTTGCCCTGCCCGGCCGGCCCCCTACTCGATCTCGCTCTGCTTCCAGGCTCTCTCACCATCTCACCAGTCGCCGGCCAGCACCCATCGATCGAGCACAAACCACCACAGCCGTCTCGCCGAAGGCAGCACCAGGGAAGAAGGGCCACCGGGATCCCGTCGATAAAAGGGGCAGATCGAAGCAGCATGGCGTCCTCGAACAGGCACTGGCCGAGCATGTACAGGTCCAGTCTCGCCTGCAACTTCCAGCAGCCGCAGCCTGACATGAACAACGGCGGCGGCGGCAAGTCCTCCTTGATGTCCTCAAGTATGTCTCTGATCTACATGTTGCACCTCACCTGCATGTTACTGTTTCTTGCTGCATGCTGATCACCATCAGTATACATACGTAGCTAGGGTTTGGTTTTTGATGGGTTGTGAGCTCCGAATCCGCCGGTTTTGCTTAAATGGATTCGTTTTGGTGTGTGCTTACTGCTCAGGGTGCGAGGAGAGTGGAAGGAACCCGGAGCCGAGGCCGCGGTGGAACCCGCGGCCGGAGCAGATCAGGATCCTGGAGGGGATGTTCAACTCCGGCATGGTGAACCCGCCGCGCGACGAGATCCGCCGCATCCGCCTCCAGCTGCAGGAGTACGGGCCCGTCGGCGACGCCAACGTCTTCTACTGGTTCCAGAACCGCAAGTCCCGCACCAAGCACAAGCTGCGCGCCGCGGGGCAGCTGCAGCCGTCCGGCCGCGCCGCCCTGGCGCGCGCGTGCGCGCCGCCGCCGCCTGCGCCGGCCCCCGCACCCGTGACGCCGCCGCGGCACCTGTTCGCTTCTCCCGTGGCGCCCACCTCCTCCTCGTCGTCGTCATCCGACCGGTCCTCCGGGTCGAGCAAGTCGGTGAGGCCGACCGTCGCTCTTCCGTCTCCCGCTGCGGCGGCCATCCAGCAGGGCGTGCTGCCGGTGACGGCCATGGACCTGCTTTCGCCGACGCCGACGCCGACTTTGGCGGCACGCCAACTCTACTATCACAGCCAGCTCATGGCTCCTGTCATGCCCGCGATGCCCGAGCTGATCACCTCCACCGAGCCGCTCTTCCTCCAGTGGCAGCAAGGCGGCCACTACCTGCCGGCCACCGAGCTCGGCGGCGTCCTCGGCGCCCACACGCACGAGCCGGCGGCCATCTCACACAGCGTGCTCTTGGGCCTTTGCAACGAAGCTCTAGGGCAAGATTGCGTCGACATCAGCAGCTCCAAGGGCCTTGGCCATGGCCAGTACTGGAACACCACCTGCGGCTCTGATCTGAGCAGCAACAAGACCGACGCAGTGAGCGCCGTGATAAGGGACGACGAGAAGGCCAGGCTCGGATTACTCCAATACGGCTTCGGCGCCGCCGCCGCCGCCACTTCGGCGCCTCTTGCCACTCCTGTGCCGCAAGCTGCTGCAGATGCCAGTACGGCCATGCTGCTTCCAAGTCCTGCGCCGAGCACCGTTGCCGCTGCTGCCACGACCGCCGTACTCACCGATCAGCTGCAAGGTACGCGATAACTCGGATCACGCACGCTGCTCTATTCTTTGTCTCTTTCCCTTTTTCTGTTCAGTTTTCGCAAGCATTGTTCATGCAAAGCCTTTAAGCATGTGCGTAGAAGGGTCTCCTCGTTCTGCCGTGTGCCTGCCCTGGCCTGGCCTGTCTCGACCCACCTGCAAGCTTGGCTGTAGCGAGCTTGGCATGGCTGGCCTGGGGGCAAGCAGGAGAGTACATGCCACTTCGATGATAGGAATGCATGGCTAGCTCCGATTTCTCTTGCAAAGATCACAACGGATGCCAACACATGCATGGTGTGTGTCGCAGGCAATGAGACAAGGTCAGGCATGCATGCATGTAAAATCTCCTGTGCACCCACCGATCTTGTCACGCTGTTGACGCGTAGGGATCGACATTTCCATGACAAGGATGCACAGGGGGAGCTTGTCATCTTGTAACAACATGCATTGCCCCATGGCTGTAGAGAGGTAGAAGGAACCAAAAGTTGTGAGCTGTTTCCCATTTCATGATTGGAAAGCACCGTGCGTGCTACCAGTACTAGAGGTACATTACACACAGTACTAGACATAGAGAACGAAGCCACTAAACACATAGACATGGGACAGGAGAATATGCACGTTTTCATGGGAAAGACACATACTAGTTAGCATTGCATGGCCAAAGATTGGATCGGAGCATAAGAATCCAAAAGAGGACTTTCTGCAAACATGTAGGAATAGCTAGAATGTTTAGCTGCAAAGATTGGACTTTTATGCATGACACTGCACGGTAATTGGCCGGACTTGTGCGATTGCAATGCTGTTCCACGTAGTACTACTGCAAGATTTATGTGAAAGAAAAGACTAGGATTTGATAGGGGCCCGGCCTGAAACGTGAAACGAACCACGGGGACGATCCAAAAGCAGATCGACAGCTTCAGTGAACAGTGGCAGACTTGGGGTCTCGCTCGAGGTCATAAATGGCGCCCTTGTATGGTCTTGTCGCTTGAGGGCTTAATTTGCATTCGTACGTTTGGTGAAAAGATTGAGCGTGATGCCTGTCAAACCGTCTCCCTGGTCGATCGATCTCCAAGCAAACGATTGGAAATCTCCCTCTTGATTTCACATGGTACTACTACTAGATAGCTTACTACTAGATAGCTAGGGCATTCCTAGTTTCTGCCAAAGCTTCGAAAAGCTGCAGGTTTGGTTTCAATATTAACTCCATGGGCTGTCTGTTGATCTGTCAGCAGGGCTGCTGGATGCCGGACTGATCGGAGGGACGCCGCCGCCGCCGACGGCGACGGTGGTGGCCGTGGCCCGGGACGCCCTGACGTGCGCGGCCACGGCCACTGCGCAGTTCAGCGTCCCGGCGATGCGCCTGGACGTGAGGCTGGCGTTCGGCGAGGCGGCCGTGCTGGTGCGCCACACCGGCGAGCCGGTCCTCATCGACGAGTCCGGCGTCACCGTGGAGCCGCTCCAACCGGACACTCTCTATTACGTGCTGATGGTAACCTAGTGATCACAAATAATTTTGCTCATTAGCTCACTGCCACTTCTCGAGCTAATCTGTACAAACGCTTTTCCCCCTTTGTTTTTCAACCACAGGCGACTCACTGAGAATAAGCTGCAGCAAGTCGAGTCAAAGAGACCGAAGAGTCTTTGTGTTGAAGTTGGATGCACGGCGTTGCACTTGGGAGCCCTGCTACCTGCTCATCTGATCTGTATTTTCCTTAAGTGTGAATCGAGCTTTAAGTATATTTCGCCATGTATTTTAAGTCAGGATCAAACAGCATTGTGTTTGTTTTTAAATTTGATGCAATAAGCCAGCCCCAAGTCCTGGCGTAGCACTGAAATTAAATCTCTGAAGGTTTTTTTGGGGTTTGATTTTTTTAAAGAAAATTTTGGGTTTGTTTTTGAACGGGGTCAGGATTGGCATGGTCTGTGATGGGAGATGCAGCAGAAGCTATGTTATGGTCTGCAGGGTACAGCCGTGCAGGAGGGGAGGTTTGATGATAGGGGGTTTCAGATGTGCAGCGGCCTTTCCGTGGACTTGATGATCACGACCGCCTTGTGGCACTGTGGATGTAGGGAACATACGTTACGTGTGGGCAGGCCTCTCCCGTGCGCGGCCTGCCTTGCTCGCTGACGCTCCACTGGCTGGCCGGGCAGCAGGACTGATCGTATCGATCGATGGAGCTGCAGGGCGTCGGCTGACCAACCGGACGGTTCTGCACCTGTGCTCACTGGCTCGTCCCCCCCCCCCCCCCCCCCCAACCCCCCCTCTGCTGCTGCTGCACGCAGCTGGCTTCCCTCTCTCCCTCTCTCTCCACACATACAGAAGAGAGAGAATCAAGAAGGTAGGTTTGTCGTCAACAATGTGGCAGACGTGCCCAGGGGCGAAGCCAAACAAAATGCTATCGGGATACTAACCGAGATCTAACTGAAAAACTGTTAGGTACAAGAGATCTCGCCCCGACGCCACCGCGCAGCTCCGCCCCTGGATGTGCCAGCAGCACCACTCCGACAAGAATTTTAACCTCACCAGCTTATTTGCAGAACTCCTGCTTGTGCTAAAACGGCTATGGCTGTGGGTTTTTTTTGGTGAAGCAGATTCTTTAATGGAGGTAAAGTTGTCTTAATTTTTTTTGACAAAATAGCTTCTTTGTCCTTTTAAAATAGATAAGAGATGTGAAATGTCTTATATACTCATAGTTGTGTGGTTTGTTTGAACGGTGGTATGATTGCTTTGTTGTAATTTATAAAATTTATTTAAAATTAAATAAATAAATAAAAATAAAATAATGTCCAAGCAATAATTCTTGTTATAATTAGAGTAAATTGATGTGCCAGCAGCACCACTCCGGTAAGGATTTTAACCTCACCAGCTTGTTTGGCAGAGCTCCTGCTTTTGCTAAAACGGCTATGGCTGTGGGTTTTTTTTGGTGAAGCAGCTTCTTTAATGGAGCTGAAGTTATCTTAAAAAGTTTTGACAAAATAACTTCTTCATCCTTTTAAAATAGATAAAATAGATAAGAGATGTGAAATGTCTTATATACTCATAGTTGTGTGGTTTGTTTGACCGTGGTATGATTGCTTTGTTGTAGTTTATAAAATTTATTTGAAATTAAAAAAATAAATAAAAAGAAAATAATGTCCAAGCAATAATTCTTGTTATAATTAGAGTAAATTGATGTGCCAGCAGCACCACTCCGGCAAGGATTTTAACCTCACCAGCTTGTTTGGCAGAGCTCCTGCTTCTGCTAAAACGGCTACGGCTGTGGGTTTTTTTTGGTGAAGCAGCTTCTTTAATGAAGCTGAAGTTATCTTAAATTTTTTTGACAAAACAGCTTCTTTGTTCTTTTAAAATAGATAAGAGATGTGAAATGTCTTATATACTCATTGTTGTGTGGTTTGTTTGAACGGTGGTATGATTGCTTTGTTGTAGTTTATAAAATTGATTCAAAATTAAAAAATAAATAAAAAGAAAATAATATCCAAGCAATAATTCTTGTTATAATTAGAGTAAATTGACTTGCTAAATTAATAAATAAATTATAAATTAACCAATATTTTTCTCCCTTATTTTTAATTTTTTTCCTCCTCCATTTCTTTTTCGTTTCTCTCTCTTCCTTCTTCTTCTTTTCTTTTTCTTTTTTTTCTCCCTTCCTTTTTCTTCCTTATCCATTCTTCCTTCTTGCCGTAGCTTCCTACGCCGTCGTCCAAGCCTCCAATCCCACCACGCAAGAGCGATGCTCCGCCTCCAGCAACCAACGCAACCCTCCCTCACGGGCTCAGGCTTTGCCGCGCTGCTCCCTCACTAGCCCCACCGAGCTGCTTCCCTGCCGCTGCCTTGCCTGGTCGCTGCAGCTGCTTCTGCTCCTGGCGACCGCCGCCGCCGCCGCCTCTGCCGCTGCGCCACCACTGGATGGCCGTGCGCTCTACTGCTGCCGCTCGCCCATCTCGGCGCCCGTCGCTCCTGCCGATGCCCAGGGCCCCTCCGCAACGGCAGCCGCCCACCTGCTTCGCGCCCGTCGCCGGCCGCCTCGCGGAGCTGCGCGACCCCATCGCGAGGACAAGGGTGGCAATCGACCGGAGGAGCCGCGAGGAGCTAGTATTTTTTGCTCCCACATCGCCAAACGGCTCCTCTCAGCGGGATTCGCGGGGCCTTCGGCGCCGGAGCTGTTTGTAGGTGCCCGTTTGGCAGGGCTCCTCGAGTAGCCGGTGAAGAGAGGGTCTTAACGGTGATATTTCATGGTCCATTGATCCGCGGCAGCAACAAACAATGCACGCAACGGTTTTCCTCGTATCGAGATGTGCACGCAACGGTCAGGCCGACGAGGAGGTGCTGGGATTTCATTCAACTCGATCGGCCTTTGACCTGCGCTCACCGCTCAGCCACCAGCGTGCGTCCCTCGAGTCACCATGATTTCATCCAACTCGGTCTTTGACCTGCGCTGCGCTCACCGCCCTTTGACGTGAGAGGGGCCACCACAACAAAACCGACACGGAGGAGGAGCCCACAGAAAGTTTGGGCCAGATTTTCAATATACTTGGCCCATCCGCGTGAAAGTCTTAGGGCCCTTTTGGAAGCCACCGGATTCCGAGAATCCAAAAGCTAAAAGCTAGGTGGCTTCCAATATGCTTCGGAGCTCGTCAGGTTAACCCAATCACCTTTAAGATCCGTGCTCGGCATGATGCACCTTCCTCCCAGGTGCAACGGGCCTAGGCCATGATTTCAGAAGACATCGCCGCCGTGTTCCATCACCTCCGGCCACCGCGCGCCTTCACCACCCGCAACTCTCTCCCCACGAGATGCTCCGATCTCGTCCTCCTCCGGCGCCAGTGGCACCGGCCGCGGCCACCAGGCGGCGATGCTTAGGAGGACAGTGCAGTGCAACACGGATCGGAGGCTGCCGGACAACCCGCGGCTGGCAGCCGGTAACCGTCAACATCTGTTAGATCACTTGGGTTGCTCAGCTTCTCCTCTCCTATCATCATGTTGGTCAGTGCAATTTTAGCGGCGTATTATTCTTAATTGTGCACGCGTACGTGCGGGTGCGTGTGCACGACCGGCTGATCACCTTTCGTGAATCCGTTCGTGCGCTCGCCATTGGTTCCTTCAACCGTGCGCCCATGGCCATGTGCCTTCTCGCTTACTGCGTACCCTTCGTGCATCATGCTCACGCCCACGTACATATCAGCATCGCGGCTC
Source organism: Panicum miliaceum (assembly GCA_032594955.1). Taxonomy (NCBI): domain Eukaryota; kingdom Viridiplantae; phylum Streptophyta; class Magnoliopsida; order Poales; family Poaceae; genus Panicum; species Panicum miliaceum. The sequence continues at coordinate 10,191,738 of CM064065.1, read as the reverse complement.
AGTTTAGACTTGATACCATCAGTCCAGAACTCCAGGTTCGGTCAGAGAATGCATACGTACGTGGAAGTATAGGATCTATTCACTCCGTTTCAAACTGTATATCATTTTGATAAATTTAAATATATTATTTATTATGTATCTACATATACTATATATCTAGATATATAACAAAAGTAATCGGGTTTCTTAAAAACCACTAGGGATGATGGGAAGCACCAGAGTGCTCGGCGCCTCCCGTGCTGCCGGGTGTCTTTTGCTCTTTTGCAAAAAAAGATTTCATGATGGAAATTATTATGCAGTCAAATTCAGTGTCGTACCCATCAGCCAAGGGGCCAGGGGCACCACCGCCCTGCCCCCATCGACCTCCCCGTCGGTACATGAGTCGAGCAAGGGCACCGCCCGCCCCACCCGACCACCCCAATCATCCTCCCGGTCTGCGCCAGGGCCGGGCAAGGGTGTCTCCACCACAAATCAGCGCCCAGGCAGGAGCGCCGGCGCCCCCTGGCAGTGCGACGCCTTGGAGGGCCGCCGCCGCCGCCCCTAGCAGCACGAGGCCTTGAAGGGCCGTCGCTGCCCCTAGAAGTGCCTCCTCCCTCTCGCTCCGGTCCCAAACCCTAGCAGCATGTCCTTGGCAGTTAGGGGAGCGCATGGAGGTGCATGAGATCCAGTGGTACGCAGATCAGGTGGCCATGGTTCGCAACGGAGGGGGGAACACCTCGCCATCCTCCTTGCCTTCCCTGAAGCACCCAAAGGTGAGAGCATCCCTATCGGTTCCGGAAATGGACGGCAGCTAAAACTACTCGAAGATGTGTATCACGCGTCGTGATCGGATGTGGTCTAGCACACAATGATCCAAGACTTATATTGGTTCGGGCAGAATGCTCTACGTCCAGTCAGGGGTTAGTCGGATGTATTGGTTGAGCCCAGGTGCTCGTGAGAGTTGGAAAGTTACAAGCTTTCGAGTGGAAGTCGTGAGATTGGGAGATTGGATTTTTGATCCCCCCAGTCCTAGGCGGGTGATCCTCCCTTTTATAGTCCAAGGGAGGTATCCTTTACAGGGTGCTAAAGTAGAAGAAATGAGATAGAGATAGAGAGAGTTCCTCGCTTCACTAGTCGGGGCCGCCAGCTCCTGTCAGTCGGGGCCCTGAGACGATCATCGCCCAAGTCCTACGTCGAGGGACGGCCGTCTCGTCTTGTCCCTGTGCGTTATGCTCCGTCGATCGGATGTCGTGGGGCGTCAATAGGTACGGTACGGCTATCACGCCCTGTCTCTGGCTCCTCTCCCGGTCACCTCGTCGTGACGGGGGTGTTCCGGTCATATCATGATGACGTTCTGCCCATTCCTTTGCAAGGACGGGCAGGTAGAATAGTGGTGTCATGTTGCCACAGCAGGGAGGACTGTAACCCCCGTGGAGGAGGTGGTTGGCCATGTACGATAAGTTGACCCCAAGGCCCATCCTTATCTTCCGCACCTACTCCTGGGGCATGCTGACAAGCTGAGTCCGGCCTTCCGACTGCCCTACCAGTCGAGGAGGCGGGCACGTGTTGGGCGGAACTCAATCGGAACCCCCAGTCGGATCCTAGGTACAGATCCGGCCCTCGACTGCTATGCAGCCGGGGACACGGACCTTGGCCACCCCGACCGAGTAGTCAGGGTTGTGGGCCGAGGCGGACCAGATGAAGTTATCGCCAGAGGCTGATCTAGGGCCGAAGGCACCGGATGTGCTGTTACTCGATGTTACTCGACTTTGCTAGTCGAGCTTGTTTGATGTAGCCGATTAAGGTGTGGTCGATGTAGTCACCAGGAAGTAGTCGTAGATGTAGTCGAAGCAGTCGTAGATGTAGACTGACGCTCGTTCTACGTGCGCCCTTGGCTGCCCAGCGAGAAGTGGGCCCGTTGGGACCCTCGGGTCCTTGGACCCGTCTGGCTGTTTTACAGTCGGGGAGACGGGCATTGGTCACCCCGACGGGGAGATGGGCCTTGTTCACCCCGACGGAGCAGCCAGTCGGGGATGCGAGCCGTGGTCGCCCCGACTGAGTAGCCAGTCGGGGATAGAGGCCTTTGGCACCCCGACTAAGCAGCCAGTCGGGGGGTGTGGGCTGAGATAGCCCAAATGAATTCGTTGCTTCGTACGGATGGGCGCCTATCCTAGGCGAGGTCTTGAACCAGTTGATGGGAAGTGGGCCCGCTGGGGACCGTGGGTCCTTGGACCCGTCAAATCATAGTAGCCATTAGATCTGTTATTTTTTCTAATAAATTAACCACCTTTGCCATTATGAAAATAGGCTAAAGTAACCCCCTAAATATGTATTTAAATTACCCATCTCTACTATTATAAAAAAATAATCTAAAGTAACCCTGATCTTAATGCAAATTAGAAATTACCCACGTATGCTATTATAAAAATAATATCAAATAACCCCATAAGTTTGTATATAAATTATCTAATTATATTATTATTAAAATTTAAAGTAACTTCTAAATCTGAATCTAAGTTATATAATTATAATAAAATCTTAAAGTGCACCAATATAAAATTCTAAATTACCGTGTCTATCATTATTAATGTATTAATATTTATGTTATTGCTTATATAAAAATACTACTCATGGTGCGTGTCATGTATGAAGGAAGATATAAGAATATCACTTTTTATGCTGTTCACATAGTTTAAACAGATGGTTCAGTTAAATATATATCAAATATATATGGAGGTGCGATACAAATTGAAAAATATTATTACTAACTAAATATATCACAACTAGATAATTATGAGTATGTATTTGTAGAGTACTGTACGTTAGAATATTTAATAGATGAAAAAGAGTATGTGATAAATAATTATATTATTAGCTACTAGGTTCATGCGGGAGTACGGGTTGATAGACTAATTATGACTAGTCGAACTTGAGCTATATACAAATTACTGCTAGAGATTACCATTCAGCATTTTAGCTAGCCTTCTCTTTTCATGAATCCACAACCCTATCTTGTAAATACCTCTTCCCCTTGGAAATCCCTAATAACTAGTGTACTTGATCGTATCCTCCCTACAAAGGTGCGAACAAGTAGTCCCAGTACTCGCCACCGATGTCCTCGAACTCGATCACCGCTCCTGGATCGCTCATCGAACGCTCTTGCACCATCGATGTCCCTTGATCTTTCTTCCCGCAAGCGAACGACACCATGGTCTGGTCACAACCACCAGTTGCCGACACGCTCCCATTGCTTCTTGTATCAACAGCAGCAGTATTGTTGCCTCTCCTCCTCCGCCGGCGCAGCACCCGGCTCGCCTCGACGTAGCCGTTCCCGGCCAGCTCGCGCTGCACCACGTCGAGCGGGAAGTTGAGGTGCGCCCGGGGGCCGCGCATGCGCAGCGCCGCCTTGTCGTAGGCCAGCGCGGCCTCCTCGGCGGTCGTGAACGTGCCCAGCCACACCCGCGCGCCCTTCCTCCGCGTGTCGCGGATCTCGGCCGCGAACTTGCCCCACGGCCGCCGCCGCACGCCCCTGTAGCTCTTGCATGCCACCGCCTTGGAGCTGGCCCGGCGATCGCGCCGGACCTCTTGGCTCGCCGGCGAGGCGACGAGTAGCTCGCCGGATGCGTCCGACGTGAGCGCCGTGCCACAGAGGAGGAGCTCGTCCCACTCCTCGGCTCCCATGGAAATCCACCTCCCCAGGCTCGGCAGCCTCTGCAGGATGGCCTCCGGCTTCTCTTCGCCGACCTCCGACGACGCGCCCGTCGACGACGCCGGGGTAGCGGACTCTGTCATGATGGTAGCCCACACGTTCTCCAGGATGTTGGCTGCCTCGTTGTTGGGCTGATGAGAACCTGGTGCTCCAATCGCCATGGCTAGCTGCGTTGTAGAATTGATCTGAATTTTTCTCGTGAAGACTGGAACCGTGGATCGCACTGGGGTATATATATCTGCCCGGGAACCGGTGGTGTCACGGCTGACACGGGCTGGCAGTTGGGGTTTCTGGCAAACGAAGTCAGTGTGGCTCATTCGTCAAGCGAGCTCGCGAAATGAGAGGGAAACTTAGCTGGCATGCAAACTTGAACAAGTGAATAACTTAATTTTGTGCAAGATCTCTGCAGAAATTCAGGGACGTTCCAGTGCATGGTATCTTGCGGCGGTTGATATTTTATTCTCTTGCAGGGTTGACTAAAATCATGGACGCCATGTAATGCATAGGTCAGCTGCAATGTTTCAGAGTTCAGACTTTCAGGTACTAGTGTCCGTAGTTCTCTACTACTGGCTTCAGAATTCAGACGGCATTCTTGTTGGTTAGTATGGTTTCAGCATTCAGAATGTATGAATACTGGTAGAGTGGAAGTCGTATTTTATGAAAAGAAAAACTCTGAATTTGTTCATTTATGAAACTCGAAGAATTTTAGAGTTCTCCAGTTGAGTTGGAATTTCTGTTCCTGGTGCACTGTTTTACTGGGAGTGTTATGCTACATCGTGCATGGGCCATCTGAACTTCTGAAGAGAATTTTGCCTCAAACATGCATGTCAGCGGCAATATTTTAGTGCATTGTTGGCGGTCACGTATATTACCAGGCAATCAGCATTGGCATGCAACATGCTCATCGGTTCTCCAAAAGAATAAGCTAACATCTCCGCCACCGAGGCCGGAGCACACAACACCGTCTCCCCTTTCTGACCAACTCCCTTGGCGAGTAAGGAAACCTGCTCATGATTGGGTCATCTCCTCCTTCCCTGACCTCTCAGTCGCCATCTTCGCAAGCCATTCGCATGCATGTTCTGGTTTATCATTGCACACAGATCGTTCAGATACAGCAGCAAAGCAAGCCAGCAGCTTGTTCCTATCATTGCGCCGCACCGATCTGTGGGTCTTATCTTTGAACGCGCCCTGCCCGATATATATAACTATATAAACCCACAGATCCTTGTCTGACAAGTCAGCTGAGCTGACGAGATCATCACTCAACCTGGACAGACTCATCTCAATCTGGAGCACATATACATACATGTATATTTCTTTTTTTCTATCTTCAGAGCCACACGTATGCAGGTCGCTTAGTTCTGAGTTCAGACGACCGATGCAAGCTGCTGTTTAACTAGTTTATCCTCCAGCTTGGTCTGGAAGCTAGGTTGGCAGTTTCATCGGGCCTCGAGTTGGATGCACTTCACTGAAGCCGGAAGCCAGCAGTGTGCGTGTGCTTGGATCGACGGTTGGAAAGCCCGAGCCCTGGCTTTCTGGAGGAGGTCGCGTGCGCGGTTCCGTTGCGCTGCTCCTACGCCGCGCCGGAGCAGAGATGTCAAGACGCGTCCGGGCGCAGGGACTGACTGACCGTGATGACTTTGATATGCGCTCTGATCATGGCCGTTGCGCGGTGGGCAGGCGGATCGCTTTGGGAGGTTGCGGTCGAATGTTTGCGATCTCTGTCCCTCAACTTGTGCATGACGCAGGAGGATCAGTGCTCGGAAATTCGGTCTGGGCTTATACGAAAGCCTCCACTTGCCGACTTGGGGATCTTGGATGAGACGGATGGCACAACTGTGTGTTTGTGTGATTCACTCGCTGTGTTGATTAGGTTGCCGCTTGTGTCCTGCTTGTCCAAAATGGAGCTGGATTTGTTCAGACAGCGCAGGCGGAGATGAGCCGAGATGCATGCAGTCGTGCAGAACTGCAGATAATGACGCCGTACTACTCAGTAATCCCTGCAATAGTGTTGTCTGAGATGTGACCCTATGTTTTATGCTCATGTTTTAACTTTGAAGTAAGCATCATGCCCCAACAGCTACATGCAACCTTGCACAGTTAATTTTGTTCGAGAGAGAGGAGCAACCTGTTTTTTTTTTAAGAACGAAGTTAAATGCTAAATGGGCTCGATTCAGCCCACGATCTACCATGCCCACCCACGCATTTTGCACCAAAGCCCAGCATCGCATTACTTATCTCGGCTCGGTCGCTGCCGAGCCAGCTCATTAAAATAGCGGGGCCCAGCCCATCCCAATCCCAACTACTACATCAGCCACGCGTAGTCATCGGTATCACCACCACTCTCCTTCCAGATCCCACCGCGCGTCTCCCGCCGTGACACGCCTCACACCCTCTCACTTGGTCGCCTCCGTCAAGAGTCAACCCATCGCCCATGGGAGGAGGGCACGAGCCGGAGGCCGACGCCGGCAAGGCCGGGGGCTATTCCTCCTCCAGCCTCCCGCCGTCGGAGCCGCCGCACCTGCAGGGCCAGCCGCCGCAGCAGTACGGGTACGGCACGTTCCAGGGCTCTCGCGCTGGCTCGGGCGAGTTCCGGCAGCCGCCCGTCGGGTTCCCGCAGCCCGCCCCGCCTCCCGGATTCGGCGGCGGCGGCTATCACAACCAGCAGCAGCCCTACGCGCCCGCGGAACCGTACTACGCCCAGGGGTACCAGGCCGTGCCAGGTACGGTGGTCTTGTCTCGGTCGCTTAGACCTTTTCTGCTCCTGCTGCTTAGCTTAGCTGTGTTGTGGGGTAAAGGTTAAACTGGGGGGTCGCGATTCGAAGTATTCAGGAGAGCTTTCATGGTGGATTCATTTGGTTGATTCATGTATCATGTTGGTGCATGATCTAAGATTCCAAGTCCTCACCTTTCCTCCACTGATGGTAAAGGCAGCTATCTGCAAATCCGGTGAACCGATTCAGAACCTTAGCACTTGTTCTTGGGTTACTATGCAATTTATGATAAGGAAAATGAAGTAATTGGTTAATCTTCAAATTAGATTCTCTATTTAGCCACTATTGAGGACTAATTGAGCTACCGTAGTTGTCACCACTAGCTATAGCATTAATTGAGTTGGTCGTGACTTGTATCAGCTACAGATAATTGAATCCACTGGCCAAAAGCTATTGTGATGCGCCAATAACTGCTAGCTTTTGGGCCTTCTCCACTGGCCAAAAGCGTACAAAAATGTTACTCCTGAGCTAGTCTGCATGAACTATGTGGCAATAATGAATAAATGTTTGCTGAGCATAAAAATTGATACCTGCATTGAAGGATCATTTGTTTTTGGTGCCGCAGGCTATGGTCAAGTAGCTGAAGGAAGACCTGTGAGAATGCGGCGTCTCCCATGTTGTGGCCTCGGCTTAGGCTGGTGCCTGTGAGTGTTTCCCTCCCTCCCTCTCTGCATATTTGTTATTTTGTCGAATGTGAAGTTAAATAGCACTACTAACAAAGTCCATTTCTCCTCCTTGAACAAGGTTCATCGCTGGTTTTTTCCTTGCCGCAATTCCATGGTATATTGGAGCTTTTATTATGATATGTGTGCGGGTACATGACCACAGAGAGAAACCAGGATACGTAGCTTGCACAATTGCTGTAAGTTCTTTTCTACTAATACAATGCAATCTCGCTGTTTATTTCATCTCTGGAATTTGAGACTGAGCTGCATGGAAGTATGGAACTATTGAAGCAAACTGTTTGATACTCATCTTTGTTGTCATTCCTGAAATGAAAACATAATAAGCGTACTAAATACAGTTAGGTTCTTGTTAAGGATTTAAATTGTAATATGCTGGATATTAATCTTGATCTAAAAAGAATGCTGAATATTAATGGGATCGACATGGTTGCTCAGCATTTATACGTAACTATATACACGAGTGCTGAATTGTCGACTTCATTGTTCCCTGACTGTATCATTTGACCTGAATTCCTTCTTGTTTCTGGAATCTCAAGCTGATTTTGTTCTGAATGTTGATGTATCTTAAACAGGCCGCAATTGCTGCAGTTGCCATCCTCCTGGGGATTACTAAAGGAACTCACGTATGGTGAATTGCCTCCAGAGTTTTGGCAATGACCAAATGCAACCCATCGATGTATTGCTTGTTGGTGTTGTGTATATATGTATATTATAAAGTGTGAGCAACATCCATGTGTATTCTACTTTGTAATAAGATTTTAAACGTACAATCTGTGTAAGAAGCATTGGATCATATAATAAGATACCTTGGTGAAAATTGAGGATTTTCTGTTTTCTAATCATTTGTCAGATGCAGTGCTGCGCAGTATAATCCATCAAGGATGGAAGTCCCCCAAAACAAAACAAAAAAAGTAGGCAGAAACAAGGAGGGGGACTGGAGAAAGTTCTTTCTACACCGAACGGTTTTGAAGGTCGTTCAATAGAGAGAAGGCCGAACTAGCCCAAGATATCTTAGGCCCAATACACACTTCTTTGAAGTGAACAAAATGAAGCCCACAGTCTACGGCCCATTAGGGTTCCTCGCCCCAACACATAAATACTCGTCCGCCTCCTCTCTCCTCCCTCGTCGGCCGCCATCTCCCCCGCTTAGGCTTAGGTCCCTTCCGCCGCCCATCTCCGGCCTCCCGAGCTCGCGGAAATGGTCGCCCACAGGGTAAGCCTCTCTCCCGCGCCGTCGTCTCCTAATCTTAGACCCACGCGTCTTTGCTCTCCCCGGTGTGGCTGATCTACTTTTTTTGTGATTTATTTCGAGCGCAGTTCCATCAGTACCAGGTGGTGGGTCGCGCTCTGCCAACCCCCGGCGATGAGCACCCCAAGATCTACCGTATGAAGCTCTGGGCCACCAACGAGGTTCGCGCCAAGTCCAAGTTCTGGTCAGTGCCGTACCCTCTCGTGCCGATGCCAGGATTCTCCGATTGCTTTTTCGGTGCGTATTTCTGACGATGGGTCTTGCTTATTTTTGCGCAGGTACTTCCTGAGGAAGCTCAAGAAGGTGAAGAAGAGCAATGGACAGATGCTCGCCATCAACGAGGTACAACTCGTTCACATCTTCGGATATACATTTTGTACTGGTATGTGGTGTCCATCGAATGGCTTAGTATTGCTGATGCACCGTAGATACGTGTTCTTAGTGTGTTGCCAACTTGCCATTGCTGATCTAATGTCGTGAAGTTGATGCCTTCCCTGGCTGGTGTAACTGTTGATGTGCCTTTTACCTCCATCATCATTGATTGGCTAAGTTAGTAGATGAAAGGTGTATGAGATCCTAATTGACTACTAGTGAGCAGTGAATTTTATGTAATAGGCCTGTCAATAAGACCTCAAACATCCTTAAATTGTAGATATTACCCTTGTTTCAATGTACGGAAATCTTGGATTTTGGTTTGGGCTCTGTATGTAGTTTTAATTTTTTCAACTTGTGGAGGTTAGGCTTGCTCTTTGATTACTTGAACAATGAGTGGGTGCTGTTCTACTTGAATTTGTGATATCATATACATATGATGCACATGCGCTAGTGGATCCATTTGTTCTGAAGTTGTAATATCATATACTACTCTGTTTGCATTTACGTGTCACTTTTGACTTTGAGCATTGCTGTTCAAGCTACATAAAACCATTAGCTCTGGATGTACATTGTTTGCAAAGCAGTTGAGTTTTAACAGGCATTTTTAGTCAGTGATGTCACAAAGTCAAAATTGAAAAGTAAATGTAAATCGAAGGAGTACATGTATTCCAATTTCAAGTAGTGAGAGCTTCCAGCTTGCTAATCCATGTCAAAAACCTGTTGGGGATGTCTCTGTGTTTGTGTTTCGAAGGCTGGTGAACTAAGTCCTGTGACTCCTGTTTCTGAAAGATATGTTGCCCTTCCTTACGCGTGATGCATATGAACGCTCTTGACCAGACTTTGTAACAGCATATGACAGTCTGGTATAATATTGGTTGACACAGTTGCGACAGGCTTATTGGGTATTTGGATACTGGCTGATGCTTAGTGTTAGCAATTTTGTTATTTGTTGAGTAGGTTTTCTTGGAGGCATTTTGACTTGCCTGCCTTTGATAGACGTAGCTGTAATAGAGCTGGATGAGGATGGCCTTGCAATCCTGAAGTTTTGCCTCTTAGAGGTCCATAGGGAAATAGATTAATCTAGAGTCAATGGAAAGTTTGAATGTGTAAATGATGTCCCCTTCTAGTACAAGTTCTCATAATACCTAATGTAGCGCATGTCTGCTTCTAAATGTGTTTGATATTTCTCAGATCTTTGAGCGCAACCCAACCACAATCAAGAACTACGGCATCTGGCTGCGCTACCAGAGCAGGACAGGTTACCACAACATGTACAAGGAGTACCGTGACACCACCCTGAATGGTGCTGTGGAGCAGATGTACAATGAGATGGCTTCCCGCCACCGTGTGAGGGCCCCCTGCATCCAGATCATCAAGACGGCGACAGTCCACTTCAAGCTGTGCAAGAGGGACAACACCAAGCAGTTCCACAACTCCAAGATCAAATTCCCGCTTGTGTACCGCAAGGTGAGGCCACCCACCAGGAAGCTCAAGACCACTTTCAAGGCGTCCAGGCCCAACTTGTTCATGTGATAGGTCTCAGCAGGATGGTACCTATGTTATGTGTCTTAGCGCGCAAGAGTGGAAAGATTTTGCCTGTGAAAGTTTTGGTGCCCTGTGGATTGAGCACTCCTATGTTTCCAGTTACGATTTTGAATGATGCTATGCAAACCCCTGACTTCGGTCAAATTAGCTATCAGCAGACTGCTTATTTATTCCGCCCCTTCTCTTGCTGCCATTTCTTTTATTGTCGATGCAATCCTTTTCTGAACTGCCCAGTTGCCCGATGGTTGGGTAACGGTGCTTGGTTTGTACTGTGAGTCTGACCAGTCTCTTAGGTTCTTTTTGGCCTGCTGAAATTTTGATTTTAACTGCAATTCTACAAGAGTAAAATGCATGGTGCATCATTGAACTTGTGCCAAATTCTCAACCGGTCTATAAAAGGTTCACCTGAGAATCTAAGATCGTTTATTTAATACGTGGACTTAATGAGCTATCTCAACTCCAAGGTCGGTTTGATTTCGATGAGGGTGACACTTGGTCTGGGTTGTGGATTGGCCATTTTATGACATCGCTGGGTTATGGAAAGTCAAGGCAGAGGGCATTAGGCCACTTAAGACAGATTGTCAAGCGATGGAGATGGTGGATTGGTGCAAGTGGCAACAGATCGTCCATTTGGAGAAGCAAGAGGAGAACTTGCCATCTCTGTACACTGATATGAATACAACGACTTATCATCCATTTGGAAATATTGATGAACAAGGCACTAGCAATGTACGAGAACAGCAGCGAGATGAACCAGGAACGCAAGTTTAATGATGCGCTGTGTACCATTTGCAAGTTAAGTGATCAAGATGAGAATTTGGTGCAAGTTGAGTGGCTTGCCATGCATTCTACTCATTCTGCAAACTTGCTAACCCCTTTGTGCATTCCCTGAACGGTAGGCCTCGTTTGGGAGCGAATTTCTGTGTGGTTGTGAAATGCCACCCTTGGTTCAGGGTCGCCTGTTCATGTCTGGGAAGAGCGGACGCTTATTCACCAGAGCCAGCGACCATGGTCCTTGGCGGAAGGCCCTGCTGATGCTGCTTGTTGCCGGCAGAGCAGCACAGTCGAGCTGCTGGCCTGAAATGATGCCCGTTTGGACGTGGAACACGTTTGCATCCCATCAACGCGACATCAGCGGCGGACGTGCGCGGCAGCCGAGCGCACTAGATGCTGCCACCTACGTCAGGCCACTGCATCACCTAACCACCCGAAAGCAAACCAAAGCCAAGCTCATCGGCTAATCAGGGTGCACTGATGGCGCGTCCAACCATGGTTTTGGTTTCAGGCTGCTTGCGAAAGCAGATCCAGGTGATCCATCGCTGGCCTTAGCAGCTGCCGCCTAAATCATTCCGGGCGCCTTTGGTTAGTCGATACTTAGCGAGTGGTGGTTGCTGGAAAGCAGATTACAGGAATGATTACGGTGATGTGGTCAAGCGACTCCATTCCTGTAACGAACTTGCAGCAGAGGAGGACATGGTGATCCTGAAGCAGCAGCGAGATGGTGCTCTGCAAGTAGGCGAGATGAGAGGTCTCTGCTATTGTATACCGCGACTCGTCAAGGCTCTCGACGCTTTGAGCCCAAAAGCAGGAGACAGGCGTGGTTTTCCCTGCAGTGAAACGATCGTTTGCCGTGGCTTTGGAACTCTGAAAATGCCAAGTTCGTCTATACTGATGGGGGACGAAGGGAAGATTTCAGTTTGACAGTTGAAAAGAGGGAGGCAGATAATAGTGGCACGCGGCATGGAGATCGCAGGGCCGCCCCAAGTCCATCGCCTTTTTTCTTTCAATCGATTGGGGTGGACTCGAGTGCGCGCTGGCCCATCACCAATGAGTGCACTTGCAGAAAACAATGGCAGCACATCGACCCAAATCCATGTCCTTTCTGGATTCATTTTTCTCTCCGGCCTCTGAAAGTCTGAAGTCTGAGCTGTGCTCGGTCCAGCATGTGGCCATACGTGCGTGTGCACATATGAGCAGCGTGATCCCTCTATCTCATCCAGACAAAAGAAGGCTGAGCTGTTCAGTCGGCTGGCCATTACAATAAGACTGCATGTAGTGGTCTCAGTAGTGCTTCTGCTTCAGTTATCTCAGAGCCAATAATTCGCCTAAACTAGATATAAATATAGGGATCTCGTTTCCAAATCTGGATACCGTATAATCACCGGCACCTAAGGCAGGTAGCATAACTCTGCATGGAGAAACCTCGAACACGCTACGCAAAATCCAATGGCAACCAAACAAGAGAAGCTCGATTGGGCACTCAGATTATGGTGCCAAATGTTGGCAGCTTAACTCTATTCCATGGACCAAAGGGGCAGATGTACATGAGTACAATATGCAAAGAACCCCTCCAACTAGAGGGTAAATACAGATCTAGTGTACACAGCTATACATATATCTAACACCCCCCTCGTCTGTGCCTTCATAAAAAAGTCCGCCAACTGAAACTCGGAAGGCACGTAATGAAGAGCCACAATCTGATCATGCACCTGTGATCTCATGTAAGAAGCATCAACACCGATGTGCTTGGTGAGTTCACGCTTCACAGGATCCCGAGCAATACTGAGGGCGCCAGTACTATCAGAGGAGAGAGGAGTTGGTGCAGAAGTCATCACAGCAAAATCCTCAAGAAGCCACCGAAGCCAGATGACCTCAACTGTGACAGCCGCCATAGACCTCAACTGAGCCTCAGCACTCGAATGAGAAACTGTTGTCTGCTTTTTGGTTTTCTAGGCAATCAGGGAGGACCCAAAGAAAACACAATTAGCTGAAAGAGAGCGACGATCAGAGTGATCACAAGTCCATGTCGCATCAGAATACACCTGAAGCTGGAGAGAACTAGAGCGAGCGAGGAAAGAACAAGCGACGAGAGACGGTACCACGAAGGTAGCGGAGAACACGAAGGAGGTGAGCATAGTGGAGCTGGGTGGGAGCAGAGACGAACTGACTCAGAATATGAACAACATGAGAAATGTCAGGATGAGTAATTCCAAGATAAACAAGGCTCCCAACAAGGTGACGATAGCGAGTGGGATCATTAAGGGAAACACCATCAGTAGATCGTAGGTGAACACCGAGCTCCACAGGTGTATCGACAGTGCGCTGATCTGTGAGAGCAGCACGAGAGAGAAGATCCTGAATGTACTTCTCATGGGAGAGGTAGATGCCATCAGGTGTGGAAGAGACTTCAAGACCAAGAAAGTAACGAAGCGGACCTAAGTCAGACATCAAGAACTTGTCACTCAAGAACTTGTCACTAAGGCGCTTCTTCACAAAGTTAATGAACTGAGAGTCATCACCACTAATGATCATATCATCAACATAGAGAAGAAGTGTGCGACCACGAGGGAAGGTGTGGACAAAGAGAGCAAGGTCGTGGTCACTGGGCTTAAAACCAGCATCAGTGACAACAGAGTAGAAGCGCTCAAACCAGGACCGAGGAGCCTGCTTGAGGCCATAAAGAGAGCGACGCAGCCGGCAAATCATGCCGTCCGAAACAGAGTATCCAGGAGGCAGCTGCATGTAGACCTCCTCATGCAGCTCGCCATTGAGAAAGGCATTCTTGACAAGCTAGGAGATGGACCACCGGCGCACAGAAGCAGCGGCGAGAAGAGTCCGAATTGTGGTCATGTGAGCAACGGGAGCAAAAGTCTCATCATAATCACACCTTGCTCCTGCTGAAAGCCACGAGCCACAAGACGAGCCTTGTAGCGCTCAAGGGACCCATCAGAGCGAGTCTTGATCTTATAGACCCACTTGCAAGAAATAGGAGTCACCCGAGGCGGCAAAGGGACAAGATCCCATGTACCAGTGCGCACCAAGGCGGTAATCTCCTCAGCCATGGTGTGCTGCCAGTCTGGGTGGACAACAGCCTCTCGATAAGTGGCGGGCTCAACAAGAGTAGCAGCAGTGAAACCATAGCGATCCGGAGGACGGAGAGCACTACGGTCACAAAAAGCATATCGACCCGGCTCTGGAGGAGATCCAAGGAGTGAGGAAGAAGACTCGAGTGAAGGTGGAGGTGGAGGTCTCGGGCGACGAGAGTAGACGTGAGTGATCTCATTAGGAGGGACCACCACAGGAGTAGGTCCGAGGAGCGAGGAAGATGACTCGGGTGAAGGTGGAGGTGGAGGTCTCGGGCGACGAGAGTAGACGTGGGTGATCTCACGTGGAGGGACCATCACAGGAGTATGACCAAGGGATAGCGGAGAAGACACAAGAGAGGAAGGAGGAACCTCGACGGGGAGGGGGCCCAAAGGGCGACTGAGAAGGCTCAAGTGGAGGTGGAGGAACTATAGAAGGAGCAGAAGGTGGTGATGATGGAGTGGACGGCTGCGGAGGAGATACGTCAGGAAGAGTCAAGAAGGAGATATACTTTGCGGTAGTGGAAGAGGAGCTAGAGGAGGAACAAGGGTAAAAGGGGCGGGATTCATCAAATGTGACATCTCGAGATATCCTCGTCCGACGGGCAACAGGGTCGTAGCAACGATAACCCTTGTGCTCTGTACTGTACCCAAGAACAACACACTCAACTGATTAAGTAGTTAGCTTGGTGCACTCATGAGGAGGGAGAAGAACAAAGCAGGCACACCCAAAGCAACGAAGATGGCTATAGCTGGGTGGATGGCCAAACAAGCGCTCATACGGGGTACAACCCTGAAGGACTGAGGAAGGTTGTCTATTAATGAGAAAAAATAGCCGTAGAGACAACCTTAGCCCAGAAGTGAGGTGGAAGTTTGGAGGAGAGTAGTAAAGCACGTGCAGTCTCAAGAATGTGACGATACTTGCGTTCGGCAGCACCATTCTGAGCATGGGCACCAGGACAAGAAAATTGAGGAAGGGTACCCTGGTCGGCAAGAAAACGACGATGCACAGCAAAGATGTATTCACCAGCACAATCAGCACGAAAAGCACGAATGGGAGAATCAAACTGAGTGCGAATCATAGTGGCAAATTGTTGTAGATAGATAGAAACTGGCCACGAGAGGACATAAGTTAGATCCAGGTAAACCGTGAATAATCATCGATGAAAATAGCATAATAGGAGTAACCCCGTTTCGAGACAAAAGGAGCATGCCCCCATACATCAGAGTGAATGAGATCAAAAGGACATTGCGATACAGAATCACTAGATGTATAAGGGAGTTGCAACTGTTTACCAAGTTTGCAACCCATATAATGAAGTGCAGTATCACCAGACACATGACCTAAAACACCACTGCCCACAAGAGTAGAAAGCCTCGGACCGGAGAGATGGCCAAGGCGACGATGCCACTGAGCAAAGGTAGGTGCAGTAGCAGAAGCAGCAACCGCGAGGGCAGGTGAGGTGGATGAGGGACTCGCCACAATGGACGAGGGAAGGCGAAGCTAGTCAAGCTCCCAAAGACGCTGAGAGTCATGGCACCTAGGCTCAGTCCCCACTACAAGTCCCTTGCGAAGATCCTGCACACAACAAGAGTCTGACTCAAGAATGATGCGACATCCATGATCTGTGATCTAGCCAGCAGACATCAGCTGCATAGTGAGGTTAGGAACATGTGAAACTGTAGGCACATGAAATCCTACACATGAAAGGAAGATGTCGAGAGAACCTCGTCCGGTACCGGAAGAGAGATGCCATCAGCTGTCTGAACAAGAAGAGGTTGATCAACAGAGGACAGGAAAGACAGTTGGGTAGAATCTAGAGTCAGGTGGGTAGAATCTGGAGTCATATTAAATGAAGCACCAAAATCAAGGAACCATTGAGATGATGTGTCTCGGTAAGGAATGCAGTGGTGGTGAGTGGTGGTGAATCAGAAGCACGAGCAGTAGTCCCAGACAGGGAAGGAAGTAGCTGCATTGAGGCGGCCGAACAAGCAGCTCCTACTTTAAGGCGGAGCCACAAATAGTGGTAGAAGAGGCCACCGGCCCTGGTTTTTTTTGGAGAGAGAGAGAGAAACGGCTCCCTTCTCTGGCCGAGGGACGAAGCAGGCAGCAACGCCCCGCGGGAGACGCGGCCCATGGGGCGCCCGCAGCTGGGAGGCGGGGGGGGGGGGGGGGGGGGGGGGGGGGGGGCGGGGCTAAGGCGGGGCGCGCGGGAGAACGCGGCGCAGGGCCCTCAGGGGGAGGCGGGCGGGGCGGTGGGGCCTCGGGGCGCGGGGCCTTAGGGCCGCGGGAGGCGAGGCGTGGCCGGCGCTGGGGAGCCGCGCAGGGCGCTGTGCGGGATGCGACGCGCGGGTCGCGGGGCCGCGCGGAGCAGACGCGGGGGCGCCAGAGTGCGCGGAGGCACGGGACCGCCGGGGAGCGCGGAGGCGAGGAGGCGCGGGCGTGGGGGCGGGCGAGAGGCATGAAAAGGAAGGAGAGATGCGGGAGGGAAGAGAAGGAAGGAAAGGGGAGGAGGGGGAAGAAGAAGAAGAAGAGAGGTGGAGGTGCTCTTCGCCGGCCGGCGGTGGCTGCTCACCGGCGGGTCGCCGGTGGCACGCCGGTGACGGTGGAAAGGGATCTAGGCTAACCTTAGCTCTGTTACCATTTTGGAATTGTGCAGCTCAACTCTATTCCATGGCCCAAAGGGGCAGATGTACATGAGTACTATATGCAAAGAACCCCTCCAACTAGAGGGCAAATACAGATAAAGTGTACATAGCTATACATATATCTAACACTAAAGTCTTTGCTTTCCGGCGGTACAGCGAAACTCTCTTGACCATCCCTGTCTGTGACTGACAGGGACTCGTTAACAGATCCTCCCATTACCAACTACTACTGCCTTTCAGCTTTGAAGATCATCGTCCTAAGCCATGCAAATCCTCCAGCTTGGTCAGCCTGTAAAACCCTTTTGCTCCCCCAGCTCCTGCTTTTCCAGTGAGAATCACATGAGCTAAAGCGATGGCTACTTCACTGAAAAAGGGAAAAAAGACGAAAATTCAGAAGTGATGGCTACTTGTGAGCAGACATGTAGGAGATGGGAGGCATCTTGCACATCGCCATGCACAGAGGTTATTGGCGTCCAACATGCAGGCATGGAGTTGGTGGGTGAACGGCCGGGAGGACAGACACACGCCCGCTGCTGGACCGAGATCTCACTAGCTCCCGTCATGGATCGTGGTGATGGTGCCCGTAATCTTTGTGTTCGCCCGCTGTTCAAGCAATCTCAACTGATCCACCGCGCGGATTCAGATCCCGGGTTCTCGTTACGAACGACATCGTGGGCAAATGAAAATGTTTGCAACTGCGGCTGCGAATGTCTGAGCTTAGCATAAGCAGATTAGGTTGTGGCAGCATCCTGTGATCACACTAAAGTAGTTGCTTTTCAGTGGTGACCAAATCCTACAATGCCTTCATCATGATGAAATGTGTAAACCATCATGACGAAATCCTATAGTATTCTTGCTATAGCACATGAGACGAAAAGAAAAATGAGCAGGCTTATGAATACGTGATGTTTTCCCCAGCAATTCAGACCTCATTCCATTCACGCAGAGCTGCTCGCTTACATCTTGTTTACATTTGTAGACGTGTAGCATATCAATGTGGTTATGCAGTACTGTCATGACCGTATCTGAAGAAAAGCAGGACGCTGACGCAAAGCAGATCGCTTTGCTGCCTGTCTGTGCTGATCTAGAAGGTTTTTTTAGACACTGGACCTAGCTAGACACCTCTCCTACAAACTTTTTCTTTGTGAAACCCTGCCTACAAACTTCAACAGTTGATACCCTACTTTCAGGACTGCTTTTGCAAAATTTCCCTGGACGCCGATACAGGAGCAGCCAACAATATCTTGGTGCTTCCTGCAGCACCACCACAAAGTCGCCCTTTCATACCATCATACCGCAGAGCTGCCAAACCATACCCAAAGCTCAAAGGAGCTAAAGATCACCCATCTATCTCTGATTCCATTCCAATCCCTGGCAGCGCAAAAGTCCACCACCCTATATTATTGCTCGGCGGCTAAAGCAGCTGCTGTGCTCATATCCAAATCATTCGCTGCACATTCCTTCCAAGTTATTCTCCAAGACCGATTACATTTTGTTCTTTGAATTCCTTGGCAGATTCTTTCATTCGTCTGCAAGTCATCTTGGAAGACCTCGGCGTTGCCGCATTGCGCGGGGAATCGGACCTAGGCGTCGGTTTCTGCAGTTCTTTGTCTCTTTTTTACCATTATTCAGCGCAGATAGGTTCCTTCAGCTCTTCTTGTAATCCCGGTACTTAAAGGCCGGGAAGGGCTTGGAAGAAAGGAATGACTTGAGGTGTGAGAGGGATTGCGAAAGCTCTGTCTCCTCTGTCATTGTTAGCATGTGCACACCATTTTAGCTTCAGTTTTGATTTTTGGGAGCTGTTCAGGAGCTCTGTTTTAGTTGTTGCTGGCCACATATTGGCGTTCGTTTCTGCCGAGGAGATACTGAATTGACAAGCAGCAATGCTACTGTTCAAGAGAAAAGGACTGCTCCTTGCATCTGCATGTTGTGTGATTCTTTTGCTTCTCACACCAACCCAGGGTGATTCAAATTCAGAGCAAAGCTACAAGATCGCCCAGCCCTTGGAGGTAATTTCCATGTCCTCAAATTGCTAGTGAAATCTCCCTGATTCTGCTGAATATCTTTTTTTTTTGGCAACGATTCTTCTGAATATCTGATTGCAGTAGAAGATGTATCACTGACTGCGACACCTGAACTTCTCTTGCAGCTCACACCGAAACTCTCGTTGCAACTCAAGCTCCATGCTTTCCTGCTCTGGTCTTCAGTTGGCTTCCTGATGCCGATAGGAGTGCTCCTGATCAGAGCCTCCAGCAATGTCAAAAGCGCCAAGAGCGTCAAGCTTCTCTTCTACTGCCACATCGGTTCACAGGTCAGCGGCATGAACTCCCATCTCTCGCAACCGCTCAGTTCCTCGCAGCACCACCAGATATTCAGATGCGAATCCCTGTCACTGCAGATTGTCGCTGTCGTTCTTGCTACTGCTGGGGCGGTTCTGTCAATAAGCAACTTCGAGAACGCCTTCAACAACACTCACCAGAGGATCGGGCTGGCGCTGTACGGCTTCATCTGGCTCCAGCCGCTCATCGGCTTCCTGAGGCCAGACAGGTAGGCCGAGCAGCTCGTACCTGGAATTTTTTTTGCTTCTTATGATCAAGGCGGCAATGCCTGAACGAGCATGCCGTGTGGATTGATTTCTTCAGAGGTATGAGGTTCAGAAGCGCGTGGTACCTGACGCACTGGCTCCTGGGCATCGGGATCTGCGTCGTCGGCGTCGCCAACGTCTACGTCGGTCTGCACACGTACGAGGAGCGGACCGGCCGGAGCGCGCGGCTGTGGACCGTGCTCCTCACCGTCGAGGTCGCGGCCATGGCGTTCGTCTACCTCTTCCAGGACCGGTGGAGCTACGTGGTGCGGCAGGCGGAAGCCGCGCTGGGCGACGAGCAGAGCGAAGGATCCACCATGTACCCGGCGAACGATCACAAGGAGGTCATCGTGGTGCCTTAGCCAATCTTTGCTTTCGGCACAGCTCCCCAGATTACAAGATTTTAGCAGCCTTCGAGCAGATGGAAATGGAATATCATGAATGCCGAGCTTGCATCTGTACAGGTGAATAGGCGATGTGCTAGAAAGAAGAGGTGGCCGGCCGCTGAGTGCAAGCCTCTGACACACACGCATCCAACGCGTCCATGCTTAGTTGGGTTGCTGGTTTCTAACTCTGACAGTGACAGATCACAGATAGTAGTTCGATCCTTGCGTTGCGTTCCTCCAGGGTAACACGCGAGGTGTGTGGGATTCCCATTCTTGTGTGATCTCTCGATCATTGCGAAACTATAAATGAATAAACAGATTGGGGGTTAGCTACTTATGGGAGAAAAATGCGAAGCAGGCAAAGCGCACACAGTGACACAGGTCATGACCTGAAAATGCTCATCATCTGCAAGTGCCATTGCAGTGCAGCAAATCAGCAAAGCAACTTCCAGGAAGAAAATGTACTGGGAGCCAAAGAAAACTCGACAGCAACGGCAGAGCCGTCGAAAGCGTCGATTTGTTAGCTTCTGCTGACGTCCGTCGTGGGAAGTTGGAGATGCTTTTGGTGCCGCGATGAGAAGGGGAATGATGACTCACGGGGGCTCCGTTGTTTGTCATATGGATGGCGATCTTGAGTTTTTTCTTTGGTTTTCTTTTAGTTAACCGTGCGGTTGTAAAGTCTTCAGGGTTTACCTCATAAACTGGGCCAACATTGACTCCCTATTCTTTTGGAATGTTGCTTCGAAAGAACCTTGCTCTCTCCCATCAAAATCTTTTAGATGTTGATACGGTTTAAAAATAAAATGTCACAAGTACTCCTGTTGTTTCAAAATATAAATCATTTTATTTTTTCCCTAAATCATACGTTTCTAATTTTGGCCAAAGTTTAGGAAACTATATTAATATACACAATAAAATATAAGTACAACATTGAAACATATTTCATGATGGATTTAATAAAACTTATTTGATGTTACTGATATTGGTGTATTTTTCATTAAACTTGGTCAAAACTAAAGAAATTTGATTTAGAACAAATTAAAACATCTTGCATTTTACAAAGGAGGGAGTACCTCTCGTTATAAAATGTTCTTTACGAGGTTGCCCCCTTTGTTCTGCATAATTGTTAGGTACTAGCCTATCAACTCGTGCTCCCGTATGGACTAATTAGAATTAATATAAAAATAATACTTATAACTAATAATTATAATTATCTATCTCATGCTCTGTTTCATCTATTACATATTCTAACGTACAATACTCTAAATATACATACTCATCATCATCTAGTTGTATAGTAATAATATTTTTCACTTTGTATCACACCTCCATATGTATTTGTTATATATTTAATTGAACCATCTGTTTAAGCTATATAAATAATATAAAAATTGGTATTATTATATCTTCCCCATACATGATATGCACCATGGGTAGCATTTTTATATAAGCAATAACATAAATAATATGTTAATAATGATAGACATAGTAATTTAGAATTTTATATTGGTGCACTTTAAGATTTTGTTATAATTATATAACTTAGTTTTAAAATAACATAATTAGATAATTTATACTCAAACCTATGGGGTTATTCGGCATATGTGGGTAATTTGCATGAAGATTAGGGGGTTACTTTACATTATTTCTACAATGGCAGAGGTGGTTAATTTAGATACATGTTTAAGGGATTACATGGTGACGGAGATGGACCCCCGGTACCCTCGAGGACCCAGCCAGCAACCACATGGACCAGGCCAACTACACAAGGAAGGTATCTTTTATACCCTAATCAACTAGGGGGCACTTGCCATGTAAACCCTATCCAGTAGGGGTAGGGGTACCCTTAGGAGGCAGATCGGCCTCGACGGCTTAAACACAACGCACGTAGCCAGCGCATTCCAGAAACCTAAACCAGTCAATACAACATCGAACACGGGACGTAGGGTGTTACGCTTCGAGCGGCCTAAACCTGTCAAAACCCTTGCGTCTTTGTGTTACCATCAAGTTGTTGGCTCTGCGATCTCCCTCATCTACGAATCTACTACCTGAGCATACCCCGGGTGGATTTGCCGGAGTACAAATCCGACACATAGTTAGCCTTCATAATGGTAGAGGTGGGTAATTTATTAGAAAAAATAACAGATTCAATGGCTATTATGATTAGAGTTGTTGGATTGATTGCCGGATATTTCTATTTTCTATGAGAATTTCTAGGATTTTCCTATTTTTTTAAATATCCACCGAGGATCCTAGATGATTTTATATGGAGACTTTGGTTTCATGTGGAGACTTTAAAAGGAACCTTTAATTAATAATAGTAAGATTAGATTAATTGCGCACCCAAATACCCAATAGAATAGATTTGGAAAAGTAACCAGGGTCTTCCTCAACCAAACCCTTACATGACTTAAAGCAGCCAACAAGCCTATGCTGTGAAGGAAGGTGACATCATTTGGTCTTAGACCTTGCTTCATCTGATCAAATAAATCCAAAGGTTTTCTTTCAAAAAAAAATCCAAAGATTCTAGTACATGTCACACTGACACACTCTCCGCCGCAACGGCCCATCTCTCTGAAGTCACACAACCGCAGCCACGGGGCCCGGGGCCGGCCCATTCTGCCAGCACGACGGCCCGTTTCTTCCAACATCCCTCCAATTGACCTAATTCGGCCCACTTCTTCCGAACAAGCTCCCCTCTCTCCTGAGAATCCCAACCAGAATCCCAAAAGTCAACGAGCATCTTCTGACTTCTACTTGAGCTCATCACAGAATCTGCGCTCCGCCTCCTTATCCGATACCTCTAGCCTACCTCCCAATTCCACCTCCAAGCTCCTATCCATGGCGTCTCACGATCACCACCACCACCACTCTCACGACCACAATCACTCCCACGGGTGCGTGCGCGTGTGTCCTCATTCCTCTTGCGCCGCCCCGCCGCGTTCTCTTTTTCCGCACATCTGACCTAACGCATGCTCGGTTTGGTTTTGCTGCGCTTTCAGGGACGGCGATGGCCATGCAGCGGGGGGATCGTGGGTCGGGGAGGACGGTCGCGTGTGGCACTCCCACGACGGCCTCGCGCCGCACTCCCACGAGCCCATCTACTCCCCCGGCGACTTCACCAAGCGCGCGCCGCCGCTCGCCTCGCGCACCTTCACCGACCGCGCCTTCACCGTCGGCATTGGCGGCCCCGTCGGCACGGGGTAAGGTCGATTATGTCCTACTACTATCATTTGCTCCTCCCGATTGCTGGTAGCCTGGATCACATAATTCGGTGCGGTTATTTGGAGGCTGTGATGGAGAGAAACGCATCTCCTCTACATTCGTGTCGAGGTTGCTTTGTAATCCCAAATTCCTCCTTTGCACCGCTGCAAATTTCAGCTTCATCTGGGATTTAGGTTTGTTTGGTATGGAGGAGTTTCGACATCTTTGGGATCTCTGTTGATAAGGCGCTTGCTGGTGTTCACCTTTATTTAATGTAGATGCATAGTAGTTTTTATGGCTCTAATTGAGTTAGGAGTGTTACTTACACACTGAATGCATGCCATTGACGCGGGAATATAAATTCATTTGTGCTTCTCGGTGTGCTTACTGGTCATTTCCGAATTTTCTCCGATATTTTTTCAGTATAGATGCCTCGTTTCCTGTACATTCTCTGATTATTCATTGACTTTGTTCCTGAAGTTCCATCCTGAAATGTGGAGTGGTGAGTTGGTGTAATTAGGTTGGAACACAGCATGTAGGCACATGCTCCAGAATAATTTTTACTGCTGAAATCCAATAAATTTCGTTGTTGCATACGCATTGAACAGCTACATTTTACAGTTTTATGGTTCTTAATGCTTCTATGAACATTTTTCCTTATTCAGGAAAACTGCCCTGATGTTAGCACTATGCAGATTACTACGTGACAAATATAGTCTTGCGGCGGTATGTGACATCACTCTGCCCTCTGGTTCTTTTACAGAAGTTATCTAGTTTTCCTGACCAAATTGAAAATGTAATGCTACGTAAGATTTTTGCATGACTAGTCATATAATTTCGAGATATTCATCTATAATCTACTGCTTCATTTTTGTCCCTGCTTCTGATCTTCAGACTTTTCGCTTGTTAAAAGAGGTCTTATTTATCTGATTTCTGATAATTCAACTTAAACTAAAGCATGTTTTCTTGTCTTATTCGATGATTTACCTATGTGCTGATATAGAAATACAAGCATTTCGCCTTCTTGAGATATTTTCTAAAGCATAGAATCTCCACCATGCAGCTTGAATCACGCATTTGGTCCTTTTTTATCTGTTCTCTTCATATTCAGGTCACAAATGATATTTTCACAAAAGAAGATGGGGAATTCTTAATCAAGCATGGAGCACTCCCAGAAGAGCGCATACGCGCAGTGGAAACTGGAGGCTGCCCTCATGCAGCTATACGTGAAGACATCAGTATAAATCTTGGTCCCCTGGAGGAGCTATCGAACTTGTACAAAGCTGATCTGCTACTCTGTGAATCTGGAGGAGGTATTTTATTTTCTGGATCCAAACTAAATAGGCTGTTTCTGTTGTCATGCATATATTTGTGTAAACCAGCCTATTCATCCTACTGAGATCATGTTGCCTGTCTAATGCTTGTGAAATGTTATCATGTGAACTTGACCTCATGTTTTAAAGTGAATACAGAGAATGCTCCTTTCAAGTCCTTGCAAAAAGGAAATTTTTGCATGCCTAGTCTGCTGTATATTTTGGGAGCGTCATGTTAATTGAATATCTCAAGCACCCCTCTGCTTCGGAATAATAATGTGTATCCTGAGTTCTGGGTAATATCCATGTTTTTACACAACTCCATAATCAAGCATTAAAGGGCGCTGTGCATTTCTCATGCAGATAACTTGGCTGCTAACTTTAGCAGAGAATTAGCAGACTACATAATCTACATAATTGATGTCTCCGGTGGGGACAAGATACCAAGAAAAGGTGGCCCTGGGATAACCCAAGCTGATCTTTTGGTGCGTCGTACTGTATTTCGCCAACTTCATCTATAACTACCTGAACTTGTTTCGACTTTCGACATTACCTGCTTGGCATTTATTCCTAATTTTTTTAATCATTTTTGGTCATTCTAAACTTAGGTAATAAATAAGACAGACCTTGCACCGGCTGTTGGAGCTGATCTGGCTGTAATGGAACGAGATGCGCTTCGCATGCGGGAAGGAGGGCCTTTTGTGTTTGCACAGGTTCAGGATTAAGCTGCGCACATCTTTATTTATTTTTTGTTCTTCACATGAGCTCATGCTAGTTGCAAGCAACATGGTTTACATGTTAATACACTTAAATTCTTTACTGAAACCATGGATGAAGGCATCTTTCTACCACGTGCAGGTGAAACACCGAGTGGGTGTGGAGGAAATCGTGAATCATGTTCTGCAAGCGTGGGAAATTGCAACCGGGAATAAACGCCGATAAAAGATCTCATGACTTAGCTTTATATTCGGCGTGCAGCTGATGCACTTTGTCATTCGGCATGCATAAACCATCTGTTGGTTTTTGAATAAATTTCGCATCATTTGGTGCTGATGTACTAGAGACTTGGAGTTTCAAAATTTCCTTTTCGGCCTAATTTGAAAGCAAGGGGGATTGCTCACAATGAGAACTAACTGTTTTATTCAAATGGCATCCCCATGGATTGCTCACCCTTGGAAAAGTCAGGGGATCCCAAGGGGATTTGAGTTTCCAAACTACCCCTTCATGTTGGAAGAGAAGGAAAGGTAGATCATGCCCTCAACTTCGGATGGGGGGTTGAGAATGCTATGAATGACAAATTGATGATGCCCCAGAACTCTATTTTCTGTTCAGTATGAGTTGGGGACTCCAATAACGAGCAGAAACATAGCTCTCAAAGCTGCAATACGGGCTCAGTGAAAAGTAGGAAATTGAAAAATAATTTTGGAAAAGAATTATTTTACTCCATATCTCTCTGTTTTTCTGTTCAGCACGACTTCGGAATGACCTCTCAGTGAAAAATAGGAAGTTCAAAAAAAGTGACAAGAATAAGCGACTCCGCTGGGGATCGAACCCAGAATCTCTGGTTCCGTAGACCAGCGCCTTATCCATTGGGCCACGGAGTCCTTGATGCAGCTGTCGTTATGGACCGAATAAAAGTTCTTTAGTCGGCATGCGAACTCAACTTCGAGCGACTCCGCTGGGGATCGAACCCAGAATCTCTGGTTCCGTAGACCAGCGCCTTATCCATTGGGCCACGGAGTCGTCGACGCTGCCGTCGTCGTAAGATATATATATCATGATGCATGTAGGTACTAATGGTGTTTTATGAATCAACCAAATAATAGCATGCCATCCTAGTTGATTTCTCCTTTTAAATTAGTTACGCACAATGCCATTATAATTCATTTTATCAAATTTTGGATCGATCCAATGATCCAAAATAAATATACTTTGCATTCCCAGTAGTTACCATAATCCGGTTGCTTCGGGAAGACTTTTTAAAACTTAAAAGACGCGCGGTTTGCACAAAGCATAAATGGCATTGCGCAGTCGCGCAGATGCCATGCCCCACGCCACGATCCTCTCCAAAAGGAAAAAAGAAAAAGATGAGATGCCCCACGAAAATGCGAGCCAGCAGCAAAGGCGCCGGCGGCGTGCGGACCAGTTGAGAAGGAAGCGCAGAAGAGGAGGCCGCGAGAGAAGATCGTGATAAAGAGAGGAATCATCAGTGGCATTCGGCTGCGGTGAACTAGTGACACCTTTTGATTTTTTTTATTTTTTGGGGCGGTGGTCATTGTTGCCTGCAGAGAGTGCTTGGTGTGTGCTTCAGACGGGGGAAACGAAACAGGCAATGTCACGATGCACGTCGTTAGCTCGAGAAATATAGATAAGCTCCATGCATCTTACAGTTCCTTGGGGTCAGTAGGTAACAGCCGAGTGGTGGCAGCTGAACGATGGCGGCGGCCCATGCTCCTGTGCTGACACGGAACAGCTGGCAAGACACCGTTCTCGGCCCCGTTCCTCCCATGGCAAAGTCAGGGAGCGAGGCCTCTCCGTCGCCGGACGCCTGTGCTCCGGCTCCGTGAAGGATCTGGCTCGCGGCGCCGCCACCGCGTCCGCGACGGCATGGTCCCCTCAGACCCTCGCAGCCTTATCGTCTCGAACCACAGCCTCCTCTCGCGCCGGGGTGATTGAGGGCGACCTCTGGACGCATGACGGCGGCAGGGTGTGACGGGCGGGGCGGTAGCCGCGGACCATCGCCGGCAGCCATGTGCCCATGTCGCCGGCCCGTGAAATTTGCGGAAGCATCCCTTATCGTTATCCGGGTAGTTTTAAATAGGTCCCCAGTTTGGATCGCGATTAATAATCGCGGTCCGAATATTTTCAAATGCACCCCTATTTTGGATCCGGATATTTGCAAAAGAACCCACCGGTTAGATATTTTGGGTCGTTGCTTGTTACCTGCGGCCCCTCGTTCCGCTGCTCCTGCGTCGGCCGTCGGCCGCCGCCGATGTCCGTCTCGCCTTCCGTCCCCGCTGAATCTCGATCTCCGTCCCACTCGATCTATCAAAGCTCTCCGCTCCGCTGCAGCAAGGAACGGAGGCGCGCGATTCGTTACCATCCAATCCGGGGAAGCACTAGCTGCCCGGCAATGGCGATTCCCGGCGGTGGGAAGGATTCTGCGGTAAACGAAAGAGGAAACCCGTTCCCTCGCGACGACTCGGCGCGCCAGTCCTCTCCGTCGCCGCTGGCATCATGTGGCCCGGCCCCCGGCACCGGCAGGAATTAGAGTATGGTCCCCTCCGCAACGCGCAGAACTCGAGCCTGTCACCTTGCCAACAGGCACGTGAAACATGATGGTCTTGCAACAGTCATCGATCAAGGCAACAATTCCACATTTCTGCTTTTGCGTTAGTCACTGCCACGGCAGAAGCGAGCCAGCGGAAGGGAGATGCTGAAGCTGAACTGCTGCATCCTTCCCTTTCTTACTGAAAGCATCCTAGGCTCCTACTCCAACCTCCTTGCTTCCAGAAAATTTTTTATCGCAAATAAAATGAAAAGAAACTGATAATAATCACCCCCCCACTGTGCAATATTTAGGATAAGAGGAAGCAGTTTGAAGCATTATCCTAAATATATGCCTTTAAGACGGTTTTCCTCCACGGAACATAAAATAGAGTCAAATTTGCAAGAGCACGAGCTCATTTTCATGGCACAAACGATGTCCCCAACAAAGCCAGCACCTACCTTAAGTTTTTTGCGAGTTCAAAAACACTACTTGCTGCGATCCAGAGGCACATGCATTGAGGTCTTTACAACTTCTATTGATCAAGGCACAAAGGCAGCACTTCTACTATTGTGCTTTCACCTAGAGCCACGGCAAAAGGCAGCAGAGAGAAAATGCAGAGCTGCTGCATCCTCTGCTTTCTTATTGACTGTTCAAGTTCGAGCAGAAAAGGCAAAAGATTGACTCCTAGCCACTAGTGATGAACTTTTCTCAAGTTTTCAGACACGTTTCTTGAATCCAGACCCATTGCTTGTGCGATGCTTCTCACCTCAGCGATCATCGCCACGACGTCGTTGAGTTTGTTAACAGCAGAACCGACTCCCTGCAATCAGAAGAACAACGATCGGCTACTGTCAAAGTCACATGGCTCGTTTTTCCTAAAAGAGAAAAACTTCAGGTATACATTAGTGCATACCACTCCAGCAGCTCCTGCAGTTACTGCCATTGGTGCTGTCACCGAGCTTAACCCTGACGAGCACATCACTGGAATGCTGACAGCCCTGGAGACGGAGTACGCTGCAGCCAGTGTTGGTGTTGCCTGCCAATTGTAACTCAGTTTCGTAAATCCGGTATAATGGAGAAACAGCTTGATACAATATGCTCATTCTTTAGTCCAGGTTCGCCATACCTTTTCAATTAATCCCAGCACTCCAGGCTTTGTAGGGCTAGAACATTTTCCGCCTTCAGTTTGGATGATATCAGCGCCTTCCTCTTCGAGTAGCTCTGCAAGTCTCATCTGCAAATATGCATCGAAATTAGCCAGTTGAAAGCATGTTCCAGTTATTTTCATTTCAGAAGACTTTGTGTCTAAATGTAGTGATTGTTGATGAACATATACCTGATCTGGCAGGCTCAGCGTGTGAGGAACTGTTACTGATAAGGTAATGCCTGGAAGCATCTTCCTGGTTTCCCTCGTCAGCTTCAGTATCTGAAATCAATTACAGTGTGAGTTTCTTTTGATATTCCACTTGTGAATTATGTTGCAGAAAGAGATGCACAATTAGCAAATTTAGCAGCTCTGAATAAGGTCAGTGAATACCTGCTCAGAAGAGAACTCGATGCCCATCTCGTAAAAGGAATCATAGTTTCCAATCTCAACCTGCAAGAAAGAAGGTTTTTACTGAGGAAAATATTTTTAAAAAATTCCTTTCTTTTATATATATATTTTTTGTCATCCCAAGTTTAAAGCCTGACCATTTTAGCTCCAGCTTGTATTGCAGAATGGAACGCTGAAGGATCTACAGATGAGACACAGATCTGCAGTATGCAATATCCAGAATGCACTTAGCATAACCAACTCTGCAGTAAAACCTTAATGGAAATTACATTGACAAATTCCATTCACCCTGTGAAAGGATAGCTTACCGGAAGGGTGGTAAGATCCAGAGCAAGCTTTACTAGGTCCTCATCACATGCTATGTCAACATGGGTGGCACCTCCCTGCAACCATTAACAAAGTTACATCAAACTTGTTATTATAGCTGATGAGTAATTGTCAGCCCAAAATATGACATGATCATGAATATAATAGTACGTGTCACACTTCATATACTTAAAGTTGAGTATAATATAGGTTTGCTGGTCCAAAGTATGATAAGTAAACAATTTTTGGTTTGAAACTACAAAATGAAAGAGTGCAATTCCTACATCACTAAGAAAATTTTAAATGGCATTAGTTGCTTTCTTGTTTTTCTTAACAAAGCTCACATGTCTTGGAAAATTATAGCTAATTTAGGTTGCTTCCTGGTACACATAGATGTTGACTGTATTTGAAGAGAGGAGGTTGATGATACTGCTAACTTGTTTTGATAATGACTTCTCCATAGATATACTAATTAACATACTGGATGAAGGATAATGACTGCTCAATCCAGAACATTGAATCCTGGACAGTGACCTGCCGTGTAATTTGACTTTTTTGTTGAAAAAATCATCAGCGACATGATCTTAGATTATTCATAGCTCTAGAAGACACAAATAGACAACATAACATGAGTACGTTTTATGATTGCTTGCAAGTTTTGATGCCATTTTCATATTGTCTTTACAAGGAACCAGACCATCCTCATTTTTCACATATTTAGTCTCAAAGAAGTCTGCAAGAACAAAATAATAAACATTGAAAGATAGATGCATCATCAACACCTTATCTGCAGCTGTGACAACAGATGCAACACTGCTCCTGTCGAAGTTTTGTAGCCCAGAGATGATCTGCATAAGACGGTGACTATCAGCATTCAGTAAGGAAACCCATCCAACCGTAAAAATTTCGGTGGCCTGATGCTTCAACTGTCCATTCTGAAGACGGCAGTACATCTACAGAGTTCTAATGCACCGAAAGTAACATGTGAAACTTGCTGCATCCTAATGTCATGTTTGGAACGCACGCATTTCATAAATATTTTACTGGAAAACAGTTGAAACTCGTGTTCCAAATGGAGCGTAAACGTTGACATCAAAAGATTGATAAGGTGAAGGAGACGCAGAGAAAGATAAACCTTGAGAGCTCTGTTCTCGCGGAAGGCCCTGAGGACGGCGTCCTTGTTGGCGCTGTCAGCAGCCGAAGCGCGCACGGCGAACAGTGGTCGTGGTGCTCGCCGCGCCCCTGCTCGGCTCGCCACCGGCTGGCACTTGGCAGCGGTGAAGAACGGGGCATGGAGAAGGCCTAGTGAGCTCGGCGCTGCCATTCTTGCTCAGCTGCTCCTCTCCTGCTGACCCTTTGCTGAAGATTTTTGGGAGGGAAGGAGAAAGAGATAAGATGACCCTAGACAGAAATGGCCGGGTGTATATGGCTTCGACGGTGCAAAAATCTGTCTGACACCTCAAATATCTTATTACAAGGTTCAGCGAGAAGCCCCTTGGTGTTTACGGTCCTTGCAAACTAGTCCTCAGCCGTCAGATAATCACGTTAGTTTCAGTCTTTCCTGTGCAGAGGTTTTCAGGTGAGGTAGTTGCTGTGGTGGTATATTTGACACGTTGGATGTCTGATATCAACAAGCAGGAGCGAAATGACAACCGCAAATCAGCAAGTCATGCTTAATACATACCGAGTCACTGACATAGTCCATGAAGCGTTGACACAAGCTCCTTAAACCCATGGCCCCAAATTTTATTCAGAAAAAAAAAATACAGAAGTTTTCAAATCCAGTGCGGCATTCCGGCGAACATCTTGCCTGCAGCCTGCCTTACTTGCCAATGCCGTTCAGGCGCTCAACGACGGTGATCAGTGCCTGCAAGCTCAAGTCGCCGTCGCCGTTGGCCACCATCGCCGAGAACATCTGGCGGTACAGCGCGGCTCCGGGCAGCACATTCGCCTCCTCCTGACTGTCACCGACCTCCAGCGCCATGCCGAGGTCCTTGACGATGTACCGAACGCTGCCCCCGTACTCGAACTCGCGGCGCAGCACGCGGTCGCCGAAGATGTCCATGATGCGCGAGCCCGCCGCGCCCTTGGACACCGCGTCGAGGAACAGCGACGCATCGAGACCCGCGGCGTTGGCGAAGGCCACGGACTCGCCCAGGCCCGCCGCCGCGCCGGCCACCGCGATCTGGTTGGCGATCTTGCTGCTCTGGCCGCTGCCGGGCGCGCCCATGTGGGTCGCCTTGCCGAGGTAGGCGAAGAGCGGGGCGAGCCAGGCGACCACGGCCTCGTCGCCCCCGGCGAAGATGGCCAGCGTGCCGTCTCGGGCGCCGACGTCGCCCCCCGAGACTGGCGCGTCGACGGCGTAGCAGCCTGCCGCGCTTGCGGCCGCGGCGATCTCGCGCGCCAGGGAAGGGGAGGAGCTCGTGCAGTCGACCAGCACGCCGCCGGGGCGGAGGCCGGCGAGGGCGCCGGTGGTGGGGTCCAGAACCACCGCGCGGACGTCGCCGGGGTTTCCGACCATAGTGAACACCACATCGGATGCGGCAGCCACGGCCGCCGGCGAGTCCGCGAGGCCCGCGCCAGCGGCGACAAGGCTCTCCGCCTTGCCCGGCGTGCGAGCGTACACAGTGACTGCGAACCCAGCCGCGAGGAGGTGCTTAGCCATGGCGCCGCCCATGACGCCGATGCCGATCCACCCGACACGCGTGGCCCCCGGGCGCACCGGCCCCGGGAAACCAAAGGCCGCTGGATCCACCTTCCGCTCCTCCTCCATGATCCCCTCCAGAGGTGCTCTCAAGCTACCAATTATCCAAAGCTTCCCGCTTTTTTTTTTTTTTGGAGAGGAGGATGTGAAGTGGAGGGGGATATCAAAGTGCTGAGAAGGAAAGAAATAATAGCAATCCCAACTATAAGGAGACAACGACAGGGCAATATGCAGAAACAAACAAGAACTCATTGGGTCCCAGTCTCCCAGGACACAATTTCTTGCATCACAGCATCCAACAACACGCAAATTAAACTAATCATATGCCAATTGACATTGCAAATTCTCATTTTTGTAGGTAGATAATTTACAGCAAAATCATCGATAGAAGAACTGAAGAAGAAGCAGGGAAAAAAAATGGCATTTTTACTACACGCCCGGCCAAGTAGCGGTGAAAGTGGGGAAGAAACAGCTCAGAGGTGGCAGCCGCAGCAGAGGAAGAAGCACGAGAGCGCGAGGCCCAGCACGACGGCCTCCACGACGTACATGACGCGGAACGCGACCGCGTCGACCACCGCCGACGCCGATCCGCTGCGCAGGCTGAGGGAGGAGAGCCCCGGGAGGCGCTTCCACCGCAGCGAGCGCGAGAGCAACGACGCCAGCCTGGACGCGCCGCCGGCGGACGGGGCGGCCAGCCTCCAGCGCCGGCTCCGGGGCAGGTAGTCCCGCGGGATGAGCTTCTTCAGCCACCCGCCGCGCGGCCGCGCCGGGCTCGCCGCCGCCGCCTCGGCGGCCGGGGACATGGGCGCCGTCTCCGAGACCGAAACCGCCCTCGCCACCGCCACAGCGTCCGCCTCGATGGCCATTGGCCGCGCTGCCGTCGGTTCTGCCTTCGTGGGGGGTTTGGTTTTGGCAGGTAAAGACCGGGTTTTGGTAGGGAAAACTGGGTAAAGAAAGAGACGTGGGAGGCGACGGGCTCTGCTGCCTGCTCGGAGCGGGGAATTGAAGCGAGTTCGGGAAGAATATATGGGAGCCGGCGGAGGAGGTTTTTGTTTTGCGCCACGGTCCTTGACTTTGCTTCGAGTCCAAGGCAAACAGTACGCGGGTGTTTTTGTTTAGGGGGCGACGTCGGGGACAGCTTCGTTTTCTTGCAAACCAGTGTGATTTGTACTTTCTTTTGGAGAGGAGAGATTTTTGATCGTTTGGATTGACTTCTTTCAAGACAGTACTCGGTGGAGTAGAGACTATAAACCTGTCAAACTCAACAATTCAGTAAGCCAACAAGCTGCATATAGCCAACCTCGGCTATAAAAATATTTGTACAATCTGTGTCTTATTTTTTTTTAAAAAAATAGAGTTTAAAACCTAAAAGTGAGCAGGTAAAATTTCCTTATGTGCTTGCATATAGCCATACAGTAGACTAGTGGAGAGGTCGACGCTTCTGCAACTAGTTTGTGAGACAGGGTGCAAGCTGCAAAACGCGACGCTTTACAACTGTCCGCTCCATACCGCTACAGCTCTGCTCCGCCGGGACACACGGACGGCTAGCGAACGCGCGCGGGGGAGGGAGCCTTGCACCGGAAGACGCGCGCCCAGCCCACAGCGCGCAGGGCGAACCCGCGGCTGGAGCCGCGCTGGCCGATGGCACACGCCGCCGGCCCGGCGGGCCGCTAACATGCCTCGATCGTTTCGTTGCGCGTCCGCGTCCGTCCCCCTCAGCTGTTTATTTCGCACGTTCAGACGTGTCGCGTTCCGCTGTGCTCAGGCTAGCTGCTGTCTCTCCGCCCCCGCCTCCTTCGCTTTCGCGGGAACAGTCGCGCGCACGGCTCACGACCCATGAGGCCGTATGACCCATCACCGTGAGGCGTTGGCAGTAGCCACGCGCCCCCACGCAACCGCGGCGAGTGGGAGGGAGGGAGACTCTGGGAGAGGGAGAGCCGGGCGTCGAGCCCGTCGTCCGGGCAGCCAGACGGAGGCGGTTGAGACCTGCGAGGCTGAGAGCTGCGAGCGGTCTGGTCAGGGGCTGCGTGGGGGACGTTGGCCGTGCAGCGCCTCGTCGTGGGCTGTTGCCTGTGGGCGATCGATGACCAGCCGTTGCACTGCACGGCACCCCGCGACTGGGACATGCTACGGTAGCGGTTGGCGGCAGATCCAGCGGTGGAGCGCGAACGGAAGGAGTTTGGCGTCAGGTTGGTAGGTAGCCCGGGTGGCGACTAGCCCGGCTGCGCGCGCAAGCTGTTGAGAACGACTTCACCGTGCTAGCTCTTCTGGAAATTTCTGTTCCTCCCCTCTTTTCATTCTTTTCCCTTTCAGTTCATAATTTATAAAGGTGTACTGCCTCCGTCCCAAAAAGAATGCGACTCTCGCTTCCAGATAAATCAAACAATTTTAAATTTGATCAAATTTATACAAAACAGTATTAATATTTATATTACAAAATAAGTATTATTAGATTAATTATGTAATATATTTTCATACTAAATCTATTTGAAGATACAAATGTTAGTAATTTTTTATATAAATTTGGTTAAAGTTAAAATTGTTTGACTTCTCGCGAAACGAGAGTTGCATTCTTTCTAGATAAAAAGGAGTACGCTACTACCATTCGAACCGTTGGAGCGCTGACAAATACTGATATTCCATTTCCCATTTTAATTTCCCCACCAGATTATTAATGGTGCCGTTGATGGATACATTCATCAGCTTCTGATGATGAGCATGCAAAACATACACATAATCCAGAGCTTCGGACAGCTCTGTCTCTATCTTCCAAAGTTCCCAACGGATCAGGACCAGTTCAAGGTTACAGTTAAGCAGCAGTAGTTAAAATATACATGCGTTAGTCGTTGCGCAAGACAAATCCATATAACAATGCGATTTCGCATTCAGATGCGCATGCCAAGCAGGAACCAGCCCCCTCCACCAATCACCGGAGTAAACTAATGTTCTAGCCGTTAACAGCTACTACCCGTCTATCCATAGACCATAGTTGGCTACTTCTGCTGCTTGGCTCAGCCTTGTGAGCTCAAAGTTTTCTGCTCTTTCTTTGCCATAGGCCAGGGCGTTTAGAAGTGGAGAAGAGACAAGACAGGTTGCGGCGTTGAGTGCTGGAAATTGGATCGGAGAATCATCACGACGCTTTGAGGCGCACCAACACTAAAAATTGGCCTAACAAAGCAGCGGCGCAAACCGTGTTGAAATATATTCTCCTACTCCTACAAAGGGAAAGATAGATACATAGATTGACACATGGGTGTTTGCAGCTTCCAGTTAACAAACCCAAGGCCATTATTCTACATTTCTGTTTGCATTTTTCAATGCAAGCAGAGGATTGCAGTACTGAAAATTGTTCCAGCGCAGGCCGGACAGGGGTAGTGTACATTCTGCAACAACTTGTTGGACCTGCACACAAGGGGGAGGAGGATTCCTGGTTAGGTGCAACCAGCTCGCCATCTCGCGGACGAAAGCGAAGCTAGCGCGCGGGAAACGAGCTGCGGGAGATCGCTTTCTAGCTGTGGGAGAATATATGCCCCTAGCGAAACCAACATCGATTTTCCAACGCGAGTGATGGTCTCCATCACGTCTTCCTTTGCCAGTGTGTTCGTCTCTGCGCTGCATATACAGATACATGATTTGCTTTTTTTTCTCCCCTCTTTAGCGAAGGAATATGTTCTGTTAATTTTTGTTAGATTTAGACTGCGTGCACTGGCCTCAAACCTGC
Organism: Panicum miliaceum; assembly: GCA_032594955.1. Taxonomy (NCBI): domain Eukaryota; kingdom Viridiplantae; phylum Streptophyta; class Magnoliopsida; order Poales; family Poaceae; genus Panicum; species Panicum miliaceum. Next base: position 10,155,865 of record CM064065.1, on the reverse strand, counting down.
TGCACCAGCTGCAGGAACCAGGGGCGGGCAGGATGAGAAATCATGCGTGTTTGGCATCCGGTGAGCCTGAAAAACCGTAGCACTGAAACAGTTTCTAGTTTCTAGTGCTTCCATCCGTGGTTCCGTGCACCTGCTGCTTCGGCAGTGCACGGAACAAAAAGAAAAAGGATCGACATTCTTTTGGAAAAAGAAAAGAAAAAAAGAGAATAAGAAAGATAGCACCAGTCTTTGCTGAGCCAACTGCATTGCTTTGGCTTGTGGGGAAGCAAAAGGCAAAGGTCGGATGGATGCACGCGGCCGGGACGTCGACGCCGTACTCGCTGGCCTCCATCTCGGGGGCCTTCAGCTCCAACCAAAAGCGTGAGCTGGGCCAGAAATCACGCGGCATTCACGCTTCCCCCCCGCCCCCAGAGGTCTCTAGAAAGTTGCCCTTGCTGCCGGCTCCCTCTCTTTCTCTTTCGCCGGAGGGACGGAGTGGCCGCGCGGCGCCGCGCGCGCCTAGCGTTGGATGGCGCGAAAGGAAGCACGGCATGGTGGTGGTGGAGGCTGCCTTTTTTTTTTCTTTTCTGCATTTGCGTCTCCGGACTCCGGAGTGGTGGAGACCGGGAGTCATCTAGGCTAGGCCGCCTGGAGTCTTGGCGATTGAACACCCATGCCCATATTCCGAATTCAGATGAGCGTCAACTTTCGTCAGAGAACAATTCGGATTGATCGGGCACGCATCTGAAAACCCGCTGTTACAGACAAGCAATCAGCATAAAGTGGCAGATCATTCCGAGGAAAAAGCGCTACGATCGCTGATTTATTTCTGCATTAAACATTGTCATCTGTCTCGGAATTCGGAAGCGGCCCACTAACATCAAGCGAAAGAAAATTGGGGTGGCTCACTTTGCTGCCCCGAGCACTGAACAATGGGGATTTGGGTGCAATGATGGCGGAGCACGAGCGTGTACTTGCCCACCGCTGTTCTGCTGTCTCCCTGCCTGCACGCATGAGTCATCAGGACAAGGGAAAGGCATTTCCGCGCTCATGATGGCTGCTGCTTAACCAAATCCTATTCCATTGCAGCTGTGTGTGCAGAGCTGTGTAATGATAACTGATAAGCTCAGTTCCGGTAGTAAATTATGCATGGGCGTGGCCTGGTGCTTGCATCCTTTCTTTTTTTTTTTGAACAAACTGTGCAAAAAGCGTCCATCTGTGATGCTTTTGGAGTTTTGGTCCATGCTGTCGTATATGCACCCGCAACAGACATCGGCAAAGTTCAGGGACTAAATATTTGGGATGCTTTTGGAACATGCTGTCATAGAAAGTGGCCACAAGAACAGTTACAGAGTTTGGGAGATCAGTCTGCTAAGATGATGAATGATCCAGCATGGTGTCACGCTTTATTTGGACAGAGTTTAAGCAGGAAACGGGGCCCCATTTGTAAGGTGCTTAGTTGCAGCAGATAATTTTTTTACATCATCGCCCCGGCAAAATGAACATTTGAGGCCAGGCCCATCAATTGCGCCCCGGCAAAACGAACAAATCGGACCAAACTGCCTGCCCCAGTGGGTACAAGGAGGCTTGGCCCAGAGCGAAGTTCTGTTGTTTTGGGCTACATTATGAGCTGTAGGAGGCAGATTGTTTGTGTAGCCGCACACTACAAGGCCGTGCAGAGCGACGGATATAGTTGGGCCGAATTTTCCGTCTCTTCTTGTTTCTTCTTCTTCTTCTTCATTTTTTTTTCTGAAAGCGATCGCTCCCCCCCCCCCCCCCCCCCCCTCTCTCTCTCCATCATGTTCTTCCTTTTACAACGAAGCAGTAGACTAATGTCGAGCAGTGTAGACGTGCGTCATGCTGCTCAAGTCCATGCCCATCCGTCGTTCAAAAAGCCGTCCCGGTGAACACGTGGGCAAGCGAACCCGTTTACACGTGCGGCGTTCCGCCAGGCAGGCAATCTTTCGTCCTCCTGTACGTAGCGGCAGCAAGCAGACCCGGTAGGCGCCGTGCCGTGCAGCCAGGAGCGAGCACACACCACCGACGGGGCGACGGGCTCCAAACTGACAGCCGCCGCGACCGGATTTTCCACCCCGGGCTAGGGCTACTCGCCTGTCGCAGACCAACACGCAGCATCGGCGAAAAGTATCCGCGCAGAGCGAACGGGTCAAGCGTTCTGACTCAGGCCTCTCCTCAGCGCTGCCAACCAGCCTTGGTCCCCAACCCAATCCCGTTGCGCCCATGCTCCTCCCCTGAGACCGAGACGAGAACGATCTGTCGCCACCATGGCCGCATTTGACCCCGGCGCCCGGTTTGTCCCCGTTCACCGCGGCAAGAGTCGCGACCTTTTTTACTAGCTCTTAGATTCGATCGTATATCACCTTCCCGCTGCCGGTAAAGCAGTAGAAAACGTCCCGTGTCTTGGAAGGGCACGAGCTCTGACTTTGGGAATGGAGGGAGACGGACATGTCGTCGCATTTGTTTAGGGCCGCTAGGCAACAGCCAAGGCGCACGAATCACGGCGGTGTGTGGCGACGACGACCAGGAGGAGGAGGAGGGGATCGAGCGAGCGACAGACATCTCCCCTCGTCTCGTGGTTTCACCGTGCTCGTGCAACGAGCTAGCACACCCAATGTCCTCGTCTATAGATGCTCGCTCGTGCGTGCGTTGTTTTAACTGTTACTGCTCGCACTTGCACTGACGACAGCGCGGAGAACAGTCTGCGAGAGTTGACCTCGGCGATCTCGCGGCATGGGCAGCCGCAGACGGAGGGGAATCTAGCCTAGCCCAAAGGACGCGGGGCTGACTGCCGCGGCATGTGCCCCGCGCATCGTGCCGCGCGCTTGTCCCCGCCCCCGCGGCGAGCCTGCGAACGCGTCTCTGCTGCGTGCTGCATGCGCGGCTGTGTGCCGGCCGGGGGGCTGTGGTGGTGGTGCTGTGCCTGTGCGTGCAGCCAGCGTGCGCGCAGTGGAGGACTGGAGGTGCTGGGCCACGAGCACGGGCACGAGGCGCTCGATCTCCGTGTTCCTGCTTGCTCGGTTCCGTGCGGGGAAACCGGTTCGGGGTGTGAACGTGAGCGTCTGCGGTGGACTCGGGTGGATGGCTACACAGATATAGGTTTAGGGTCTGTGGGTGCACGCGTGCACGCAGCATGGTGCAGCCGTGCAGGTGGTCACACAGGAGCAGCAGCTTCAGGGCGGCAGAGCACGTCATGTGAGGTGCTGTCGTCCTGAGATGTGCGGGCTAGCTTGCCTAAGGCGGCCAGGCCTATGCCGCTATGCGCCTAGTGAATTACGCGTTCTTGTACGCACTCTCTACCGTGATCGGAAAAACCCATTGTCTCCGTATGATAACAAGGCTGGTGAGTTTACATCAAGTGCAGGCACGCGAGATGAGGGTGAGTTCAGAACTACTGTTTCTTTGCTTGTTCAATGTTCGTTCAGTCACTCCTACCTTTTTTTTTCAAAGCTCAACGGTCGAATTTGCCCGGCCGTACATGACGTTCAGCGTTGTTCTTTTTTGAACGAACGAACTTTCAATGTTATTCTCCATACTCCGGTCACGTCCAACTGGAGAAAGATCAGCAACCAATTTCCTGAATGAATCTTGTAGCTTTTCCTTTTTGAATTTTTATTTTACCCACGGGGTGAAAAGAGTCTATATAGTTTCATCAACATTCTGCTAACTCAGAAAGAGCTGAGAGCAACTGAGCAAGGCCTGTGTATACACAGAAACAGATTGCATTCTTGAGCCTTTTTGAGCTAAGCTAGGTTATGATCTAATCTGGAGGTCCCCCCAGCATTGCAGTGTGAACCTTCAAGGATGGGGTTCATGCAAAAAAGATTCCCTGCCAGGCCGTAGCTGCAGCCCCAGAAAAAGAGGCAGACAAATGCCAAAAGAAACATAATGATATGACAAGAAGCAAGTCAAAAGGGCCAAGCATAAAACACAATTATTTGGGAATAAAACCATTCACCTGCCACATAAACAAAACTGATCAGCCCTGCCTGCAGGTTCCCGGTCTGCGCTTTAACAATCCTTCACGAGTGGATCACATGACACAGGTCCTGCCTCAGAAAGCTTCCAATGTTTATTGGCTGGTCTCATAGCACTGGTCCAAGTCCAAATGAGTATAACAGGAGTAAACTATAGGGGAGTGGATCTCCACAGAAATGCCCTTTGGAACAGGACCAGCAGGGGTCGTCTCCTCTGTTGACTTTGCCACCAAAGTTCAGCATGCCATGCCCACAGGATGTTAGTATATGTGCTGCGCCCTTGGATTTTATATCTTCTCTGCTGACTGATCGCATCACCATTCACCAGGAAGTATTCCCTCGGTAAGAACTTGGTTTTACCAAATGTTCAGAGAAACTCAAGTTCTTAAAGTCTGAACGTCAGAGTAATGGAAAGGACGCAGCGACACAGGTCACACGAAATATGCAGGTGCCGAGACAATTCAGTAGCCAAATTTTCCCGGTCAGTACTTGTTAGTTATTTTTCGTTAAGAAATTTGTGCCGGATAGCTGCCTCTGCCATGGAACCATTGTGGTTTTCCTCAACCACAGAGCCATTGTAGTTTTCCTGGTCCAAGATCCAGGAGAATAGGCCAATAGATGGATAATTCTTCAGGCAAAAAGCTATGCCCCGGCATCAGATCCAACTCCCGTCTCAGATCACTTTCAGCTCATACAGGGCGTGAGTTTGATCAAAAGGGGTGAGATTTTCAGATTGGAAAAGTTAACCTTTCTACGTCCTGTCCCTCAGTGGGGTGAAAAAGATACTGACATGCGAGGTTTTCCTACCCATTATCCAGCAACTAGCCCTAGAAAGCTGCAGACTTTTCTCGCGCCTGTCTTTCCTATGGCCATCAGTAACCTGCCGGGCTTTGCGAATGCGACTCAGTCAAGTTGATGGCCCGGTTCGTTCCCAGAGGCGATCTGACTGACTGAATAAGCATGTCCACAGTTGAAATCTTTGGCATTTCTCGCTTTTGACAAGATCAGGAACGTGCTGCAAATGTTGTGATAGTGGAATTTATACGGTAATTGTACTGGCTTCTAGCAGGAGTGCCCGTTTGAACATGGAAAAGATTCCTCCAGCTCTTTTCTTTTTCCACGAGGAACTATGCGCCTGGTTGCAGTATCTCATGTGTTTGGCAGGAGAGGCAAATGGGATGTTGTTTTCACCCAGGGACTTTTCAAAGATGCTTATTATTTCTTGCCAGGAATAGTTTGGAAAATATGTCTTACGAGGCATTCAGGAATAACCAAGATGCTGGAAGAACCATTTCTCTATGATTCAAATAAATCTTCCAGGACGCCTGAATTTTTTTTCTTTGACTGAATTATGAAGGATTCAAAGTAGAGAGAGCAACGTACCGTATGCCAATGTAATTTTTTGTGCGAAACAGAGAGTGAAATATGAAAATGCTTAGCCTTTCTCGGATAGATTAATCAATATATTAAACTTGCACAGTTGCACCCTTGAAGACAATGACATGATGGTCACTCGTCCAAGTTGACAGTTGGAACGCAGTCCAAGAGCTGAACTTGACTTGGTGAGGCTAGTCCAATTCTTAACCTGATCAAGTCAAGCCTGTCAAAATAAATATACTGTCTTTTTCATAATTTATTCCTGCAAGATCTTTATTTTTAACTGTGGACACCGTACAAGGATTGTATAATTGATTGGCAGAACATCAGATTATGAAAATTTCTTACAACTTTGTTTTCCCAAGATCCTCTATCTAGCGGTGTGTTTAGCAGCCTTATGATCCATGTGGTTGTAGCCTGTAGGCTGCTAATAGCTAGGCAGAAGTGCAGAGGCCTAGAGATAATTCTATATCTTGCGTGCAAGTACATGTTGATCCATCTTTCTGCAGGTGAGAAACCTATCAAGCAGAAAGGTTTCTGAAAAGAATCAAGCAGAAAGTGATATGCTTTTCAGGTAATAAAAAGGATTTAAGCAACTAGTACTTGCTGTCCTTTGGCCTTGGGCTCTGGCAGGCCGCTCATTCCAATGGAGCCTAACCCATGCATAGCGCTGCAAAAATGCATTAGCAACATAATGATGAGAGCATAGCATGTTAGTACCAATGTAAATGCAGCTCGGATTCCGGATGGAGGCAGTTCCGGCTTGCCAGTTTGATTACTGCTACTCCTGCACACCCAGTCGCCGGAACGACGGCGGCGGCACGTCGGCCGGCGGGGATCGATGTGAGCGGCGAGAGGGACGGTGGTGGACTGGAGTCCAAAAGCTGGAGCTGCATGCCTCCCCGTTCAAACTTCAAAGGCGAGAGCTGTACCAGTCACTTGTCTGTCGAACCTTTAATCTTCTCCTTTTTTAAAAAAAACAACTTTAATTTCCATGGCGGAATTAGCGGCCAATGCATGTACGATTACGTACCAGCCAGCGTCGAGTGATAGTTGATCCGATCCAGTCAACATTCTCATGCTCCAGTCTTTTCCATCTTTCATTCTAGAACAAGCACAATGAATCACTTTAATGCTGTTGTCTAACACATACTCCCTCCGTCCTGCTTTAATCGTCACTCGGCACCGAGTGACGATTAAAGCAGGACGGAGGGAGTTCGAGCGACAAATAAAGCGGGACGGAGGGAGAGTGACGATTAAAGCAGGACGGAGGGAGTTCGAGCGACAAATAAAGCGGGACGGAGGGAGTAAACCACAAACCAATTCACTATACAAGGCTAATAAATAAAAAAAATGCTATTTCAGCTTTTTTTATGTTTAAACTCACCCTACAGGTACATACATCCTGTGAGTTCAAACTTCAAAGCATATTTGAAGGGCATCTTGTGACTTCAAAAATGCTTTGATGGGCATCTAATCCAGCGTAAGAGTATAAACACAGATGCATGGAAATTCACGCTAGTGCTGGTAGATAGGATGCCACGACAAAATGGGATTAAAATAATTTTCTTTCCTTCATACAGGACGACGATGCTTGTTGTCGTAGCTTCGCGGATTAGGTGAGGACACGGTCTTTGCTTGGATTAACCAAAGTGATGGACAAGGGTTATTTTACTCCGGGGTCGTGTCGTACGAGCTAGCGAGCCCACAGGCACCTTGGCGCAGGTCAAAGCTCTGGCAGATGATCGCAAAGTCACCGGCCGGGTCTCGCAGGGGATTAACAATGGGGGTAGCGACGTTTGGATACACGTAGGTTAGTAGTTGGCTGCCTCGCATTTGACGTGCTTTGCTTGCTGCATTCCCTCCCAGTTGCTGTCAGCTTTGCAAACCTACTGGGACCAAAAAGTATCTTTTTTTTGGATAGCAGTTGTCCTTTCCATACACCTGCAGATTTGCAATTGACTTTGGTTTGGCCGCTTCCTATGCTTATCCTATAAATTTTTATGTCAAAGACTTGAGAAACCGCCGAGCAATTAACAAATAAACACTGCACAAAAAACTTTGTTAAGAATTCAACAGACCAAAGATTCCTACTCCACTGCTGCACTATAATACGTTTATCCCTCTGTTTGAAGCCTGAACTAAAGGGCCATCACCTCCTTGTGTCTGAACTCTGAACTCTGAATCTCGTTGCGTCCGGGTTGTGACAGAAAAGAAAGAGTGCGGTTGTTCTGGCCGGGGTGCCAGCGCGCTGTCTTGACTGATGAATGAAGCACCCTGATACCAAACGCTGATGGGATTCGGCACCCAACTGTGGAAGGCACCAAGAAAACGCTGCGCGTACCTGGATAATCCAGCTAGCCATTCCAGTTATATATATAGCAAGTTCTTGCGGTTTTCAGACACCTATTATTGCTGGTTGTTGAGTGATATGTGCTATTCTAAGCATGAGGCAGCGCCTAGAGCTGCATCACGGGAACTAGATCATTAGTCCACGCGATTACAGTAAACCAAACTATATTTAAACGATGCCAACCTGATGGCGATCATCTGAGAGACTGAGACCATGTTGCTAGAGCTGAAGGCGTCATTTAGTCAAGTTGGCGTCAAATCATAATGTGAACTCAAATCTGCTGATGAACACAGCAGCAGCAGCAGCAGCAGCAGCAGCAATAATGTTTATTATTATTACTAACTGCTAAACCATCGTGAGACGCATGGGATCTCTGCAGCGTGAAGAAACCTGTGGACCGATCGTCTAAACCGCTAGCTACCTCTGGCCGTTGAAGTCTGAACCAAAATGCTGCGGCGAGAGATCCCAGCAAAACACATCGTCGAGCGGCGGCGCTCGGTCTCAGTAACCTCCGCCGCCGCCGCCGAAGTCCCGCCGCCGCGCGATCGTGCCAAATCTAACCTTTTCGCCGCAGCGAAAAAGTCGCCCTTATACAGCGAGCTCTCTCGCGTCAAATCAAGCGAAACGCACACGAAACCGGAGCACTCCGGAGCCATGGCTGCCACCAGCGCGCTCGCGTTGCTTTCGCCGGCATGGCGGCCATCGTCGCCCGATCGATCGATGGGCGTACACGCAGGTGTTGGAATTTTTTTCCGGTGGTCAAAAGGTTAAAAATGAAAGAGAAGAAACGGATAAGTCAAAGCCCGTTACACGTCTTGATCGGAGGTCCAGCCCACTAGCGGTTGTGGCCCCAGGTCGTTCAGCGTCATATTAAATAGTGGGATCCGACATTTTTATGATTAACTTAATCATTAAGAAATCCTAACCGCCCACTACAGCCGTCCTGATCACTGGCTGCGCTGGAGCCATCTGAAGGTCGCCGCCTTCGCCTACCGTCCAACACCGGGCAGTGCCGGTACAGGCCGGAAGGACGACGGTACCTGGCGAGATCGACTACTTCGTCTACATCGGGAACATCTACGGGAACGTCTACGGACATACCGTCTTCGTCCCCGACACTAACCACCGCCGAGATGTCGTCCTCAGCTGCTCCTACGATGACTGGCGGTCGAGATCTAAACTTTCTCTTATTGTTCATCTTGTTCTATAGGTCGTGTTCATATTTTAGGTGTTAGATCCTGTGTTAAGTTTAAGTTCTGAGCTATGATATGTCTAATATTTGGTATCTTTCGCCTAAGCACCTATCCGTGAGCCCTAAGAACCTATATATATGTCAAGTTTTGGATCCTTGGTTGGTTTTAGTAAGGTTTTCGTTCTCGATTCATGTTTTAGTTCTCGGTTTAAGTGTTTGTTTCTCGGATTCAAGTTTTATTTCATATTTTAGTGTAGATCCATCAGTTCAAAGTTAGATCTCGCATCAATAAGAGTGAGATTCAAGAAAGCAAGTATGAGAAATGAGCAGAAAGTATTAGATCAAATAAAATCCCACCCGAAAACCCCACCAGAACCCTCGCCATAAGCATAAACAATGAAAGTGCGCCATGAGACCCCACGGCGGCACCCGGCATTCCGCTAGAGTTAAACTTACTCGTCGGGTGACGCGCGGCGGTGCGCCATGAGACTGCACAGGGCACAGAGGCTCCCGCGGTGGCGTGCCATGAGACCGCGCGGGGCGCAACGCTACCACTACGGCCAAACAAACAAAAACAAATAATAAGGTGGCGCTGCGGTGGAGCACGCAGCGGATGCGCCGTCGGCCCCATGGCTGCCGTGAGGCGCCAGGATCGGCGGCGCACCCGCGACCCACAATACCGCAGATGAGGTAGCCGTGGCGGCGACGTGGTGGCCGTGGTGACAAGCGCATGAGACCGCGCCGATCGTGGGAGCGCGCTGGCTCCATGGCCGCCGCAAAGGACGCCGGAACCGGCGGCGCCGCCACGGCCCGCTTGGCCACAAGACAACTGTCTGCGCGCGCGACTGCAACGAGGCCGCACCGAGGCCCTGCAGTGGCGCTCGGGCCGACGGCTCACGGTCGCAACAGCTCCGGCGGCGTGAAGTGGCGGGCCGTGGCGGGAGCGCCGGCCGCCCGAGAGGCTGCCGTCCGTGAGAAAAGGCAGCGGCGACTGCTGTGTGGAATGAAGGGGAGCAAATGAAGTTAGGGTTAGGGTTCAGGCCGGCTACCCTCCTTTTATACCTACGAAAAGAATGGCTGGCCGTCGGATTTAGGTTCTTGAGATCCAACGGCTGAGATCGAGCCGCCGGGGAGTGGGGGTGGCGGGCGCCTGAGCTGGGCCGCTTTGGCGGCCCGCTCGTTGGCTGTTGGGCCCGAGGCCCAGGCGGGTGGGGAGGGGGGGCGCTGGCGGCCGGGCTGAATAGCCGGCCTGCTGGTTAGTTTTCAGGCCTTTGGCCCAATAAGCTTTAGGCCTCCTTTTGAATTTCAGTTTTATTTAGTTTTATTCATTTCTGAGTTGCATTTTCAGCATATTTTCCTCATTAGCACTAAAAAATTTGTTTTGGAGGTGATTTATGCTGAAAAATTATGAGAAAATTATGAGTTGCTATTCTGGATAAATAGAACCAACATGAAATTTATTTGGAATTGTTTAGTTTTATTTTGAGTAATTAATTAAATTCTGATTTTAATTAATTGCAATTAAGATGCTTAGTTTTATTTATGTTATTTTGCTTTTGCCCAACGGTGATGCAAAATTAAGTTTTCCGCTGTGTTAATTACGCTAAGTTATTTAGTTATTTTATTTCTGCCCAACGGTGATGCAAAATTAATTCATGAAATGATAAGTTTATTTGCTTCTGCCCAACGGTGATGCAAAATTATTTATTCAAGATTATTTAATGTTTTAAGCTTGCCATCGCTGATTACATTCATTATTTTGTTGTCGTTACTGATTCAATTTTATTTTATGAACAGAAGTCACCCCCTCTAGCATCATGAGTTATATCAATGGTGTTTCTCAGTTGGGAGGGGACAACTTCGTCAAGTGGAAGACTGAGATTGGCTTCATTCTGCTGACGATGGACAAGGATCATTCCCTGAGGCTGCCCGCTTCTGTTGCACCAGTGTCACAAGGGACTGAGGATACCACCCTTGCTGCACGCACTGCTGCTTATGAGAAAGAAAAAGAGCGCTGGTAGCATTCTGACAGAGTGGCCAGGTCTTATGAACAGGACTATTAACCCTTCTATCAGGGGAGCTCTTGACAAAAAGCCTAAGAATGCTAAGGACTTCATGAATAAGATTGAGAGTTACTTTAAGGGGTCTGACAAGGCCAATGCTAGCACTCTCTTGTCTCAACTCGTGAAGACTAAGTATAATGGGCAAGGCAGTGTTAGAGAGCATATTATGGGCATGGTCAAAATGAGGGATAAGCTTCAAGACCTCGACTGTCCCCTTAATGATGCAGCGCTGCTTCATCACGTCATGATGTCACTTCCATCAGTCTTTGAGCCATTTAAGATAAATTACAATGCAAGCGATCAGAAGTGGGACATCACCACGCTTGTGTCTAAGTGTGCACAAGAGGAAGAAAGACTACGCTCTTAGAACCCCGACTTTGCCAACGTCGTAAGATATAAGGGACATAGGGGAGGAAACAAGAGGGTATCCCGCTCCAATAAGCCAAAGAAGGGTAAGAAACCTTATGAAGCTCATCAGCGGAATGATCCATTTGCCCCTAAGAAGCTTCTCTGCTACCACTACGACAATGAGGACCATGAGAGGAAAGACTGCCCGAAGTTTAAGGCGTGGTGTGAGAGAAAAGGTAATAACGACATCATTTCTATAGTCGATGAGTCCTTTTATACATATTTTCCATTAAGTACTTGGTGGATTGATTCTGGTGCCACCATTCATGTTACAAATTCCTCACAGGGATTGTCTGGCGTGCGGACTATAAGAAGGGGGACTCGAAAGTTAAGAGTCGCAAGTGGCGTTGAAGCCGACGTGGAGGTCATTGGAGCTATCCAATTAGAACTTCTTGACAGCTTTATTCTTCACTTAGTTGATGTCCTTTATGTTCCGTCTATTGAGAGAAATTTGATTTCCGTTTCTAAATTAGATTTTGATGGTTATTCATGCACTTTTGGTAACAGCAAATGTATAATAAGTTTGAATGGTGACATTATTTCTCGAGCACCTTTACACAATGATCTTTACTTACTGTCCCATAATAATGTCTCTGTGATGAATGTAAGTGAAGTTAGTCACAAACGCAAGAGAGGTAATGAGACTTCGTCGAAATTGTGGAATTCTCGTTTAGGCCACATTTCGAAGGGGAGAATGGAGGGTCTCATTAGAGAAGAGATACTTCCAAGATTAGACTTCTCTGACTTAGACCAATGCGTTGATTGTATTAAGGGAAAATTTGCAGAACAAGTTAGGAAGGATGGAGCTAAGCCTAGTTCAGGAATATTGGAATTAATTCACACTGACATCTGCGGTCCATTTAATGTTAAGTCGGTGGATGGCTTTAGTTACTTTATTACATTCTCTGATGATTACTCACGTTATGGATACATTTACCCCATAAGAGAAAATCCGAGGCACTTGATAAGTTCAAAATCTTTAAAGTTGAAGTAGAAAATCAGCATCAGTTAAAAATTAAAGTGGTACGTTCAGATAGAGGTGGTGAATATTATGGGAGACACGCCACATATGGACAAATCCCAGGCCCTTTTGCTAGATTCCTTCAAGAAAATGGAATAGTAACTCAGTACTCAACTCCTGGTGAACCTCAGCAAAATGATGTAGCAGAAAGAAGAAATCGCACTCTAATGAACATGATGCGCAGTATGCTAAGCAACTCTACACTACCAGTGAGTTTATGGATGGAAGCACTGAAAACTGCCGCGCATATAAGTAATCGCGTTCCTAGTAAGTCAGTCCCTAAGACGCCTTACGAGCTTTGGACTGGTAGGAAATCCAGCATTAATTATTTTCATATCTGGAGTTGTGCAGCTGAGGCGAAGTTATTTAATCCGTCCCTTGAAAAATTAGACCCTAAGATAGAAAGCTGCTATTTCATTGGATACCCGGATAGATCAAAGGAATATCGGTTTTATTGTCTTAAGGGTACTACTAAGTTTGTTGAGACGAGACATGCAATATTCTTAGAGGAAAATGGATGCACTGAGACTAGGCAAATCGATCTCGAGGAAATGCGGACTTATGATACTACATCGCTGACTCGTGATTATTATGTGCTGATTTTGCCTAATTTTCAGAATACAGCACCAGCTCAGACAGTTGATTTCCTATAAGTGAATGTGGAGCAAGCGCCTGTTATAAGTGAGCATGAGAATGTGCCTACTGGGCGCCAGAAGCACAGCAAAAAGTTGTTGCTGAGCCTGTTCCAGTGGAGGAGCCACAGCCTCTGAGAAGATCAACGCGAGAGAGAAAAACTACTATCTCCAATGATTACGTGTACATGAGTGGAGAAGGACACGACATGGGGAAGGTTGATGATCCAAACTCGTTCAAGAAAACTGTGAGTAGTGAGCACTCCCACAAGTGGATTGAGGCTATGGAAGAAGAGTTAAAATCTATGAGTATAAATAAGGTATAAGACTTAGTAGAGATTCCTGATGTAGCCAAAAAGGTGGGTTGTAAATGGGTCTACAAAACTTAGTATGACTCCAAAGGAAAGATCAAACGTTGAAAGCAAGGCTTGTGGCTAAGGGCTTCACACAGCGAGAGGGAATCGATTATACCGAGACCTTCTCTCCTGTCTGGAAGAAAGACTCGTTTAGAATCGTTATAGCTCTAGTAGCTCATTTTGATCTCGAGCTACATCAGATGGACGTTAAGACTGCGTTCTTAAACGGTGATTTGCATGAGAATATATACATAGCGCAACCAGAAGGTTTCGTTGTGGAAGGCAAAGAACAGTTGGGATGTAGATTGAAGAAGTCCATTTATGGGTTGAAATAGGCGTCCAGACAATAGTACCTTAAGTTTGATAAAGTAATTAAGAAATTGGGCTTCGTTGAAAATATAGTGGACAATTGTATATATATTAAAATCAAGGGGAGTTTTTTCATCATCCTAGTTTTATACTTGGATGACATCCTATTAGCAAGCAGCGATAAGAACTTGCTGCATGAGACAAAAGGTTTTCTCTCATCGAATTTTGATATGAAGGATCTCAGTGATGCCTTTTATGTACTGGGCATTGAGATACACCGAAACAGATCCAAGGATGCATTAGAACTCTCTCAAAAGACTTATACCGAGAAGGTTCTTAAAAGATATAATATGCACAATGTTCAGGCACAGCTGCTCCAGTGGTTAAGAGCGATAAGTTTGGGCAATTTCAAAGTCCCAGGAATCAATTAGAAATTGATCAAATGAGTTCGATTCCACATGCTTCAGCTGTTGGCAGCATTATGTATGCACAAGTATGTACACATCCTGACTTAGCTTTCATTACCGGGATGCTTGGTAGATATCAGTCTAATCCAGGAATGGATCACTAGAAAGCGGTCAAGAAGGTCTTGCGTTATTTGCAGGGCACTAAAGACTACATGCTCACATATAAGAAAACTGGAAATTTAGATGTAGTTGTCTATTCAGACGCCGACTTTGTAGGTTGTGTTGACACTAAAAGTTGAGATCTGGTTATGTCTTCACACTTACGAATGGAGCAATATCGTGGAAAAGCTCCAAACAATCACTTACTGCAGCATCGACCATGTAAGCTGAGTTTGTGGTATGTTATGAGGCCGTGGGGCAAGCTGTGTGGCTTAAAGGATTTATACCCGGATTAAGAGTGGTAGACAGCATAAGCAAACCACTAAAGTTATACTGCGATAATAAAGCCGCAGTTTTCTATGCTAGTAACAACAAGTCAAGTGGTGGTGCCAAGCACATTGACATTAAGTTTTATATTGTGAAAGATAGAGTGCAAGATCGTACTATTGAGTTAGAGCATATAAGTACTAAAGAAATGCTTGCGGATCCATTAACGAAAGGCTTACCTCCCAATCAATTTCGTGAGCTAATTGCCGGCATGGGACTATTGGATAGCCTGTGATCTTGGAATTAAAAGGGTCATAAGTCAACCACCTCCCATTACGATGAGTGGTTTAATGCATTGTGGATAATTGTGTTGCGATGGAATTATACACTGTTGTGATACATTATCTCTTTACATAACTCCACTTTAAGAATGGCATCAGTTTTAGGCCTTTAGACCAAAGGGGAGAATGTTGGAACTTTTTTTGGTGGTCAAAAAGGCTGAAAATGAAAGAGAAGAAACGGATAAGTCAAGCCCGTTACGCACCCTGATCGGAGGCCCAAGCCCACTAGTGGTTGTGGCCCCAGGTCGTTCAGCGCCATATTAAATAGTGGGACCCGATATTTTTGTGATTAACCTAATCATTAAGAAACCTTAGCCGTCCACTACAGTCGTCCCGATCACTGGCTGCGCTGGAGCCATCTGAAGGTCGCTGCCTTCGCCTGCCGTCCAACACCGGGCAGTGCCGGTACAGGTCGGAAGGACGACGGTACCTGGCGAGATCGACTGCTTCGTCTATGTCGGGAACATCTACGGGAACAACTACGGACGTATCGTCTTCGTCCCCAACACCAACCACCATTGAGATGTCGTCCTCAGCTGCTCCTACGATGACTGGCGGTCGAGATCTAAACTTTCTCTTATTATTCATCTTATTATATAGGTCGTGCTTATATTTTAATTTTAGGTGTTAGATAAATTTAATTTCTAACCTATGTTATGTCCAACACTACGCCGCCGCATGCCCAGCGCAGTCCGCGGTCGGCCCGCCCGCGACCAACCTCGTGACCTGCCAGACGGAGATTTATTGGGCCCGCAGCTCCGCGGCGCCCGTGGCGTTGGCGCCGTCGGATCTGGATCGCACGGAGGACGGCGTCGATTAGGCACCGGCAGCGTCATGCTGGCATCAACCCAGGGGCCGCGGCTGGGTCAGAGAAGTGGGGCCGGTCAAAGCGGCACGGACACGTGTCGGTGAAGGTGCGTTTGGACGCAGTTCCGGCGGTTTGACCTACGTGACCGGTTGCACCCGGTAGCCGTCGCTGACTCACCATATGCGTCTGCGACCTTGGACCACCGCTCACCCCACTAGCGTTGCTTCACTGTTGCTAATGACTTTTTAGAAGCAGACAAACTCTTGTCTGAAACAAACAGCTCCGCAATTGGTAACCAGCAAGCAACACACGACGGGCCCGTTGGAACACACCAAGCGAGGAAATCGGCTAAAATTCACTTGCGAATGAAATCCCACGTTCTAAATGGCAGCCTAACTAGGTAGAATTTGCAAAAGAAATAAATTTTGACGTCTTCCTCGTGTTCCATTTGAAAGGAGAAGTGGTAGAGTACAACAGGATAAAAGAACTGGCACCGACTTTTGCTCTAGAGAACTGGTAAAAAAGTCTTGATGTTACTAGAACATAAAGAAAGTTTACTGCTGACAGGACGAATCAAATCAATTCATTAACTTTAAGCAAGCCACAAATTAACTAGTCATTCTAACCGGAGCCCTTATTAGCGCTCCCACCCAACCACCCATCCATCTCTGATCTTTTCCCCCGCACACGATCACACTCTCTACATACCAAGCTAGCTCCCTTGCTTACACACCTCTCCCTTTCCTCATCTTCTCTCTCTCGCCTCACCTGACCGCTAGGCTGCTAGCTGGAGCAATCTATATGTGAAGAGAGAGCGCACACGCTCAAGGCCACCAGCTTGGAGGGCTTGTTGATCTCTGATCGAGGCAGCCAGCAGCTCCTGCCGATCCATCTCCATGTCGGGCGCGAGGCATGACCACGCCGGCGGCCACCACCAGCACCACCTCTCCGGGGACTTCCAGTTCCACGACGAGCTGGCGTCGCTATTCGCGCAGCGGCCCGACGCGCCGACGCCGATGATGCAGCAGCCGTGGTTCACGGACGACCTGCACGCGAGCGCGCCGACGCCGCTGGACTACGACGCGTTCGCGGGGGACGACTTCGACGTGCCGGCCGTGGACGAGGACGTGAAGAGGGAGCTCGTGGTGGACACCACCGGCGCTGCTGCCGGCAGCGGGGGCGGGACGACGACGGCGCCGCTCACGCCGAACAGCATGTCGATGTCGTCGACGTCGAGCGAGGCCTGCGGCGCCGGCGCCGGAGCGGGCGAGGAGTCGGCCGGGAAGTGCAAGAAGGAGGAGGGGGAGGAGAGCAAGGACGGATCGGCGGCGGCCAAGGGAGATGGGGAAGGAGAAGAGAAGAACAAGAAAGGGTGAGTTGAACTAATCAGATTTCGATCATCTCTTCAGAAATCTTTTCTGTCCGGATCTTGCAGTTGTTCTTATAGATCAGTTATATATAGCCTCATATATTATGTAGATGTTTGATTTGCCAACAAGTCTTTGATGCTATAGTTTAATCTCCGAGAAAGTTTAGTCACCAGATTTGTTGATCTTTAGAACATTTATGCGTGAATGAAGATCTGGAGCAGGTTTATATTTGGAGTAACTTCCTCTTCTTTGGTCTTGCTTGTTCATTAGCGAATCCCTTCATCATCATGCAAAATGAGTACTATTTGTTGTCGCTTCCATCTTTGGTTTGGACAAGGTGTGAACTCGGCTAGGGTTTCTCATTTAGCAAGCTGCATCCCCAAGAAAAGGAAACGAAAAAGAACTTGATCTTTAGTGTTCTATACTATGCAAAAGTTGATCGATGACACCTTTCTGCTTCACAAATATAGGCTTTGCTTTGCCTCCTTGATTTCGTCTTCGTTCCTTGTCTTGGCATCTACCTCCAATTTGACTGCACCAACTGCCTGCCGTTTTCATAGATCATAATCACACCCGCCCGGAAGGATTTAAAGATCAGCAGACGACTTTGATCAATCCAATCAGCCGCTAGCCTGACCAACTGATCATTAAATCTCATCGAAGTATACTTTGCAACTTCCCTTTTTGTTGCAACCTGTGACCATGACAGCTCTCCAAATCCGTCAGAACAGAATTTTAAGAACTGCAGGCTACTGTGTGAACCTGAAGCCAGCATGTATATGCGTGTTTCGGACCGTACGTACATAGCTACTCTTCCACGACAGTCAAGAAGCATGTTTGAACTGACTAACTGATAGTACTTGTAGTTTGTACAAGTATGAACGCAGCATCTACACTAGCACACCCAATACATGTATTCAGATCTAGCTACCGCCATGTTTGAATAGATTTACCAAGTTGGCATGTGTGTGTGTGTGTGATCTGCAGGGCGACGATGGGCAAGGGCAAGGGCGAGAAGCGGCCGCGGCAGCCGCGGTTCGCGTTCATGACCAAGAGCGAGGTCGACCACCTCGAGGACGGCTACCGGTGGCGCAAGTACGGCCAGAAAGCCGTCAAGAACAGCCCATTCCCGAGGTACATGTTAATTCTTTTTCTGTACTTAATCAGGTGTTCGGTATGCTCCACGTCACGCGTCAACGAATTAGGGTTCTCACGACGAGCATGTGGTGATCGATGACGCAAAATGCAGGAGCTACTACCGGTGCACGACGCAGAAGTGCCCGGTGAAGAAGCGGGTGGAGCGGTCGTTCCAGGACGCGGCGGTAGTGATCACCACGTACGAGGGCAAGCACACGCACCCCATCCCGGCCACGCTGCGCGGGAGCTCGCACCTCCTCGCCGCGCACCACCACGCGGACCTCCACCACCCGCACTTCCGGATGCCGCCGCAGCCGACGGGGGCGCTCGGCGTCGGCGCGGGCGGCGGCCTCGCCTTCAGGCCCGGCGGGGGCAGCGCCTTCGACGCGGTCGGCCTCCTCCACCCGCAGCAGCTGCAGCAGGGGCACCACCACGCCGCGCAGCAGCTGGTGGTGAGCGGCGCGGGCGCCGCCGCCGTCTCCGGATTGCAGCAGGCGAACGCCGCCATGTCAAGCCACGCGCTGCCTGACCACCAGCATGGGCTGGCTGCCATTGTCGGTACGGCTGGTACTACCACTGCCACCGCCACGGCGGCGGCAGCTAGCGCTCCGCTCAGGATGCAGCACTTCATGGCGCAGGACTACGCTGGACTCTTGCAGGACATGTTTCCATCCTTCGTCCACAACAACGACGATGGCGACAATCACCACCACTGATGACTGAGAGCTTCTCCTTTTTTTGAAACGATTGATGATGACGATGATGATGATCGAGAGCTAGTGGTGTCTAATAGAGATTTGGTTGCTGTTAACTTTCTGGTTCTTGTATCATTGTATGGTGATACGATCTGAGGTAGTAGCTAGCAGTAGCATCAGCAGTAGGACGGGCTCCAGTACTAGAGGTTTGTTGTACATGTACCTGATTCTAATGAGCCCATCACGCTTTGCACGCACTTATTAATTTGGGACATGCATGCATGCACCGTGCTGTTGAGCTGTGGCAGTTTTATCCCCTAGCTTAATCGTGACATTTCCTTACAATAAGGATCATGTGTGGATGCATTTATGCATAGGCTAATTAACTACCCTTTATCTCTCTCTGTTTGATCTACATCTGCATTATGAACGTCGTCGCTATGAATAACCTGTGTGTAGTACTACTGGTCACTGAATTCAAATACCAGCATATATATCGTCATGGCATACGTCGTCGGAAAAGAAAAGAGGCATGCACGCATCCAAGACCCCCGGCGCGCCCAAAGTGGCACCATCTCTTTGGCTACTCGAAGACAATTAGTTCACATGTAAGTACTGCTAGCAAGTGCACAGCGTAGACTGCACTTGACATGAAATATAGGTTACCATTTTTTTTCTTTTAAAACAAACATTGCAACCACCTCATCTGAATTTTCTTCTTTTTAATATAATCAGCAACTCTTCTGCCTGATTTTATTCTTTTCAATATAATCGGCAACTCTTCTGTGTGATTTGTTTCAGAAGAATAATCACTGCAATCTATATAGTGCGGATGCACATGTATCACGGAATACTTCTATACATGATCCCGACGATCCGTGGGGATACTTATGAATTTTTAACATGGTTTACTAATCGCATTTATGTCACCAACGTGGACACGATGCAAAAACGCTCAACACGCACTCGCATAATTAAGACAGCTCGCGGCAGCGGTTGCACCCGTCATTGATCGTCGTCAACAGTCGCCGGCCGGGATGATGCCTTTGAACCAAAGGAAAGTCAGCCCGGAAGGCGGAAGCCGTGACAGCGACGATGACTCTCCATCGGCGGGCTATACGCGAGCTATCTACTAGCTGCTGCCTACTACTCAGCTATACTACGAGTAGGAGTATACGCACGTATGCCGTCCAAACCCAGGTACTGTAGGTTGACTCGTTCCATTCCATGGTTCCATCCGTAGTAATACTACTACAATAACGATCAGAATTAAGCTAGCTAGCTGCGCATTGATTGGGCGAGCGCCATGGGATTAATCAGGGTCAGATGATCGACTGACCTGAGCACGTGTTAATGCTACGACAGGGATCGGAAACCGGCAAGCGAGCGAGTAGTAACCGGTCAACCTTGCCGCGCCGGGCGCGTACGTCAAACGCCACCGCCACCGGATTCAAGCCGCGGCAAGGACACGCGTCGCTTTTCCTCCTCACATCAGCTTCATCAGTATATATAGAGCCGTGTTTAATCTCGTTTATTTGGGACGCAGGAGTTTCTCTCCATTATTTTCTTTGCGAATAACTGTCGTAGTAAAAAATGGTGCTGGACGCAGAGATTATTAATTGTTGAAAGAGAATCAAGCATGGTGTGTAAAGCTAAAATTTGCAGTTGCGATTACTAATTGTCGAAAGAAAAATAAGCATGGCGTATAAAGCTAAAATTTGCAGCTGTGATTATTAATTGTCGAAAGTGAATTAGGCGCTAATCCGGCGTGCCAATCGCAGCGACGGCACATGCGCGGTACGGCGTTTCTGGGTTCCATTAATGCGAGCTGGAGCTGCGACGGGAGCTAGCTAAGGAAGCTGGGTTTGCAAGCCACACCGATCCGCGACAGCGACGGCGGAGGTGTGCGGGCGCGCGTGGATGGATCAACGGCCGGCCATGGCCGGCCGGTGGCGAGCGCCCGCCCCGCGCCTTCGCGGAGACTCAAAGTGCACGCGCGGCTGCGCCAGGGGGGGAGTTAATTGCGCGCGGCCGTGCGACGGCTGCGTCGCAACGGCGAGGACGCGCGCGATCCCGGCGAACGCGAAACCTCCTCGAGTTTGGGCTCCGAAAGGGAGGTGTCGAGGGACGGCGGTTGCTCGACCGCGCGGCGCCAGCCTCATCCACGGCGGCGCGAGGCGGACGTGTCGGCCGAGCTCTCGCCGTCCTGCGGCCGGGGGAACGATCGACCGGGCAGCATTGAATGCGAAGGTGAGGTCGTGAGGATGGATGGATGGATGGTTTGGCGAGATAGGCCAGACGACGGAGGACGGACAGTGACAGTCCGGTTGCTACGATCGCAGTCACAGGCAAAGGCAAAGGGGATCGGTGTCGTGCTCGCTTGATGGGCCAAGCTCTAAGCATGTCCGAAGCGCGGGACACGACTGAGTTCAAGATTCTTTTTACTGTGTCCAAAAGTTGATACTAGTTGCGACTTGCGACCGGTCCAAAAGTAATTTGGTCTGCTGGAACCTTTCAGCCCAGCAACGGATGTTGCCTGGACCCAAGCAACCGTTTACGAAGGAAGGCGAAGGCCCATTCATTTAAGTTATGCATAAGTTGCTAGTTGATGAAATCGAATTAAGGACCAGCGATGGGGTGAAAATGGTTAATGAAACCGAATGTAAGGTGGTTCAGCAACTGGGAACAGTGACGGCTTTAGCTAACAGTGGTCTTGATAGGTTAAATCGGGCTGAGAAAATGTCTCAGGAAGAGATGAACATAGAAGACTAGTTCATTGCACAGGAGGTGCAATTGCAATTTCCATTAAATGCAAAATACGGGATGCTCATGTATCACAAAAAAAAGAGAGTTGCTTCCAAAAAAGAAACAAAAAAAGAGATAAATCGGAGCAAATTTGAGATGGGCTGGCTGGATCTTCACACAAACTCCGTGAAAAACAAGTTTCAGGCCCAAAGTAGCCCACGGGCCGCGTGGCAAAAACCCCGGCAGACGTGTCTCGTCTCCACTAACCCCTATCCGCTTCCTTTTTCCTCCGTCTCACTCTCCGAGCGGCAAAGCCTCCGGCCGGTTGCTTCCCACCCCGCGCATGGCGTCCCCCGCATCCGCCTCGGCGCGGCCCCTATCCTTACCCCTAACCGTCCCTTTCCCCCGTTATTCCTCGCGCGCCCTCCCCTTGCCCTCCTCCCGCCTCCTCCCGAGCCGCCGCGTCGCGCTAGCGCCGGCGCGGCCTGGCGCCGCGCTCCTCTCCAGCCTCAGCGACGCGCGGGAGCAGGATGAGGAGGATGAAGAGGAATTCTACGAGGAGGGGGATGATCAGCAGGAGTACGACGACGACGACGAGGACGAGGAGCTGGTGGAGGTGGGCTACGTGTCCGGCGCGCACGGGGTGCGCGGCGACGTCCTCGTCACGCCACGCACCGACTTCCCCGAGCTCCGCTTCGCCACGGTAACCCATGCTTAATTGGCTGTGGGCTCCCTCCCTCCCTCCCTCGCTCGCTCTCTCATACCAAATACCAATGCTTAAATTGCTAATTGGAGTTTCACGGTTGCCGTTTGTTTGTTCTGACAGCCGGGGACGAGATGGCTGAGGGCTCGGGCTGCTGGGAAGCAACAGGTCAGGGAATTCGAGCTTGTTCGAGGAAAGGCTCACACGGGGAAGAAGTGTTGGATCGTCAGCTTTGATGGCATTGATAATTTGGATGAGGTCTGTCAGCTTTGCATTCCCCTGGAGTCTTTTGCTTGTTAATTTGTGCACCTCAACTAGTCTAAGAGGTAGTGCAGTAAGCAGACCTGCTTAATTTCTTGGATGAGCAGTCTAAATCAACAATCCTAGCTGTAATACTGCTTTAGAAGTTCAGTAGAGTGCTTGCTGGAAATCCTCGATTAAATGTGGAATCCTATGTTGTATTTCTACTGCTTTAAATCTGCATATGAGATGTAGAGTCACAAATCATGATAGCTGGCTAGCTCAAGTTCTATGACTGGGCATGGCTGTCAGATTAGTCCGGCTCAAACTAGCGGATGTTGCTCTTCTTTGAGTTTGGGTTACTGCCTTGCCTTATGTTGAAGTACAGTTTACCTTCTGATATGATTCACTTGCTACTCTCCTTTCAGGCTAGGCAAATAGTCGGTTCAGCTATACTTGTGAAAGCTGGAGATAGGCCTGAAATTGAGGCTGATGAGTTCTATTCACTTGATCTTGTTGGAATGAGAGTTATTGTCAAGGTACATATGTCTTTATGTTTTTTTTTCAAGTTATTGCGGCATCATTGGTTGATTTCAGCTACAAAATTAAGCTACAAGGGCAATTAAAAGGCACATCACACACGCACTGTCACTACCTGATAAGGGAAATTTAAGCCTATGCTGCTGTTTCAATCACGCTTTTTGGTCCATGCCATTGTTTTTTTTTGGCTTATCCGATTTATGCTCTTGGTTTGCAAAATTTGTTCAGTTAAGATTCATTTGTCTTGTAAATAACTCTCTTTAGTCCCTAAAAGTAGGCACAATAGTTAAGATCTTCATCTGTTACCTTTTAAAATTGGACCCACCCCCTGAAAGCAGTCAAAATTGCACAGATGCTGCACATAGTAATAGTATGCTACTTATTTTTCCAAGGAGGTATTGTGATCACAATTTAGTAACTGAAATTGGCTCTCACAGGATACGGGCAAGCTTGTAGGAACAGTTGGTCAGGTTTTCAATTTTGGAGGTGGAGATCTTCTACAGGTGATGATTGGCTCTGCTGAAGGTACTGTTGTTGATCCAGATTCAGAAAATCAAGATTCAACTTCATCACGCGAGCATGTGTGGATTCCATTTGCTGAAGATATTGTACCTGATGTTGATATGGAGAGCAGAGAAATGTGGATTACACCTCCAAAGGGGTTACTGGAGCTCAATTCACGTTCTGACAAGAGATCGAAGAAAGAAAGGCGTGCGATGGTTAGGTCTGCATCATCCTTGTCTTGCACGTCATGTTCACATCAACAGTCATGATTTGCATCTTAAAAGAAACAAAGAATACTTCAGGTCCATAGTGCCGAACTGTTGATAGCAGCAGATATCCTGGCTATTATGTGGCATTTTGTATAATAAATAGATTTGAAGTATACGATGAACTTTCATGCTTCAGGTCCTAGCAAAAACCAATTTGATGTTAGGCACTGGTGTATTTATTTGTGTTCTTTTTCAATTAATGCATGACCCATTTATGATTGTTACAGGAGTGGAAGGACAGGAAGAGGCTTCAACGGCGTGTAATTGCTGGAAAGAAGGTGCTCTCCGAAATGGATCAGGGCCATGTTCTGGAAGGTTTGCTATCAGGGGACAAGGTCCAAAAGGCATCACTTGCAGAGCAGATTGGATGCGTTGACTTTCAATTGTTCCGACATGCAGTGCATTGTGTTAGCAAACAAATTGAGAGGTAACACCTGTTCAGTATCCTGCCAATGTCTTCTTCAAAAGAAACATGATATTTGGTTTATTTACTGCACCTTTACTACATACTCGATACTTCCTGAGTGCTGGTTATGGGAATCGTTCTTTGTTACCCTTTGGTGAAACAACAGGTTTTATTCATTCGTCAGTTCTTAATCTTATTTGCTCCAAACTTGTCAATTTCAGCTCTTCAAAGAATTTGCTGCCTAATTCATCATTATCAAGGAAAAAGGTGATCAAAATACCATACAAGAGTTTCATCAACCTTGGAGAGAAATCTGAACATGCATTCAGTAGAGAACTCAAAGAAGGTGTTGAGACTCTTCTGAAGTCAAAAGCAGCTGTTGTACTTGTTAGAAATGGCTCAGACTCTGATGCTGAGTTTCTGAGTTTGCTCAGTTCTTTTAGTGAGTTAATGAAGGTATACATGCTTTTTCATGGTTGTTGATTGTTACTTAATTCCTAACATACATAATTTCCCCAAAGAAAATAATAAATAAATGTAGGGAAAGTGAATAATTGCTACTCGATCACTGCTGTTGATGCTGAAGTTGAACCTGCCCATTGACCTTTGGTCCTGTAGTTTTTACTGTGTTTAAGTGTATACCCCCTTTTTGTATCAGGAATAACTTTGATGAGTATATAATTGGAAGGATTAGTCTGTTTAGTCATGAAAAACCGCAGTTGTAGGTGGTCACTTGTTGCTTATTTGCTGCATATATGCTGTGCTGTTGGAAGTTATGCTTGACAAAATGGTCGTCACATCTCACATGGACAAGGCTGATCCTTTTTTGCTTGACACAGGTTATTGAAAATCGTGTGTCACCCCCTTTCGTTATTGTTTCCCAACCTGGTCATGTGGAGTCAGTTACGAACTGTCTGATAGAGAATAACTATTTTGGTTTGGATGCTCAAAAGGTATAAAGCATTGTCTTACTATGATCGTCATCCTAATTCTTCTATCTTCCTATAATGTCTTGAGGAATAATTTACAGGTATGGGTTCTGGAAGAGCTGGAGCTTCCAATTGTCAGTATATCCTCTGAGGCGAACAGAAAAAAGGTTCTGATGAAGTCTCCATGGGAGATAATTAAAAAGCCAGCGGGATCTGGGAGTATTTTCAGCTTACTATCATCACACAAAATTTTGGACTCCCTCAATGAAATGGGTGTACAGTATATACAGGTAAGATCATCTGCTGGTCACCTAACTGTTCTCATCGTACATATAATTGCATTTGCCGATCATTCTGAATTACGGAGAATGAATTAATTTGTTGTATGGATCGACAGCAATGAGATACATCCCAACAATTTTGCACCACTGAATTCATCCTTACACTTTGTTCTGTAGCTTGGTATTACCTGAAACGGCTTGACTTTTCCATCGCAGATATGCAGCTCATCCAACAGGCCGGTCATTGGGCATCCTCTGCTATTTGGCGCTGTTGCTTCCCGCGGTGCTGATGTTGGCATCAAGCTCTCCAAGTCCAGTGAACCGGGAGATGATTTCGACTTGATCCTTTCCATCGACCAGTTGAACAAGATGTGCCGAGATGTCACTCAGCTCAGGTTCTCCGCCTGCCCTGAGCAAAACGCGCACGTCGAGCCTATCGACGGCCAGTGGGTCGCCGTCCAGCCGGATGCGGCAAATTCCCATCATCTGCACGCCGACGTTACCAGTGTACTGAACTCTTGCGCTGTTGATAAAGTGTGCGTAATGGAGATTATAGAGCAATAAAGTTTCTACATAATCGCAATTACTTGCTACATGTGCGACGCTTTTCTACTGTTGCCTTGCACCTGCTGTATGAGTTTCTAGGGGGAGCAGGTATGGAATGGAATACCGACCACTGATGAACTAATCACGCACTGCCGATTCAACTTTCCCAGCCTAAAACGACTTTTGATAAAAGAAACTTTTGTGAATGGAATAATGTATAACTAGGATGTTCATAAGACCTTTTTGTGAATTTCAATCAATATTAGGATTCTGTTTCCTCTAAAGGCTGTTTGAACAGAGAAATAGATTTGATAATTTATGGAACGTGCTCCTATTCCGGTAATTCCATTTGAGTGTAAATGAGTTTTAATCTCATTTTATGTTACTCTGCTGTCTTCCTTTCTCCAAAACTCTTGCCTCGTTTCGTCTAAAATTTGTGCGCCAAAGAGGCCCTTTGAGAGACTTAGACATGCATACAAACCGAATGGAAAATTGTAGAACCTATAAACATCATGATATGATTTAAATGTGCAGAACTGGAAGCAGAACGTTCCAAATGGTTAACTACAAAATTCAGTGTTGTGCTGTACACATATCCACATTTTTTTCCCCACCCCCTTTTTTAAGATGGGTAGTTCTTCCCCTTCCTTCGAAGGGGCTGTGAGAATTTTTCAACCCCGCCCTCCTCTTCACTCTTTGCGGCATCAGGAAGATCACAACATTGACGCGAGATCACTGGCCCATTGCTCACCAAACAAGAGCAACGAAATGTGGCGCTCGCCATTTTCCCAGACTGAAAATCCTTTCCGGACGCCTGCATCGTTGATCAGGTATGCACTCCCGTCCGTGCTCTGAACTTCCAGCTGGGGGGAAGGGGCAGCTGGAGCTGCACTCCGGTTCCCATCTTATTATCCTCCCAGGGCCACTGATTTAGTACAAGCTTGTAACTCCATAGTGAAGAATGCCGGCCTTGCTGTACCCACCGGCCGTGATGCCATTGAAGGAAGCAACGTTGTGCATCATGCTCCTTTGGAGGGCGGCCCTTTCTGTTAGATCAGCTTTGGGTACACCCCTCGAGACATAGTACGGCGACGGCCGCATGTCCCGGACCATCTCAGGTGCTACCTTGGCTTCCATGGCATGCTGCCCTGGCCTATATTGCATCCGGTCTTTTTCAAGCTCTAGCTGATGCTCCTGCCTGTCCGAGCTGTCCGACTTCAGGTGGTAGCAGTAGACTGATGAGTTGTTGGTTGCTGGAGGAGCAGCTGGATTCCTAGCCACCCGTCGCGTGATGTGTTGATCGACAGCACTTACATTCTCGAATGGTAATACTGGGCCAACCACTCTTCCTGGTCTAGCTGCAAGATTGGCAGAGATTAAACATGTCAGAAAAATTGGAACTCAGGATGACAGAAAAACAGACTGCTGGGTAGCGACAAATAGTAAATAAAAACACTTACCTGTTGGAATCCTTTGAGGAACCTGGGACGTTGCAGCCCGACCTTCCTTTGCAAGAATTGGAGTGGAGTGAACGGTTGTCGTCCTGCAAGCAGCCAATCAAGGTCAGCAGTCAAGTTTGAGCAAAATTTTCTGATTTTTTGGACACCCCAGCCCAACCCATCATCTAATAGGGTTTAAGGTTTTTCTGGGATAAAATGTTCAAGAATTGTAATCAAAACACCATTCTATATCTAGTAGACAGAAAAAAAAACCCCTCAAGTAACTACTGCATTACCCAATTTAACCAATTTCAACACAACCAATACATGGCAGGACAAATGATTGAAAGAAAATGAAAAAACAAACAAAACAATTTAAGTTACCTTGGGAGAGAAACATGCTTCCTGTCGACTGTGGCATTCCTCCCTTCATTTTCTTCTAAGCTAGCAAACTGCCTCCGGAAATTGTCAACAGCACTGCATAGTAAAGAAAAAATCAAGAAACATTTAAGAATGTACGTTATGAAATATTACCACATTCAAACATAATAACAAGAGGGAAAAGAAACTAAAAGATATGGTCAAGGTAAAAACCTGGGATATAGAAAGCTTGTTTTTTCAGAACCGTTCTTGTAATCCTTTTGAAGTTGAGGGTGGTATTCCAGTATCTCCTGGAATATAAGTTCCTTGACGTCCTCTTTAGTAAACTTTCTCCGTTCAAACTCAAATTCCATTTTCGAAATTGGCTGGCAGGATGGTTCCCTCTCCACTTTTGCAATGCCTTTAAAATAGGGATCAGCCAATGCCTGCTCATGCAGACAACACAATTATTTTCGTTAGAATATGATTATGTGAAGTTACACAAATAACAGCAGCACAACACATAAAATTGATGTTCCATTACGACAAACCTACCTCTTCAGCTGTTGGTCGATCCTTAGGATCAAATGCTAGAAGCCTTTGCAAGAGCTTGAGCGCCGAAGGATCTGCATTGGGGAACTTCTGTGAAAAGGGTATTGGCTGTTTCTTCCTCATACTGCTAAGGTACCTCCTTGCTTTCTCATTCCGAATCTGCAGTCAAAGGGGAAAAAAACATTTTAAACTTTGCAATAATTTATGCTTGAGTTGAACATGTCAATATTTCCAT
Source organism: Panicum miliaceum (assembly GCA_032594955.1). Lineage (NCBI taxonomy): Eukaryota > Viridiplantae > Streptophyta > Magnoliopsida > Poales > Poaceae > Panicum > Panicum miliaceum. The sequence goes on along the minus strand of CM064065.1, from coordinate 10,127,247 downwards.
AAATAATAACTCACCTGTGAAATAGTATCTGCTGATGGTGTGCCCAAGAGATCAGTCATCAAATCCAATTGGTGAACAACATTTTTACCAGGGAATAAAGGCTTTCCAGTCAAAATCTCCGCAAAAATGCAACCAATGCTCCACATATCAATAGCTGGTGAATACTGCACAAGAGAATCAACTTAATACCATCAGAATAACATAGGGGCATGAAACTAGACATGAACATGGAGGAAATGAAAACCCAGCTGATAGGACTTAACAAAACCACAGCATGAGGAAATTGAGTACCTTAGTAAAGAAAGACCCACACAGCTCAGGAGCCCTGTACCATCTAGTAGCAACATAGTCCTGCAAGTCATTTTAGGGCAGACAGTGAGATTTAAGTTTGAAGCAGGACTATTTGGTGTGGAAAACACTACATCAACCCTGTTGTCATAAAAAGCTTCGATACAAATGTCGTACTGTGAACCAACTATAGTAGAACTGTAAAAATACCATACCGTCCAGAAGACTGTGGTAGGAGAGTCATTAAATGCAACCCTTGCTAATCCGAAATCACATATCTTGAGTTTGCAGTTAGCATTTGCTAGTATATTTTTTGGCTTTAAATCACGATGATAAACATTAGCTGCAGCAAAATAGATAAGTGATCAGAGCATAGCTCAAAGTCACTCTACAATAGATATAAAGTAAATGCATATGGCAGATTATAAGTGAAATAAGCATAGTTTTTTCGATTTTGCAGAATTTAAATAAGGATTTACACGAAAGAAACCAGTACATCCGAAAGTATGTGCATGAAAATTATCACAAAGAAATAAAGGCAGAATTGATTAATCCACTCAGACAATGCAAAACTAATTTTCTAAGATAAATTTTGAATCAAGAGTATATACGTGTATATTGCCATCTAAGCACGGAGAATGTCTAAGATATTTCAAATTTTCAACACAACGGAAGGGATACTACATAATCAGAACCTGAAAGCTAATTTCAGAAAGCAAGGAATGATCCAGAATACAGTACACACATGAAAGTAGTGGGATAGGTGGAGAAACAACTCTAAAGAACGGGAAGTACAGAATAAGTCATTGTCATTGATTAGCAAAAGGTTGAAATTCGTGCGCAAAGGCTAGTCACGAAGGTTCATACTCCTAATAGAAAACAGAAAAGCAGCACCATCACACTATGAATGCTAGTCAGAAGTACTTTCAGCGTGATATGAGGGATCTTTAAAGGTGTATACCAGTATGAATATATTTCAACGCACGCAGCATCTGATAGAGAAAGAACTGATGGTGTTCCTTTGTTAAGTCATCATTAGCCTTAATAACTTGGTGAAGGTCGGTATCCATCAGCTCAAAAACAACATAAATATCTCTGAAGTCCCTCCTCGATGGAGGTAACATTACATGTTTGATCTCAACAATATCAGGATGCCTTAGAAGCCGGAGGAGCTTGATCTCTCGGAGGATCCTAGCAGCATCGGACAGATGCTCAAAGATATTCTGTATTTTCTTGATTGCTACCTTCTCACCAGTTTGTTGGTCAATAGCTGAGCAAACAACCCCGTAGCTTCCTTTGCCAATTATTTCCTGAATTTTGTATCTGTTGGCATCGCCATATTCACTGAAGAAATCCATCTCTGGTGAATTCTGGAAGTTTCATAGTGGAAAACATTAGCACTGAGGACACAATAAACGTTCTTTTTTCTGAAAAGTATATCGAAATCAACTATTAAGGATTTAAGCAATGACATATGACTTGGAAAATAGGAAGAAATTCAGCAGAATTTTATCTTTTTTTTTTCATGTGTTAAACAGCTGAACCAGCAAACCAAACAATCAGCACAGCAAAAATAAGCAGAGGTGAAATCCCCAAGAGGAACATACAAACCGACTCTTCCTGAGATAGCAAGAGACAACTACTCCTGATATGCACCAAGAGAAGCTTTCTTGTTACTAAATATAAACCGATAGAATAGTAAACTGGTAAAGTCTTAGCCTGGTTTCTACTCACCCACAGGCCACACCAAACCACAAAGGCACAAACTGACGGCAAGTAATCCAAGCAACTCAAACGCAAAAGCTCTGCAGTATCTACCCCCTCTGACCCAACCAAGACTGACCTTTGCCACCGGCCAAAGAACTCGTGATCTCTCAAACCCTTATCAAGGCTAATAATCACCTCTGAACAGGCACTCAGCTTAAAATATATAGACGGTAAATATGCCTCCCCAGTCCCCAGTGGGCAAAGGAATATTTATGCTTGGCTAAGCCATCTCTGACCACAAAGGAAAGAAAATAGCCGACCTGGATTAGGATAAACATACAAGGTCACCGAATCCAATACCCGCGTTTACCGAGACTCCTCGACCACCACTGTTGCGTGGTAAACAAGAATTACCGCGCCCTCTTTACGATAGCGTGAAAAGAGCCAGATTTTGGGGGAGGGGAAACCTTAACTGAAGAGAGAGCGGACTTCCTGCAGATGTAGTACCAAGGAGGATTCTGAGGAATACTATGTAGCTCGAATAATTCGGATAAGACGGGATCTCCTAAGAAGGCAAGAAATCACTATGGTAAATCCCATTATCCCAGGAAGCATATTCTCGCGCGCACGAAGCAAACTAGTCAGGATCAGAGCCGCAAGAAATACAAATCCCCGCAAATCCAGCAGCTCCGGCCGTGCCAAAATTCGGAGAAGACAGAGGGCCACGTCCTTATCCAGTCATCCCACACGAGCACCGCTGCTCGGGGCACCAGCGCACCGCGCCCCTTAATCCCCCACGGGGCTCTTCGCAGCCATGGCACCAAGGAGGCAGAGAAAAGAAGCGATTTTTCACTCCGGAACCGAGCTCCCCCACCTTCTTCCTCTGCTCTGCCTGCGCCACCGCACCCGCATTTGCCTCCGGCATCGTCAGGCCGCAGCCTGAGAGATCCCGCCTGGGAAGTGCGCCCTTGCCGCTCCAATCCGCAGCGAAAACGCAGGCGAGGACGGGATGGAGGAGGAAGTGGACGAGGGAGGAGCTGCGGCGTCCCCTTGGTTATATGCGCGCGGTGCAGGGGTGGGTGCCGAACAGACAGGCCGAGGGAGGTGTGGGTGCTCTTGGCCTCTTCGGGTGGACGGTCCTACCCCTCCGGGACAGCTGAGGGGCGGTGGTGGCCGCGTCGCTGTTGGGGGGGAAGCGGTAGGGGTAGTTTCGGCATCCGTGTATGTTGCCGTGCTGGGATTGACGTGTAGGCGGGGGCTGGCGTTGACGTGGCTTGTCTTGCTGGGTTTAACGACAAAATTGAATATTTCGAAATCTGTAATAAGTAATAAGGCAAAAAAGGAGGGAGAAAAATACATAGCTCCCGCATGAGAGAGAGAAAAACACTTATCCGAAACCATGGACCACATAGATGTCAGAATGTAACATTTTTTGAAACAAACTTTATTAGTAATAATAAAGGTTTAGCCTCAGTAACAAGCCAATACGCACATAAGAGACTTCAGACCAAATTATATGAGTTGCACATGAATTTTATGTTAAGCTTTTGTCGAGCTTTTGGGACGATTGATGGGATGGGAGGACATCACCGATGTGCAGTGGAATATGCTTGGTGTACTCGTAATCTTTGATTCCTGTGTGTGACTCATCACTCGGCAAGAAAATAATAATCATGATTCCTCAATCCTCATAGCATATGTGCGGTCCAGAATCTTTCTTCGGGGTCCTGGGGACGTTGGGGACGTAGCTTCGCTAGTGATCGTGACCTGGGATCCAGCCCAAGTACCATCATCTTCTGTGGGGGTGGTACAATCTCGTTAGCGACAGGCCTCGCCGGCCGTTCCCCTGGCCGCGCTAGCTGCTGGTGGAGTGGAGTGGGGTGGAGCAGTAGGTGGCGCGTTCCGTTGGCGCTGTAGCGCGAGCCCGATGCCCCAACTGATCGCCGCTGGCCTCTCCTCTGATTCCACTAGCTTTCTTTCTTTGCTTTTTTTTTTCTCTCTGTCTTGTATGGCGCACACGCACACACATGCCCTGCTCTCTTGTTTAAGCGAGCGATTAGCGTGTTGGGAATAGTTTAAGCACGCCTGCATCGGATTCCGAAATCGTTTAGGTTATTTCCTCCCGGTAGTTTTTGCCTCGCGGGTTGCAGGAGCCGGTGGTGAGTCTCGGTCTCTGGGCTTGGGCTAGCTGCATGTGGAGGGGATAACATAGAGTATCGTGTGCCTCACATGCCAGTTTAAGGAACAAGTTGCTGTCTCGTGTTATTCATTCTGGGTAGTAGCTAGGGTTGCTGCTGCATGCGTGCTTTCACCTCGGTTTGATTTTCGTTACTCTCGGTGAGGTTTGGTGAATGGTAAGATCGAGCAGACCTAGTTTTTGTTAATTCCTTTTTATTTTACACGCGCTGGTACATTAGGTGGTGTACATCTATCACCCTGCGTGTATTCAGAATTGTTAACAGGATGGACACAATATTTTGAATTTTTGAGGGATTAACCGATAGATACACTATCTTTGTATACGCCTAGGAAACTGAGACCGAGCTGTGGGGTCTTCTAGTTTTTGTGGATGCGTGTGTGTGTGTGTCCCCCGTATAGTTTAGACTGTTTGTAGTTGGGGTCAGAACACGCAAGACGGCGAAGAGTGAGGAGGTGGGCTGTCGGTGGCAGCGGTCGATCGAGATCCAATAGGCGTGCTGGCAAAAACATCATTTCCGTGTCATGAGTGATCATACTATTTCTCTGTTGGAACTAGCAATAGGTGTGTGTGTGTGTGTGTGAACCTAATTAAACTCTTCTATTTTGAAAACATACAGGTGGGGGGGGGGGGGGGGGGGGGGGGGAGAGAGAGAGAGAGAGAGAGAAGGCAAAGTGGACAATTTTATTTATAAATCATGTGCCGGGCATGTTTGCTTCGATGAACAGTTCCCGGATGGCGAGATTTGTGTGTAGCTTCACACGCCAACGCAGGATCACGGAGTCAACGAGAGCACATAACCCCGGGCCCAACGTACTTGCTCATCCAAGTCACCACCGGACCGACGTGGCGCCATTAAAAAACACTCCTTGCTACAGCCAGTAACCTTTCCTCCATCAGCACGTCGTCCTCGACCGAGTCGAGAAGTCGAGGCGCGAGCAAACGAGATCTCGCCGGGCCCGGATCTGCCTTGTCAGTCGTTGCTGCTTCAGTGACTAAAAATACTCAAAAAAATATAATAAGGCCCGCACCTTTTAAAAATGAGAAAAGAATAAGGCAGCATGGAACACGCACGTTGCTGTTTGTCCCTGAACTCAGCTCGGCTCAGCTCAGCTCCCTCGCAGTTGCAGCACGCGCGTGAAATGGATGGGAGTGGCTCGAGCGAGCGAGCTGCCAGTGCCAACGCTGCAGCGCACCAGCCCAGCGGCGACGGAGATACTTCCCCGGCTCGATCAGCGCCACCCATCCATATATCCATGGACCATGGGTGATGGATCCACGGTCCATTCCCCCCCTGATCGAGGGGCAGATCGATCGGGAAGGAACGGCGCGCGGCCTGTGTGTGGCTGGCTGGCGCCCGACGGCCCGAAACTTCCACCCGAGGACGCAGTACGACGGGTACGAGCGAGCGGCGCCTCCACGGCGGCGCACATGGCGATCGAGATTCCGACGGATTTCCCGCATGTGCCGACGTGCGCACGCGGTCACCGTCGGTCCCCTCGCGCTCGGCGCTGGGTGCCACCGCGTGCGGTGCCGGTTCGGTGGGTGTGATCCCCCCGATAGATTATGGACGCGCGACGCGTCCTGCGGAGTAGTACTAGTGCGTGCCGGTGTGCCCCGCCCCGCCCCGCCGGCGAGCGCGAGCGGAGCCGGCGGCATGCGGAGCACGCGAGGGCCCGCGTGCTCCGACGTGAAAAACGAGCGTCCCGCCGCGTGCCGTTTTGCAGGCTGCTGACGGGCCACGGCGCGCGCTCGCGGCGCCCGGGGCACCAAGGCGCCTCGCCGGGGCGGGCAGGGCGCCGTGCGAGCGGATTTCGCGGTGGTTGATTGGATACACGGGGAGATGGGGTGCCATCAGTGGGCAGTGCCTACTGGCTACTGGCTAGTACGTAGTACATTCTTTTCTGAAGGAGTCAGGCGACGAGGTGCACGATAGATCCACACAGTCTGACGCTGCAGACTGTCGGCAACTGATTGGTCGACTTTCGCCTTTTCCTTTTGTGTGTCCAAAGGAATGGCTGGCCGACGTTTCCTCATACAGCACTGATTGCCAGCCTACGCTCCCTGGAATTATTGGCGATACCCCTAGGTCCCGTAGCCTGTACGCCCCATCGCTCCAAAGGTATCTGAGCTGCCAATGTCCAGGGCCCCCTAGATCTTTTTATTTTATTACTCCTAGAAAAAAAACAAAATACAAAGGCTGCATAAATGCCCTAGCGTACGCCGTATACCAAAATATCTCAAGATCTTTACGGTTGTCTGAAACTCTGAATATCCGATGAAACCGCTCGATCAGGCCCAGTACGTGCAAGCAGCTAGCAGTGCTAGCTAGTGTGGCCGCACACGCACCGAGTGACGCGAGCGCCTTGTTTTGCAGCACGTGCTTGCCGATGGATCCGCACGCACCGATCTCCACCGCCCAGCGACGTCGACCTGGCGCGCGGCCCGAGTCGGGACAAGCGAGCCCCATGCCCCGTCCCCACCCACCCCCCGCTCGAGGTAGGATCCGGCCCTCACGAGACCCACGCGCGCTTGTCCCGGCGCGCACCGCAACGGCGGGGGGCAGTGGCAGCATCCCGCCTGGCCCGAGAGCTACCCGAAAAGCACGGCGACGGCGGAGCGCGGCGCGCCCCCTCCTCCCGTTCGTAACTGGTGAATGACCGCCGCCGCTCGCCGGTAGGAAAAGGAGAGACGGTCGCCGATGCGGTGACGCGCGCGCACAGAGGATCCGCGCGCTCTTCTTGGCTTTCGCGCGGGGTCGCTCTCTGTCCCCGCCTCTGGTCCGTAGCTGGGCGCTCGCGTCCAAATAATTCTTTGACGCCGACGTGCGGGATACACTGCCGCGCGCTGTGTGTGGACGGGAGCGCGGAAGGGCTTGGCCTTGGCGCGTGCAGGCCTGCAGGGGCCACCGGGCCATGGTGGAAACAGGAAAGGAAGGAGGTAGGCAGGGTGGCGACGTCGAGCGCGTGAGAGGACTGTCAGGACCCCACCCCCACCCGCCACTTCCAACCCCCTCCGCTGCTGCTGCTCTCCGAGAGAGGGAGAGGAGGGGAGGGAACAGCAGGAGCCACACTGTGTGCCTTTCCTCCGATGGCACCTCCCCTGTCCGTCCCTCCCTCCGCGGCCGTGCTCTCTCGCACGCAGCCTTCAGCCTTCAGCACAAGCCGTCCGTCCACAACTCCCCGTCGCCGTCCGGGCTCTGCGCGAGATGGTGCCCGTTTCGTTTGCGCCTGCCGTGGTCTCCGCTAGCTTGACGGCGCCTCTGCTCTGCTTGCGAGGGTGGTGAGAATTGAGATACGATAAGTATCTTGGCTCCACCCTGATTGTCAGTTTCACCAGGGCGCCTGCAGCCTCGGATGCACGGTAGCAGCGGCAGCGGCAGCGGCACGAACTGGCAGTCGACGCTCAGAAACCCGGGCGTGCCGTGCGTGTCATGTCGATCAGGCTGATCACAGATCGAACATGTATCGGGCACACCAGCCACGTACTGTGCCCGGGGAGCACACACATGGACGAAGCAGGCGCTGCGACGGGCACGCTGATGCTGAACCGCGACGAGAGTCCTCGGTTCTCACCGCGCGCGGCGCATTATTTCGCCAGACGGCGACGGGTCGGTGAGTCGATGGCTGGGGTGATGATGGTTGCCACAAGCTGGGGCGATGATTGCATCGCAGTTTCTACTCGACTAGGAGTACTTCGCAACCATCGTCAACGCGACGTCTGGCGACTCCGTATGCGGCTATGCGCCATGGAGGAGAAGAACGGCTCCAGGCGAGCGAGAGCAGACGGCGCGGCGGAAGATGCAAGTTGCAAACTTGCAATGCATTGCGAGCAGAGGTTGGAAGGGCCTGTAGGCTGCAGCAGCAGCGTAGTGACTGGTTGGGCCACCGGGAGATGTTAGTGGGCTGCAAGCTGGGCTGACAGATCTCCTGTTAATAGAGAGCGCACAGCAGCAGCGGCAAAATTTCGTCAAGTGGTTTGACGAGGTGGACTACAGACGGTCAAGTCACGAGAAGAACGATTTCGTTAAGCGGTCCGACGAGGTGTACGAAAGTCGCAACAAAAAATAGGAAACAAACAACGGCAGCACACCTATTTCACTATTTAGCCCCGTTTGGTGAATTCTTTAAACAGCTTCTCTACTGATTCTGGAGGAAACGTTTCTCATGCTTCACAATGTAAACTAGAAAACCCAAAATAAAAATTGGTCTCTCCAGAAACGAGATGCTTCTTTAAGGGGGCCTTACATTCAAATCTGTAAACAGTGCTAAATGTCGTACAAGATTTCGACCCCTTCCTTTTCAAACGCGCTCCACTCAATTAACAGGACAACAAGGCCGATGGCCCACATCAAGTCAGTAAACCGGATCACACTTAAGTATCATTATCAGAAGCTGAATCTTTTGGTTCAACAATTCATTTGCCTCTTATTACATTACAAATGGAGCATAGAGTGCACACATTCAGATTAAATAAAAGGGGGAAAAGGGAGGAAAACTATTTTTTTCATTCAGACAGGCATAGCAGAATGGCCGACCACATAGGCGATTCGGACAACTCCACCTGCAAAGGAGTGTACGCGTCAAACACTTTGACTTCAAAATTATTGAACAGTATGGAATCCCAAATGCACAAGGTGCTACGAATAGTATGAACAAGTGAGCAGTGTCAAACAGCGAGCACACAAAATGTTAAGTAAGGCTTTTAGCAGTGATAGGCATCAGTAATCCTTGCGGGTTTAAAAATAACAAATAGAAGGAAATTCATGGAATTTAGATAATTTCAGACTAAGAAGGCTCAGTGTTGCCACAGCAGAACTTTTCTACAGTACAGGGCGATTTTTTAGTACCATGGACCAATCCATTATCATCCTGATACTGCGAAAATCAAATCCTCCATGGCCTAAACAAACAAATGCCCATTCATCTAAAAGCAATGCTCATGATAAGTCAGTAGTTTTTTTTACTAGATGTTCACCCACAAGCTACAGGCAAATTAGGCCATATGGTTAGATAGGTGTTTGTTTTCATGGCCACGATACATGTGCAATATACGTTAGTTCCTTTCCCTCGCACAGTAAAAGCAATATCCAATGGCCCTTCAGGGTTGTGGTTTTACACTATCGCATACCAATCTATTAAGTTAAAGATTCTCAGATGCCGTGCTTCAAACAAAAGGTTAACAGTATGACTGAATTTGTTGTCATTTATCACTCCGTGCTTGATGCTTTAAGTTTAGATAAAATGCCAAGCAAACACTTTCTCAACAAGATGCTACAAGACAAATGGATTGGATTCTCCCCTCTTCGCATCACCACGGTTAATCAATACTAACAGGCCAATTGAGAATAGCTAATTGCTACTTCCAGACAGAATGGTCACAGTTAGCAGGTTTTACGAGGAACAAAAGAGGATCCCGAAGGTTATGGCATCAGTAACCACATCATCACATACTAGGTATATGGCATCAGTAACCACATCATCACATGCTAGGTTATGGCATCAGTAACCATGTCATCACAGACTAGGTTATGGCATCAGTAACCACGTCATCGCAGACTATGTTATGGCATCTTGACGGTAGTGGAACAGCAGGAAGTTCAATAATTTTCACTAATTCATCGAGCAACAATACACTAGTCAGAGGTCGGATTACAACTTCAATAATTTGCACTAATGCATCTAGCAACAATTCACTAGTCAGAGGTCTTATTCACTGTTAAAAGTATATTGCAACAGAATTCATTACAAAACGGTAACCTACTTATATTTTCAGAACAAAAAAAAGTGGAAATGGTGATTATCTCATTGGCTGCTGCAATCTGAAGCAAAATGCAATTTGCTACCGTAACTAGCTATAGGATACGTCAACTGAGCCTATTATTCTCCTGCCCACCATTTCCCCTAAAACAGCACCCTTTTTCTCCTCATGTTAGTTTCCCCCAAATCGCACACAAGTTTCACCCGGATCGAAACGCCTCTTAATTCCACGCATCACTAGAAGAGATCGTAAAAACATTGCGCGGCATCCACTAGTGGCAGTGACATCGTACACAAGCATCAACCACGAATGAGATCTAACAGGCGGCCGCACAAGAACCACCACCAGAGAGCGATGCAGATCTACCCCCATACCCGGAAACTAGAGACAGATCAGGCAGGAGAAGGGTTGATGGTGCAAGGCCTCGGCGTCTCACCTGGCCTCGTCAGTGCTTCTTGTGCTCCTGGACGAACTTGGAGTTCTTGAGGTCCTCCTCGGTGAAGTTGGCCGTCATCTTGGTGATGAGGAATCCGGTGATGGCGAACCCGGTGAGGAAGGGCCAGTTGCGCCTCCACTCCCGGCGGAAGAACACCGGCCACGGGTCGAACGTCTTCATCTCCGCCTGCGGCTCCTCGCGATCTCACTTCCTCCGCCTCCGGCTTCTCCTGGGAATAGATGGGGGGCGAAAGGAATCGTGGCGTCTGCTCGAAGCGGCGACCTGCTAGGGTTATGGCCTTCCGCTACGGGCTCCTCAGTGGGTCGCGGTGGCGCGGGTGGGCAGCAAGTGGGCTTAGTCGTGTGGGCCGGAAAGAAACGTGGGCCTTACTATCGGACCCTTTTAGGTGCTGCCGGGAATTATTAGGGCCCTGGTGATAAGATTTCAGATCGTTGAGTGCAATGCTGCGCTAAACAGTTCAAGAATGCTGTATACATTTGGCGTGTATAAATCCACAACAACTTCGCAGCATTGAAGTCACGAAAATCGCTGTATATCAACTGCTAAACTCCTAAACCCGATCATGATGACGTCGTAATCAAAAGGAATACATCAAAACTCCTCAGCCCCTTGAGAAGTCTGGCGATTTCAAGATGCGCCACAGTGCCAGCCAAGGCTTGCAATCTGTAGATGAATTTGCCTTTGCTTTCCTGGTCAAAAATCTACAAGCAAACACAACAAGATTTCGCAGAAGATTGCCGGTTCGAACAATAGTGATAGACTGATAGGCCGACAAATGCAACCGGTTCGATTATAAGGTTTATAGTAGATATTCCAGTGCAATTCGGCACTAACAGTTCAAGAACGCCTATGCAGATTCCACAGCACTCGGAACTTGGGCAGTATCAGAGCACTTCGTTCTCCCAAATAGCATGCTAAACCTGTACCATCTCATGTTCCTGCAAGTTCCTTGGCCAACAAAATTTCTCATCTGATATCTTTCACTCAAGTTCCTTGGCCAACTCATCTTCCCAAACAAAAAACATGGTATCCTAGTAGTACTATGAAGAATCTACAATAGCTTAGCTATGCTAGACACCACAAATGAACGCCAGACATGCTATCCTCAAGGTTGAAAGGAGCGAACTCCTAATATTCAACAAACAAGATCCAACATGCAAAATGCAAGGCAGGGATATGCAATATGCAATGTGAAACTAAACTTGCAGCCTGGTAACAACACGAGGAACTTTAAACCTGTTGCAATGGAGAAGCTCGCAATGCATATGTACATTGTCTCATCTATGTAGCAATGTCTATGCCTCTATGGTAAGCTAAATTGTTGCAAAATCCCTGTATTCACAGCTAGACATGATTCTTATCCACAGCTCTCTTCAATTTATAATAGCATTTCAACTAGAATGCACCAGCTGCAACGTAATCACATGCATACCAGCAGCATTCAAGGCAACAGTTAATTGATTGCAAGATAATAAAAAAAAAATGCAAAACATTATGAAGCATGATAAGAAGTTTCAATGACACATCAGTTCACAAGGCTCAGCTCAACATGCAATTCAGGTAGACCATGGCTCGAACACTGAGAAATGGCAGCACAAACGGTTAAACTACCAGCATAGTCACTCAATTCCAACTGATAGGTGCTAACAAAACTTACATGCCTAAGCATGTAAAATGAGAGTAACAGTATCCTCAATGACCACAACGAGACAATGTATCAATAACAGGAAGTTCAACTCATCAAGGTATCCATCAAACAGATAATTAGCCAAAAGAAAGACCTATCTCGCGAAGGAAACAGGGAAGCCTTTTATGCCCTTCAAGCAGCAGTAGCCTCTGCACTCTTGTCACCATCACCACCATTAGCAGCCAATGCACCGTTGGCCTCTGCCTCAGCGGCTGCATCCATTTCTTGTGCAGTGGCGTCAACATCTGCAAGCGGGCGAACCTGCTCCTCCTCTGGAAGTGGCTCTTCAACATAATCGTTCTCGAACGCATCAGAGGGCACCTCATAGATCCTAACCTGTGGCTTTGCTGGATCTTTCACAAACACATACTTGCCCTCTTCAAACTTCATGCAAATGTCCACAATTGACTTGACGATTCCCCACATGTTAGCAGTATTGAGGTTGATCTGCGCAGCAAAATCCCTTGGCTTGTACCCCATTACAGTGAGTACGGAATGGTTGTAGTGATCACGTGGATGCACACGTGACACATAGCCCAACTTCATCATGTCAGCACCAGAAAGCAAAGCCTGGGCAGTCCAGCGAGCAAGTTTGTTCGCATTGTTCTTGAGCTCTGTAGCAAGGACAGCCCCACGCTGGGTCTCAAGCTTCTGCCTCCAGTCAACACCAGTAATCTTAGGATCAAACTCATTGAGAGCATTGAGCGTAAGGAACTGGCGACCACCACTTGGATCAGCATTGACAGCATGCACCTCACAACGAGCAACAAGGTTGATCTCATCATCCAGCTTCCAGCGGCGATAGCGGTAGCCAACAGATGCTGCCTCCTCACCCTCAGAAGCAAACGGGTTAGGCTCATCAAAGGTAACCTTCTCACCTTCACGGTGCAGCACCTGCTGTGAGAAGTTCTGGTTGATGTAGGTGGCCTCAACAGCAAGTGAGTGCGCTGAGTTGATGTCCTCCTTGTTCTCAGGGAGCTGCTCCTGTGCAGTCTCATTGACTGTGAGCAGGTCAAGCTGGGAGCCATCACGCTTGTCAAAGAAGAGCTTGTTGCCCACGCGCTGGACGACAATGTCCCATGATTGGATGCTGCGGGGCGTGCACATGAGCGCGGCGAGGATGGCATCAGTGGCGAACACCGTGGCTTTGTCCTCCTCGGCGAGGCGGCGGATGACAGGATCGTCGGTGGTGGTGACCTTGAAGAAGTTGCGGGACTTGAACCGCTCGAGACGGCGTGGGGCCTTGGGGTTGACGCGGTCATAGGCGCGGTCGTAGAACTCGACAGCGCCGCAGAGGAGGAGGTCCTCGGGCTGGTCGGCGACGGAGAAGGAGAGCTTGGTGAAGTTGGCGAAGGGGATCTGCTCGCGCATGGTCCAGTCGGGCTGGATGTCGACGGAGGGCTTGGCCGACGACGAGGACTGGTTGCCCCGGAAGCCGGGGTGGTGGTGTGAGCGGCTGTTCTGGAAGTGACGGTCCCGGCGGGCGCGCTCCTTCTCGGCCAAGCGGCGGCGCGCCTCCACCTCCTCGTCCTGGCGCTGCGGGAGCTGGGGGCGCTGGTTGAAGCGCCACTTGGGGCCGAACCGCGGCTGGCGCGGCGGCGGCTTGGCGTCGACGAGGCGGAACGAGGAGTCCTCGGCCCCGGCGACGAGTGAGTCGTCGGCGGAGGTGAAGTCGAAGACGGAGTCGCGGGAGGCCGCGGCGAAGGCGGCGGGGCCAGCGGGGTTGCGCGTCCAGTCGGCGATGCGGCCCAACTTGTCGGAGCGGGAGAAGGGCGCGAAGGGGATGGAGGCGCCGCCGCCCAGGGACTGCGGAATCGCGGGCACGTCAGGAGGGCCCCAGCCGTCGGGATTGGAAGGGACAACGCCCATGTCGAAGCCCATGGTTGCGGCGGCGATGGTGGATTGGATCCGGAGGTTAGATGTGGCGGCGGCGGGGGTGGGGGTTAGGGAGGAGGAGGAAGAGGCTTTTAGGGTTTGCGAAAAAAATTCTAATATATTTGATGTAGTGCTACGGGCTTACAGTGGGCCTAATGTAACATACAAGGGTCAGTTTCGAGGGTCTACATGTCATCCTGGGCACTTTCCGTTTATGACGAAGACTGTTTTGCTTTGACTTTGATATGCCCACAAATTCGTATCAACCAAATCTAGTACTTCCTACTTCCTACAAGGCTACTCATCCTCAACAGAAGCGAAGAATATAAGTTCAGCGTAACTTTGCCGTTTTACCAAATCGAAGGTGAAGTTTTACCCGCTAACTTCACCATTAGCTGCCGAGTTCAGCGCAACTTTTTTTGAAGGAGTTCAGCGCAATCGAAATGCAATATGCAAGAGCCTGAGACTGCAGATGGCAGACAGGAACAGGCTCGGTACAATAAAAAAGAACCAAGCAATGATACAAGGAAACGGGACACGAAAAATGTCTGCTTAATTCAACTCGTTTCAGACAAGATCATACTGTCACCACAGGCCCACAACAGTCTCGTATTCAGTATTCTCATGCTTCATTTTCGTTTGCTCAAACGGTAACACAACATCGCGATCCACGAATCGCCTCGATTCCATCCCAAATTGTGATTTGCGATAGGCGTCATAAATGGAACAGCATAACACAGTAGATAAGGCATTTGACAATTCGAAATCAGCTCGACCTCACGGGGGCATGATCATTACCATGCACCCGAGTGCTTATTGCTTTAAGAAGAAAATCGTAGACAAAACTTGGAACCGCCCATCATTCCTTGTCCTTGCCTTCAGTGTTATCCTGGTTCCGGCCTGCATCCTCAGTAGGTGAATTGACATCCTCAGTAGGCGAATGGACACTCTCTGCAAGTCAAAATCAAAAGTGATGTAATAATTATAACATAAAACATTAAGCACTGCTTGCTTGGTATCATAGGATATGGGGTACCTTCGTTATCAGCAGATCCACCAAGAAATCGACGTGAACGAGTTTGTTGTTGAGTAGGCTGAAAGAAGATTGAGAAACATCAAAACAACAAATGGATTTTTAGATGTTTATAGTACAGCATAAACCATGCAATGCAAGTTGACTTTGAACCTAGAATCAAGTTCAATGAAAACAAATGATATCAGCCTCACAACACAAAGAAGAATGACAAATGCAAAGAAAATATGTCAGGTATACTCGATTCAGTGGTGTGAGTTGGACTCAAAACTTGATGCAAATACAGATGTGTGATTTCTTGAGTTATTGCAAAAACCACAAAGTATACTGATCATCCAGGCTTGCACTTGACGGTTGATGCCAAGTCTACAAAGTACCAACAGTAAAAGGTACTTGTTACAAGCAATGAGGTTCAGTTTCTGCACCTGTAATTTTGGTCGAAGTGCTTCGAGCGGTCCTTTAGGTTTTTGAGGATTTCCTCCTTGCTGCAGGAAGCCAAGGATCAGGTGAATAAGATTGTACTGTCAAGATAGTTGTCCAGCAGCATTGTACAAAAGTCAGCTTTAGCTTTTTCAAAAAGATCAGGATAGTACCTTGCCCAAAGCCCAATCAGCAGAATCAAAGTATGCTCGCTCATGGTCCTGACATGAAATTAAACATAGGTAAGAGAACATGGACATAGAGATAAAATTAAATTAACTTCTTTGACTGGTGTGTGTACATATCAATGATAGTAACCTTGGAAATAAGTGGTGTCTTTCTGGGCATTATTCCTCCGTACTTTTTCTTGATCGCTGCTTCCTGCAAATATTTGGTAAGTCCCATATTGTAAAAGAATCGAGTCCTTAGAGTCTCAATTTCTCATAATAGAAACTAAATTGGGGTTGGGGGGTGGTAGACATGCAAGCATGAAAAAAATTGCTAAGGGTAGAAGTTGCAAATGACGATACCTCTTGTTGTGGCGAAGGCATACCATCTCTTTCATTCTGGTCAGAACCTTCCACTTTCTCATCAGAAACAATTCCTTCAGGCCTCACATCACCGGTTGCAGCATCAGATGGTTTCTCCGACATACTGTACTTAATGGTGTTCAGACCAGCTGCAATCATATGGATTTATTGTCAGATAATATATCCTGAAGCCACCAAAATCATCCACCGTAAATGCCCAGGGAAACACAAAGTACAAAAGGGGTCAGAATTAGATGCTGGAAATCACTGTCTCATGTTTCAACATCAATCTAATGTTGCAGGAACATCAATATATGTATCTAAGTAATAGATTTTACCATCCCCAAGTAAGGTTTGCAGGTCCTAACTCCTAACACTGAATTCAAACTAGGATGCTATATCTTGGTCAATCTGGTATCAGGAGAAGTATGAAACTGTATAAGTGGCAATTTTCTTGAACAAGGCCTTTGTCGTTGAAATGATTAGAAGAGAGCAGAGCAACCTGGACTCTCATAAATGTCCAAAAAAAAAATCCTAAGACAAACAAAATTCTCAATGAACCTAATAAACAAAAATTCACTACTAACTTGGAAGGAATCAACCAATCTATTCTGGCATGATACCATGCCAAAGGACATAAAAAAAGTGCCCTTAAACACTCATAGCCCAGGCTGCCCCACGGCTATACAGAACAGAACCATCCAAGATTTATAGCATAAAAGTAACTTGTTAGTTAGGCTACAAATTTATAAAGAGGAATCCTTAGCAAGAGCAACTTGGTAATGATGCGCGACACTCCAATCATGGTTACCTTATAAACACATAACTTCTTTCTTTTTTTCAGAAATTACATCTAATCATGGCTCACATTACTTGTAACCGAGCTTACATGTTGGTCTGTGCTGATCAATGCAAGAAAAATACAAAGGCTGAATGGACAAGCAGAAAACTTAACAAGATAGGAGTTAAATAGTATAGCATAAAAAAAAATATCCTTTGGATTGAGGTACAAGTATATATGGGACTCTATTTTTTGACTTGTGAGAACAAGTTACTGCTGGACATTTCTAACTTCTTTTAACAGAACAGCAGGGGAGGTCCCTACTGAGTTTTTTTTTTGTTTCATTTTTATAAAGAAGAATGCGTACACATGGCCATTTGTATCTTAATGAATCGCAACTAAAAAATAATGTGGCAAACTATCTGAGGCAATTGTGTCATAAAATTGATTTGAACTGCCATCATGTTACTCATACTACAAATGGAGTAGCTAGAGATAAGGTTTCAAACAACGCTGGCTAAAGAACAAAACAGGGCACAGATCCAACTTTGCCATGTGCAATACCATGGTTAGACTCGCAGTATCACATTAAGTAGAAAGATTCACCAGTCATAATAAAAAGCAAAGGCACTGCCTTGCAGTTTTACTCTTAAAACAATCACAAAGTGAAGGCACTCCGTACATCAAACCGTACCTCCTCGTGATATTGACCACTAATATGAGAAATGAAATGAAAGAAATCTCTCGTTGACAGCAGATAAGGCAAAATCCTGTTTACTTTCATAAATCAAAGTTTAACATTAGTTCATAAACTAGCATATCAGAGATACATCAATGTGGTGAAATAAGGCTAATGAATAGAGGACATGAATCACGCCCAGACCAGGGGCGGACCCAGAATAGGACATGGGTGTACACATGTACACCCAAGTAGGTAAAATCCATGGTCAGATCTTAATACAAATAGCACACCTTAGGGGGTTTGGGTGTTCGATTTCACACAGCGGGAAAGGAAGGGAAGGGAAAGGGCGGACATACCTTGTCGGCCGGTGAAGCGTCCGACGAAGAACTGGCAAGGGCGCGGCGCCACTCCCCTGTCGAGAGAGGGAGGGAGGGGGGGGGGGGGGGGGGGGGGGGGGGGGGGGCTGTTGGAGGGGTGGTCGAGAGGAGGAAGGGGGACCTTCTGTGCGGCGCTCCGCCGCGCGTCCGGGGCAGCTAGTGCGATTGTGCGCTGGGACGAGTTGGCGACGAACGCGTGTTGCGTTTTACTAGTGGCGCGCGAGCGCTTACGACGCACGCGAACAAACCAACTGGCCGTGCGTGCATATGCAACAGCTGGCGTTCCCGTTTCCCCTGTGACAAATTTTACAGCGTATCTATTCTTATTTCTACTGTCTAGCTTCTCTTAGCACTTCGGCACAAATTTTTTTGGTTTTTTTCCTTCCCTCTCGTGACAGCGGGTGTGTGGGCTAACTTTTAGCTTTTAAGTCATATATCAAAACCTTTTATTCCTGAATTGAAGAACTTTCAAAACATACATCAAAGACTTTATACATCTCTAACTTTCAAGTCATATATTAAAATCCTTGTGCTTGGAATTAAAAAAAACGTGGAACCATACATTCAAAAAGCATCCTACATGATTACATCTCTATTGTTCAAGTTACATATTAAAACCTTTGTACTTGAAATTCAAAAACTTTCAAGTCATGTATATAGAACATTTTACATATCTAGCTTTAACATCATATACTGAAATCTTTGTGCTTGTAGTTGAAAAACTTCTATCTCATTTTCTTTTACACATACATTTGAAACTTTGCACTCTGAATTAAAACATTTTAAATTATGGATGAAAACTTTCTCCATCCAAAACTTTTAAATCACATATAACAATCTTTCTACCTAAATATTGAAAACTCTCAAACCACGCATCAAATACTTTGTATCTGAAAATAGAAAAATTTGAGATCACATACCTAAGAAGGTACTGCATCTTTAGCTTTCAAGTGATGTACAAGAAACTTTAAACTGGGAATACACGAACTTTGAGATTATGTACGGAAAACTTTATACTGTTTGCATTTTTGAAAAACAAGAAATTCTGAAAATAAGACAACCTAGGCTGTTTGCATTTTGGAAGAAAAAAAAAGCACAGAGCAGGACGGCACATGTGATCATACGACGAGATTTGAGTAAATTGTAGAAATCTCGTGTATGTATACTTGATGCACATAATCACACTTATCGTGGTAGTACAAAACGAAACCGAGCAAATGTTTGGACAATGTATAAGCCAGCCCCATGAGAGACCGCTAGTTAGCTATGTTTGGACAATCGAACTGTTAGCAGGCAACCCAAATCGTCGACCCCCCCACCCCCCCCCCCCCCCCCCCCCCCCCCGCCCCCCTGATGTGCTCACGATCACGCAAGGTGTAGTGTAATCCTCCTCCAGCGTTTGATTGGTCTTGTCATCCAGCATCCCAGCTCAGCGGGCAAAGGGAAGGGGACAACGCAACCATATTTCTGAACCGATGGCGATTCCATGTTTACAGATCAAAGACGGAACCTAAAAGGTCACCAGGTTATAATAAGTTGTAATGGACAGCTTTGAAGCCATGGCCAGTTTCACAAATTTCCACTCCAACTAGACCTGGAATGTTGTAATTCACAAAACATCAGACATTTCACTTTTCACGACGGCATAGCATATACAAACAGCACCGCATTTGAAGAAAACAATTCCTACGTACTCGATGCACATGATCTCGTCAGGTTTAAGAACCTCTGCAAGCAACTCATGCACTCAGTCACTCACTTAGCTAGCTCGTTTCGTACTGAAACGTGTTCCATCAATCAGCCCGGACCAGCAGATGGTACACTTCTGATGTAAGGCTGAACAAGAGAATGGAGAATCGACAGAGGAGAGAATTCAATAGCCACTGGAGAAAAGCAAAATCTTTTGGACTAACATTACCAAACCGCACATCAGGCAATATCATTACATACTACATATATCTCGGAAATTGGTCTTATTTGCGAAAAGGAACTAGGAAGACTGAATGTTGCATCACAAGGCTTTTATTTATCCATCATTGGACGCACAATGAGGAGCAAACTCTTGCCAAACTACTCCAATCAGAATAGCAGCATCAAGGGGATGATTGTGACGCAGATAATGGCTAAGGTCGCAATAACCGATCCTTGCTCAAAGGCTTTGCCTAGACCTCCAACCCTGGTGAAGTGTTGAAAAGCGAGAAACCCGGCTATGGCCAATGACAGAACTGCACCACCTTGAGTTCCCCTGTAACCAGAAATTGTGAATCAGAGCACGTGACAAAAAACTAGTGACTTGTTTCTTCTAGCAAAGAACAAGAAATAACTTCATAAGGGAACGAGAATATGAAATTCCACATGTGGTGCTTCAGAATATGCTACCACAACAAGTCTCGATGATATTGAGCTCAAGGTCTGCCTCATAATCAGGACATCAACTGAAAATGAAGAAAATGTGGAAGTGGTTGTCTGACAATAACAGCTGATCAGAGACATACATAGGTGTTGCTGCTATTTACACACAACACAGTAAAGTAATAGGATGGAAATGTGGTTACTTGCCTACTTGGCTAATTGCACTGAAAATGTCTGTATATTTTTAGCTGAGAAAAAGCTGTGTAAATAAAGGCCATAAGGATTTGCATCAGAAATGTCAGTATTAGCAGATGAGGCTCTAGCTATTGCACTTGCAAAACAGGGGTAATTTTGAAATGTTACATACCTCAGATTCATCAACTGGTAAGAAGCAACGCTCACAAGCAGCATTGTTGACAGCGGAAGCTCCAGTTCACCTATGATGGTCAGATGTAGGTATAAGCAACTGTAGACTTAGTAAGTTGATTCAGATTCTACACTACAAAGATGTGAACTGTCTTCTAATTTGGTGTAATTAAATTATGATCTAATTTCGTCTTCAATCCTCCTGTACCTTTCTGCTTCATTTTTGTACGAAAAGTTGCAAAAAGTAATGAAATTTGTTCATGTTGGCCATAAGGTCTACGTTGTTCCCATAAATCAAATGTAAATGTTGCATTACCTCACAAACAATGTGTGAACTTGTTTCTTAGCATGACAAAAGGAAAATTCGTCATGAGTGGTTTTTGTTACTCTACATGGAATGAAGAAGAACAAGCGCACCAAAAGAGCAAGAAAAGCAGTCCATTGGCCATAATCACCCCTAGAGACGGATGTTGGTAACATAAAATAAGTAGCCACCGATATAGAACTTTCATTAAAAGTAAGAAATATCTATAGTATATTGTAGAAAAGGGAAGATAAGAAAACCGAGGTTTGAGTTATTCCTTCCACATATATTAGCATCTTACTTGATCCATGAGATTATGCTGCCAGGTGCTTGCAAAGCGAAAAATGGCACAAGGAAAGATTTGTTTATGGCTGTTCCTTTAGCAAGCAATAGCACTCTGCAAAAGACAAAAGATTGACATTACTCAAATAAAAATCTTACAGGGTACTGCAAAATTGTACTGTCTATGTGTTTCACAATCCCAGGTATTATGCTGAAGTCACTAAAAATGTTAGCAGTAGCTGAATTTCCAAACAGACTATCTTTGTGCCCATTTCATTCCATCTTTTTACATGACTGTCCAAGTGTCCATCCTAGGGAAGAATAGCCTGGATTACATGAACAGCTCTGATAAGTCATCAAAGATCTGACTGAAGATTAGCTTTGCATTAATTCAACTTCTTACATGTTAGTTCATCTTCTTCACAATATGAGCATGTCTAGTAATTTTTGAGAGATCAGAAGCATACTATGGTACCATTATATCAAGTCTACAATATTTGCAAGATCAAATAAAATTCAATAAATCATTTTTTTCCAAACAATCCACTCCTATCTTTTCAAATGAAAAATAAATGCCATAAATAGGACGTCATTTGCTTTCACTGGAGAGATCACTAGCTAGAATGGTGCCACTGTGCCAGCATGTCCACATGTGCTGATCCGTGTTCAGGACCCGTATATGATCAGCATCATAGATGTGTCCTGCCCTTCCAAAGATTAACATATGCATAAGATCACAATAACTCACTGCATGGCACATATCGCAATGGATCCAGTTATCTGCATGCCATTACTTACATCAGGATCCTCAGAGGCATAATAGCGAACAGATATAAGGCAAACAAACAAGGCACATGGGTTCGAATGGGTGGGTGGCATCCATCCCACTAGAGTGTGGGAAATGATCAAATGATAGTTTTCCTGCGTATCACCGAAAAGGAACAGAGCGGAAAGAGACTTTGGGGTGGCGGGATAGGCGGCACTCACGCGCTGGCCCCGGCGGAGATCCACTGCATCGTCCGCGCGCTCAGGTGCGCCGACGAGTGGCACACGGCGGCCGGCCCCCGGCGCCGGCTCGGCTGGCCCGCGCCCGCGCCCAGAGGCTGCGGCTTCAGGGGCAGCGAGGCGCATCCCCTGCGCAAATGCACACCACCGCGGCACAGCTTGGATTAATCACACACGAAAGACGAGGCGCAGAGTTTTTACCCATGGCGGACAGTCACGGTCTCCGTCCGCAGGGCGACGCGCGCGGCGGGAAGAGAGCCCCCGTTCCCGGCCGGCCGCACCCTCAGCCGCGGCGGCGCCACGGTCGCGGCCGCCGGCGCCGGGATCGCGAGGCGCATCGAGATGGACATTTCCCGGAGGCGGGTTGATTGATTGATTGCCGCTGCTCGCAGCGCTGATGCCTCTAGAGTCCCGGGGAAGCTGTTCGTCTGCCTCTCGGCTCGCGGACTTGGAGTGGAGCGGAGCGGAGTGGCAGGCCTGTGATGTGATGCTGCTCCGTTACGGTGACACAAGCGACGGCCAGGCGAGAGAACGAGCCGCTGGGATTAAAAATCGGCGGCCGCGGGAGGCCTCGGGCGGCCACGTGTGGGGGGCCGGGCCTCCCCTCGCGTCCCGAGCCGTGCCCCGCCACGAGGGGCCGCACGCTCCCGTCGCGCGCCACGAGGGCCGAGGGACGGACGGCGCTCGGTGCCCTTGCTTCCCTCGCCCGTCTGCTGCGGACTGCGGTGGCCGGTGGGTGTGACCGTGTGGGACTCGGCTCGGCCTCTTGTGCTTCCGTTGGTCCCGAGTGCGAACTGATCGCGCGCCAAGACAAGGGCGACCTGGCGAGACGGGCGGCGCGCTCCTTCACGGGAGGGCTGGCTAGTTGCTGGTTCCGGTGGGTAAAAGCTGGGGGGTTTGCTGCGATCTGGTGGCCAAAACCCAAAAGTGCGCTTTCTTCCCCGTGCCGATGTTGCGTGCGGTGTGCCGAGCTTCGACCTGTGATCTGCAAGTCGCGACGACGGCCGAGGGCCGAATAGAGCCGGAGGTTTTTCCGGCCGCCGTGCCACGGGTGCAAGCGATGTGCAGGACGCCAGGACATGTGGGTGATAGTGAAAATTGTGATGTTCCATGTGTCGTGTGATTCATGCGATTCGCCCGTGTGGAACTGTGACTGTGGCTGCAGCTGTAAAGCCAAGCCTTTGGACAAAAATCCGATGGCAATCGTCGTCCTGCAGTGGTCGGCCTCGTTTGCAGGCGGTCTGGCCCACCAAACATGCAGTGGTCTTGCGGGCCTTACATCCAGGGAAAGGTTCGTTAGGCCCATGATTGCTAGGATTGGTTTGGGGCTGGAAGCCTGGAAACATCCTCGCTTCGTTGGATTACGGTTCCTTCGGCCCATTATTGCTGGAAACCAACTTTTTCATCGTTTCACTGTCGGAACACCGATGTCTGAAAGTTACTGCAGACAGTACTTGTGGAGTTCAGTCCAATTTTTTTTGTTTCGTTGGTAACACGTGACTGTTATTTCCAGTGCATAAATTTATAGTGGCTGTAAACAGCTACACGTAAACGTGGATTGTCCACTTAGTTCAGCGAAAGGTGTTGTGCCAAACTGCAATCACCGCTAGCTTGCATACCGCGCTACCAGCGTACTATTTCACTTGTCTCACCGAGTCACTGACTCACGATGGCCAAACGGACCGTGCTGCACGGTACACCACCCTAAAAATACTACAAGAACAGGATCCGATACGGTGGATACAATATTAGTGATAGCACAGCACGGCCGTAGTGTCGTGTGTGGGCCGAAACCCCAGCATATAGTATCGGTATGGGCACGATTTGGCCGATTAAAGGCCCATATATCTCATATAATGCTTCCACTCCAAACTCTAATCTTTGTTCCTCCACTCCCTATCTCCCTCCAACCAGCCGCTGCCCCACCCCCCTCTCTTCTCTCTCGCGTTTTCCCGTGACCCCGCCGCCCCTCCGCCCTCACGGCCTCGCCGCCCCTCGCCGTCCCGGCTCACGCCGCCATAGCCTTCTCGCGAGGGGGCCTCGCCATCCCGGCTCACGCCGCCGCAGCCTCCCCCGCCCATCACCATCACCCTTCTCGCACCCTTTGTCGCCGCCGCCGAGCCCCCGAGCTCATCATCGCCGCCAGCTGCCACCACGCACCCGTCGTCGCCGGTGTTGGCCCCCACCAGCCTCCCCGCGCCTGCCGCCAATGTTGCCACCGCCTGCACCGCCTCCTAGCAACGGGTTGGGGTCGGCACGGGCGCGGCGGACCGACCATGCCATCGTGCCGGCACGGCACGACCGCGCGTGCATCGTGCCGTGCTTGGGCCGTGGCGTCGGCACAACACAATTAGCTATCCGTGCCTCATCGTGTCGTGCCCAATCATATCGTGCCTGGGCATGACCGTACCATGTCGTGCTGGGTTGCACATTTGGCCATCTATAGACTCAATGTCACTAAGACAATCTCTTTTAAAAAAACAACAGTTTGGTTTCTTACCGTTCCTCACGGGTCAAACTGAAACATGACTCACTCCCAGGCGACTGAGCACTGACTTGCAGAAATATCAACAGAGGACTGAGAGGAAGTAGTGCATCTGTGGCATTCGGAAAAATCTGAAGAAAAATCCACAGCCAC
Source organism: Panicum miliaceum (assembly GCA_032594955.1). Taxonomy (NCBI): domain Eukaryota; kingdom Viridiplantae; phylum Streptophyta; class Magnoliopsida; order Poales; family Poaceae; genus Panicum; species Panicum miliaceum. The sequence continues at coordinate 10,102,506 of CM064065.1, read as the reverse complement.
CACAAAATCCAGAGCGCCCAATCGCCCTTCTCCAAGGAGATTCCTAGCCACAGCCACAGCTACCTCATCTGCTTGAGGCTCCCATCGCGCCAAGTGTGCCAGGATCTCAGGCGCACCAATGGCGTCCAAGCAACAGATTTTTCTGTAACTCTTGGAAACATTCAAGATAGATTGCACGCGCCAGCGTTTGCCTCCATCGCTTTAAATACCTTCGTCGTCTCCAGACATCTCAAGCCATCTGCAAGCTCGAGTCTCACTCTCAAAACACAGCACACCTCGGTGTTAGCAGTGCAATGGCGACCAGCTCCATGGCTCTCTCTTCTACGGCATTCGCCGGCAAGGCTGTCAACGTGCCATCGTCTCTATTTGGCGAGGCCCGCGTGACAATGCGCAAGACCGCGGCGAAGCCCAAGCCGGCCGCCTCCGGCAGCCCGTGGTACGGCCCCGACCGCGTGCTCTACCTCGGCCCGCTCTCCGGCGAGCCCCCGAGCTACCTGACCGGCGAGTTCCCCGGCGACTACGGCTGGGACACCGCCGGGCTCTCGGCGGACCCCGAGACCTTCGCCAAGAACCGGGAGCTGGAGGTGATCCACTCCCGCTGGGCCATGCTCGGCGCGCTCGGCTGCGTCTTCCCCGAGCTGCTCGCCCGCAACGGCGTCAAGTTCGGCGAGGCCGTCTGGTTCAAGGCGGGTTCCCAGATCTTCAGCGAGGGCGGGCTTGACTACCTCGGCAACCCAAGCCTGATCCACGCGCAGAGCATCCTCGCCATCTGGGCCTGCCAGGTCGTGCTCATGGGCGCCGTCGAGGGGTACCGCATCGCCGGCGGCCCGCTCGGCGAGGTCGTCGACCCGCTCTACCCCGGCGGCAGCTTCGACCCGCTCGGCCTCGCCGACGACCCCGAGGCCTTCGCCGAGCTCAAGGTCAAGGAGCTCAAGAACGGCCGCCTCGCCATGTTCTCCATGTTCGGCTTCTTCGTGCAGGCCATCGTCACCGGCAAGGGCCCGCTCGAGAACCTCGCCGACCACCTCGCCGACCCCGTCAACAACAACGCCTGGGCCTACGCCACCAACTTCGTGCCCGGCAAGTGAGGCGTCGGTCCCGAACTGTTCGATCTGTAGGAGGTCCGGATGTGAGCGCGCATTGGTTTCAGTTTGTACCATGATGTAAATTAAGGGGTTTCAACCGAGAAGGAATTTGCTGTGTTCGCTGTCTGAACTCCGAGCTGCTGCATCGCAGTGCTTTTTTTTTTAACAGTTAAGGGCAGGTTCTCTGCCTATTCATTTAAGTAGAGTGGAAAAAAGAAGTATTTACAGAATACAGCCTCAAGCACTACTAGAAACTTTTTTTTTTGATCTACTTGAAACTAATGAAGAAGAGAAAAGAAGAAAGACTAATGTACAACAACATCAGTTCCGTGCGCCACCCTATAATCGGAGATGTCGTTTTTTATGATGGCCACCAGCTGATCTACAGATAATTCCTTGTGGTCGAAAACTCTACGACAACGCTCTTTCCACATGTTCCAAGCTGTATATATAATAACCTGGAGGTGTTCTTTTGGCTCTGCTTGTCCAGATTGTGAGAGATTTTTTCTACCATGTAGTCAGTGTCCTTGGTTGGACTGGTACAATGCATCGCAGTGCTGGTGTTGCCTTTGGCAACGATTAGACGAAAAGATCTTGTTAGTCAACATCATAGGAGATACGAAAAGGGATCTATAATCTGTTCTATTTCTTGCTGAAGCATATGGTTGCACGTCAGACATCTGCTTACCTGATGGATGTCCTAGGGCTAACACCACACATTTTTTGCTGACATTTTCCGGGGGGGTTTTCACGACCGTGCCTAAGCACGTTTTTCACTAAGAGAAAACCTTTTCCGGGTGCCAATCTTTTTTTTTACACTGTGACAGAAACATTAAAGAAAACGCTCTATGTGGCATGTGCAACCCATTCTTCCTAACAATCCCTTACACTGGGAAAAGGGTAAACCATCATGTTTTAGCTATATCCTGCATTGTTGAGGAAAATACTAGATTAGGCCATGATGGATTAATCCCTCTTCGAGGATGGGAGGAGATTATTTCATCTGCCATTCTTTTTTTCTTAAAAACACAATTCCTCTGTGATCTGTTGGGGAATTAGTCCCCCTCGATCTCTCCCAATTCCTACCGCTCCGGAATGAAATCGAACAAGCCCTTAGTGTAATCAAATTATTGAGCAAGTGATGTTGGATACAATTAGGAACGAAACTCTGACAGAATGTGAATAATAGTTCCAGTAGTTTATCAGTATGGTGTTCTGCTTGCTCTTCATTAGATAATGCACGTGGATTTATGACAAGTCTTCTTGTGTTGTTTGGTGCGCACTCGGTACACAAATGACAATATATAATTTTAGTACACAGCATTTTCATGAGTTGTTGTACAGTTTTATTATCAAGCAAGCTGACCCACGCTCTGTTCGATGGGAAAAACTGTAGTACTCCGTCAATCTTGCGTAACACCTGTCACCGTGTAAACTATGGCGCGTTTGCGTACTGATCCTACGATAGAACATTATGCCTTGTGTTCATAGTCAAAGAAGAACGCCAGACGCAGAAGCTAGGTGCCTAGCTCACTGGGGCATGGTGCAGCAGGAGGAAAATCTGCGACTCTGTGAGGTGTGTGCACCAGCAAGCACTTCAGCACTCTTCAGTCTTTGGTGCAGCGAGCAGATCACCCTGCTCACGGCGGGGGCTCTCACAGGCTCACAGTCATGGCTCAGATGCTACTACGGTCCAAAGATTGCAGGAGCTGAGCTGACGAGCCCCCACGGCCCACCCCTCCCGAGTGCACCGAACTTGCAGCATGGCCCATAGGACATGAGGAGAGTTCTGGACCCAGCTCAAAGCACTAAATTGGTCGGCCCACGGAAGTCTCCCAGCCTCCTCTGATCCTCTCTTCGCGACCCATCAATCACTTTTCCTTCACTCTAGTGGCTCCTGCAAGATTGGTGTGTCATGTATAACACGGTTGCCAAATTACGAGATTTTCTAACGTAGCCAATACAAATATACTACTAACACAAAGGCATAGAGAAATGGTACATCAATTTATGCCACCCCCCTTAATTGGTGTGTAATAACACGGTTGTCAAATTTTATCGTCAACGATCAACATTCTTATGGTAGGGTTATTATACAACCTTGTATATTGTGTGGCATTGCAGTATGGAAGGTTGTAGCCTTGTAAGAATGCACGCTTTGCAATTCCATGAATTCACTGCACTTAGTTTACGTGTTTATAAAAAATGGCTATTAGCAACGAGATGGCTATTTTTTCGTCAAACAATATCTTGTGTTGCTATCTCTACTCAGCGCACTCATTTACAACTGGCTAAATTAGATGCATGATCCTCATTGACGAGCAAGCATCTCCACCTTATTAGATCTTCTCAATTTACGACGGACAAACTCAAACAGTACATGCTAACACAAAGTGAGTGAGATATGTCATATCTTTTACGCGTCCCCTCAAATAGTGAGTAATGACAAAGCTGCCAAATTTATCATCAAACATCGACATCTCATTGCGGCAAGGACCACAAATTTGGCACACTCATTTACAGTTGTCCAAATAATAGGTATGTAGTCTCCAGTAGTGAGAAAGTATCCACGTCTTACAAAATTTTCTAACTTAAGCCAATACACATATACACTATGAACACAAAGGCACGGATGAATGGTATATCAATTTACGGTTTCCCTCGATGGATCCTTACTAACGCAGTTGCCAAATTTATCATCAATGGTTAACATATTTTTGTTTGGGGTTATGAGCCTACAACCTTATATATTATTATATGGCATCGCAGTATAGAAGGTTGTGGCCTTGTAAGAGTATGCGTCTTCCTATTCCATAAATTCAGCCCATTTAGTCTATGTGTGTTATCTCAAGTGGTTACTAGCAATGAGATGGCCACTTATTTTCGTCAGACAATATCTTGTGTTGCTATCTCTACTTTGGCGCACTCGTTTACAACTGGCTAGATGCATGATCCTCATTAATGAGGGATTACGGTAGACAAATTCAAATGGTTCAAATATACTAACACGAAACGACTAAGATACAGCATACTTTTTACGCGTCCCCTCAAATGTTGAGACCAAATTTATCGTCAAACATCAACATCTTGCTGCGCCAAGGATCTCAAATTCGGCACACTTATTTACAGTTGTCCAAATAATAGGTATGCAAGCACCAACAATGACAAAACATCCCTGCCTTACAAGATTTTCAAAATTAGCAAATACAAATATACTACTAACACAAAGGTATAGATAGATGATACATGAATTTATACCTCCCCTCAATTAGTATGTAATAACACGCTTGCTAAATTTACCGTCAATGATCAACATGTTTTTCGCCAACGATCTCAACTTTGGCACACTCATTAACACCTACTAAAATAACGGGATGTGCCACCATCAATGATGGAGCGTCCATTTTTCGTATAAAATGCTTTTAATTTACAACGACAAACTCAAACATTGTACTCCCTCCGTCTCAAAGTACAAACATTTCTATATCTGTCCTAAATTGAAGTATCCATAATAAACATAAAATTGTACTTTAGAATGGATCAAATGAATCTTATTTGATATCCTAAAATATTATTTTTATTTTTACAAACATAATCAACTTAGGATAGTTTGAATTACTACATAATTAAAAATACTTTGAGACGTAGGAAGAATTACATTATAAAAATAGAAAATAGCAGGAGTACCTGCAAATCACACATGTGACCTCGGTAATTACCGCGTAGTGTGAGTACGCCTTATCAAAGACGGGCAGGAAATGAGTTATGGGTCGGTTCCCGTGTTAATCCCTTCTCCATAATCCCTCCCAGCCAGCCTTTCATCCAGCTATATAAACTTCGCCGCGGCCAGGGTGGGGAGGAAGGGTTTTGGAATTAGGCAGCGGCCGCCGTTGCGTGGGAGAGAGCAAAGTGAACCAAGCCGAAACCGGAGCTACCACCACCACCACCCGCCCACCGAAGCAACGACGGGCCCCCGCATCCCTGTTTCCGAGCCCGAGGAGGGGATCCCGGCGGCGAGGATGAGCGGCGGCGGAGCCGGAGGGAAGGGGGCGGCGGCGCCCGTCCCAGCCGGGTCGAGGAAGCTGGTGCAGAGCCTGAAGGAGATCGTGAACCGCCCGGAGGCGGAGATCTACGCTGCACTGCGCGAGTGCGGCATGGACCCCGACGAGGCGGTCAGCCGCCTCCTCTCCCAAGGTTCGGGCACGGCTTGCGCAATCCTCTCCCTACTCCCACGATTTCGTGCCTGTTTCGCTGTTCGTTTTCGTGTTATTCCTTGGAGGCGTGGTGGAGTTGAGGGCGCGTTGTTAGGGTTTAGAGGAGTCTTAGACCAGCGGGCTCTCGTCGATCTGGGGCGATTCGTCGCCGTGAAGGTTTTAGTCTCAGCGCGCGCCCGGATTAGTGGGGAATCGGATGAACCTGTATTGGCTCCCCCCTTCGGGCCCTCGAGTTCATCCTCGATTTAGGCTAGGTTGGTATCAGATAGCAGTATTAGATTTAGGTATTGTAAGTGCTGTCACAAATGTCCTTTACCCTTTTAGGGTTTCTGCTTTAGATTTCCTGCGAATGCTACTAGTGGTAAAGAATAGGAGAATTTCCTACTTTGGAATAGCGCGCAACCGCTTGGTGGATTATGTTTTTTGTCTCTCTTGTGGTTGGTTCCACCATTCGTTTTTGTGGTGCAAATTGGCAGTGTCAGCCAGTTACTTCAGGAATGCTTGACTTTTCGGCTGTCGCTTCTTTGGAGGACTTACTTTTTTTTGCAACGGAATGTGATGATAGTGTGGAGAATGCGGATACCGGAAGCTTTGGATAAAGGAAGACAAGTGTACCATATTAGATTGAACCCTTTAGCGCTTTGATATAGGAATACGATTTGGAAAGAATGGTTGTGGCAAGTTAGGTACTTGGTTTGGTAGGAACAACTGTGGTAAATTTAGCTAGCAGGTTCGGAAAGAGTGGAGCTTAAAGAATGGGAAAGGATGTTTGAACTATTACTCTTTTAGATTCTGTTTCCTGCCCTCTAATCAAATAAATGTTGGAGTAAGTATCAGTTTCTCCTCTGATAGGATCATTGTCTGTTGAATATGTAAAAAAACAGATCACTGGGCCCTCTTGTCTTTTTTTTTCTTCCTCCCTTAGTTTTACCATTTTACGTATAGTAAAAGCTTTTGCTCATTTCCTGGTTCTGCTTATTATGGTAATTTTTTTCTTTTGCTATTCTAATTCTTGGTTACACTTTTTAGCATGCGGCAACTTCTTTTAGCTTTTGTCATGTTAATACATTTGCTTTATGATGTTTGAGCTTGAAATGATCTTTTTTCTTTATGTCTTAGTGTTTGTACTGTAAGGTAACTCACTACTCAAGATTCAAGACTGCATGCTTTGCTAGGTCTCTGAAGTCCTGGGCAGTTAAATTAAGATTACAAAGACAAATGGTTATACTAAAATAACATGTGCAGTTCTTGTAATTCCCCCCTTAATTCATTATTTTATTTGATAGATAAAGCATTTCCTAACTAGATCTAGTCTAAATTACGTGTGCTTGTCATGGAAGGAAATTTACATCTTAACTGACGTGGGCAAGCAAGTTAGCTTTGGATTTATGAATATATTGGCTTTGCTAGCATGAAAATATCTGTCTTTAATCATCTGTTCTTGCTTATGCTGTTCTATTTATCTGTTTGCATTATGTATATGTGGCAGTGACACCAATGGTTTGTTAATGTCAATGGGTCAAGCACATCTATGGACATTGTTAATTTACCACTGCATATTTTCTTTTCAGATACTTTTCAAGAGGTAAAGAGCAAGCGTGATAAGAAAAAAGAGGTCAGTTCACATTTATTTTCTAACTTTAATGTGCCCTATCATCCTGCAATATGCAATTCGTTTGATAACTATTGGCTAGCTTTTAGTTTCATTACTTTTGAATTGGGAACCAGCCATTTTCTTGCACTAGATAGTTTCATTAGGTGAATACTGAAAATGAAATCTGTCTCCACTACCAATTCATTTTTGTACCTTGTGATTCCTTGCACCAAATGTTCAACTGAAGGTTTGGTAATTATCTGAAAATGCTCTATTCTTAGCTGAACACTAGAACTGACAACTACAGCTGTGGACATTTAAACAGATTAAAGAGGTCCCTGAGCCAAGATCTCGATCAAATACTTCTACTAGTCGGGGCGTTAGAGGTGGTGCAGATCGTGGTGGACGGAGCAATTCTGTGCACCCCAGCTCTACTGGTAATAGAATAAGTGCCATTTGTTCCTTCAAGCCAATTGTTTTTTTAGCTTTTATTTCTTCTGATGGTCTGACCCTCTCTTCATTTCATTCTAAAAACTAGATAATGTGCCCCCAAGGCAACCAGTCTCAGGGCCCGGTGCAGCATCAATTAATTCCAGCCAGAAGCAAACAGTTGCAAGGTAAGGGGGAAAGGCCCTTCTGTGATCCATTCAAAGGATATGTCTGTGACGTCTGTATATATTTTTTTTGTCAGCATGCTTATTAGACACTTCGGTGAATTGTCTGTTTTCCTTCTAATTATGTTGTTGTTAGCCTGTGAAGTCTTGCTTTTTATTACTGGTGATGCTCATGACATGTTGAGATTTTTTAAACTGGTGATGCTCATGCCATGTTGAGAAAACATCTGAGGACACATGAGTCCTTTCTGTTAATTTCTTATTTCTATTATTGTTATTTAGGTAGCTCATTTCATTTAGATTAATACATCCTTTTTTTTGCAATAATATTATTTGTAATATTGTGGTTGGTTGGAAAACAGAATGATCTCCTGGTGTTTGAATGATGCCCATCTATGAAAACTGGAGAATTATTCTTAACTGCCAATATTTTCAGATACATTTGCTTTTTTATCTACATCTTGTTGGATATTTATATACTCTCTTGTCTCCAGCGGTTCTTCTGCAAACAAACATATGGTTGCTGATGGACCAGCTGTATCATCGCAACCATCATCTGGGTTTCAGCATGGTTGTTCTGGGACACCTGGTCAGTTGTCGATGGCCGACATCGTGAAAATGGGTAGGCCTCCTCAGGGTAAGACTTCTAGCAAACCTGTGGTCACAGCTGATAGAGGATATGCTGGACAGTACCCATCTTTGCCAAGCACTGTAAACCAGAACCTGAAACAATCTGCAAGCACAGTCCCCCCAACAGATCTTGACAAGGGGTTACCTCCTCCGCAAGATTCTGCTCAGGTTAAGAATCATGGTCATTCTGCTGCTGAGAGCAAGCACACATATGGGGGTGATTGGTGCACACAAGATGAGCCAACATCAGCGAACCAATTGTCACTCCCTGAGACATCTGGGGACCCATCCTTCTACGAGGCATCGATACAGTCATCTGCGTTGGTTACTGATGTGGTTAATTCACATGAAAATTCACACTTGGATGAAAACAGCACCATTGCAATGAGACCAGCGCCTGCCTCTGAGAGACACTTGGAACATAGTGAGGGTGTTTCTGAATACAATGATGGAGTGTCCTACCAGCCTCGGAATTACTCTCATGAAGGTGAGTGCAGAACTAATTGTACATAAATTTGCTGAGCATCTGTTGGTTAACTATCTTAGAGTTCAATAATTTTTATAAACATCAGTTTATTTTTCCATATATTTAGTTCTGTTAGAAGATGCCCTTTGGTTTTTGATTTGATAGTTCTGTTAGGCTAATACCGTTGGACAATCTTAATCATGGAAATATATGGTAACCAATTCATAAGTCCGTGTGGGTAATGTAAACTACTTTTCTACCATTTATGTGGTAGTTTACTAGTTTTGCCTCTGTATTTCAGCCTGTGCATAATGTATTTGTGTCAACAGTAGCTGTAAACATAATCATGAAAGTACTGGGGACAAATAAAGTCCCAAGTAATCGCATTTTTAGAACCTAGAGGGATCAAATGCATTTAGCGTTTATTTTAAAACAATAGATATTGTAGTTAAACCAGATTTGTCATCAATATCCTTTGGACTTTCAGGTTATTGTTTACTTTCGATAAGATAGTTAGAGGTATTCTATGCTTCTTGTTTTGCTATAAGCTTGTCAACAAGCATCCAGTGTGCCATTCTATGCATAGCTTAACATGTTGTACTATTCGTTGGGTATTTTACGAATCATGTTGGGCCCTGGTAGGTGGTAGCTTGGTCTTATTTTTAATGTTGTACAAAATTGTTGGTGTGGTCTGCAAATGAGTTTTGATTCCTTTGTAAGTATGGTTTATATATTTTATCTTTTGGTCATGGCATTTCCTTGCAGTTGAGGATTCCAGTGCTGATGTATCGGCAGCAGCAGCAAACTTCCAGAATTTAAGCCTACATAATGAAGAGTTGGTTGCAAAAAAGATTGCTGAAGATAACCCTGCAGTGATAATTCCTGATCATTTGCAAGTTACAAACACAGAATGTGTCAGTTTGAGCTTTGGCAGTTTTGGTTCTGGTGCATTTTCTGGTTTGCTCCCACAAAAGACCACTGATAGCAATGTGGAATTGCCTGTTCGAGAGGAATCTGCACCAGTAGATCAAATAGATGCAAGGTACGCTTTATTGCTGTTTTCTTTATTTTGTAGCTCTATTCTTTGTGAAGGGAATGTTGACATTGTGGAATCGTCCTTTGCAGGAATCAAGATTTCTATGAAAGCAGTGTGGTGAATTCATCAGCAGATGAAAATCTTGAGGCCATGATGGGAGCTAACATGGAGAACATTGATGCACCTTCTGTTTCACAGGCTAATGAGCACAGGCCGGAAGTACATAATCCATCTGGTCTTCAATATGACATGCCATCAGTTTCAAGTCATGCATATTCAAACACGAACACACCGCAGCCAAACACAATGGAGGACCCAGAAGGAAACAACCAAGCACATACTCTTTCCCATTTGTCAAACTTGATGGTATGCTGGCTCCTCTATATATTATTTTTCTCAAATGTCCTTGGTAATTGATTTCCCAATGCCCTCAATTTATGTTTCTAGTGCGATACTGTGCCTGCAAGGTGCAACATGTTCAGTTTTATACAGAATGGTCATAGATAATCATGCAGTACAATGTTAAGGAAAGCTTCTTGAGTTGCCATGACATGATAGCAAATCTAGATGCACTAGTTTTCTATAGCATTTTTTTAACGTTTCTCCTGATGAACATGAAGTATGTAGGACGCTGCGGATTATATCACCTCTATGGAGTCTTTTAACCTTATATGTTCATATCTTGGTTAAACTTGCCCTGGCTAAGGATCTAGTTAGTCAGGTGCGCATGTTCAAGTGATGTGAACCTCTAGTGCCTGGGCTTGTTGTTCTGTTGAAAATTCCTCATGATCACCTGACCTGTACAATAGTTAGAGTTGCAAACTGCTTAGAAAGACTTCCAGATCTAAAGTGTTCTACACAGGTGCAAAAAAAGAGTTTAACACAAACATACAATTTGGCTGATTTTGAGATTTAGGATAGATTTAATTTTAAAAAGTTTCATTACCTTTGGTGAAGCTGTCACAAGAAACCTCACTTTTAAGGAAAACATTTTTGAGAACCACACTTCTGATCGTTTAGCATTTCACAAGACTACATTTTTTATGCATTGTGGTCTATTTTCAGTTTCCCAAAAGGAGCAGACTGAGTGGCTTAGATGATTGGTTTTGTGAAAAAGCTATGCAAATTGAAGTTTGGTTCATGAAGTGTGCTTAAAAGTGTGGGTTGGTGAAAACGAAGAAATAGTTTTTGGGAAACTATTGATTAAATTGCAGTTTTGTGATACATCTATGCAAATAAAAGTGCAGTGCTCTGAACTGTTGCTTAAAAACACATGTGCATATGCACCCATGTTTTTTAATTTTGACAAAGGCAGCATGAGTTCCTGAAATGTACTCTGAGAGTTATGTTCTGGGTCATAGGAAGTGTTGACAACTGACGGGAGTTAACAGAAATATTATCACCTTCTGTAGTAAGTTAAATCATTATGTAAGTTGTGGAAGCTTTGGGCATCATGTGGTTTTTGTTGGATTATACATAATTTAGCTTGCCCAAAAACCACTTGATGTTTCAACTCATGTCATGTTTCTTCATTCTTGCTGAAAAGGATTATTGCTAAAATATATCCCTGTGCCTGTCACATGTTTCCAGCTGGTTTTGCTTCTCCAGTTCTCATTCTTGCTATTTGTTTCCCCAGCAAGCAAATTCGTTGAGCACCAGCAGCCTATTGGGGTCAAATCAAAATCATGCAGCTCTTCATGGCTTAGAGTTTGATTTACCGCCGTATCTGGAGGCAAAGTATAACACAGGCTCAACTACAAATCCTAGACCAGCCATCTCCATGCAGGAGGTTAGTTAAATATTGAATTCATTTCTCTCACTTGCATCATCTTGATGCATATGCTATTTTATGTATCTTTAGAATGTTACAAAGTGGCTTGAGGTCATATACCGTGTAAAAGTTATTATGTGGATGTGCTACTGTAAGATAAAAATGTAAGAAAAAAAGGCATCCAATTACTTGAGGTTACCAGTAAATATGAATTATTAAGTTAACCAGAAAGCTTGTAGGAGTAGCTAGATTAGTGATACATCTTTAGTAGCAATGATTAAAACTGGAAACATAGCATATGCCTTAATCTTGTTTAGTGTTGTCCCATGTTCGTTTTACCTTCCCTAAATCTGCTTTTCGTGAACATACTTTCAGGCCCTGAAAACAGGTGTTTTCTCCAACACTCAGTCTACACAAAGTCTTCCAAGTACTAGTATTCCAACAGGGCCTCCTCTCCCTCAGCAATTAGCCGCTCACCCTTACTCTCAGCCTACTCTACCCCTCACCCATTTTGCAAATATTGTTGGCTACCCAACATATTTGCCACAAAATTATGCTGCTTACCTATCTTCAGGCGCCTTCCAGCAAGCGTACCCGAGTAATGGGCCGTTCCATCAGTCTGCAGCTGCTTTACTCGGATCTGGTATGAAGTACTCGACGCCAGAGTATAAGAACAACCTGTCTGCTACAGGCTTACAACAGCAACAGCAACCACCACAACAGCAACCACCTTCTTCAGTCATCTCTGGTTATGGAGGCTTTGGAAACTCGAGTAATCTTCCAGGAAATTTTGCCCTTAATCAGAGTACTGGCTCTGCATCAACTCTCGGGTTTGATGAAGCATTGAGCAGACAGTACAAAGATACCAGTCAATACATGGCTCTCCAGCAGGTAATTGTCGCAAACTGACTCATGTAACCTGGCTAACCTTTTGTGTTTGCCCCAATCTGTCATCTCTATTCCTTGATGAAGGTTCCTACAGAAATGTTGATTTGTTGATATCTCTCTTTCAGGGTGACAACTCAGCAATGTGGCTTCATGGCTCTGGTTCAAGAGCCACGTCAGCACATCCGCAAGGCCACTTCTATGGTTTCCAGGGACAGAGTCAGCTGGGTGGCTTTCGCCAGGCGCAGCAGCCACAGCCTTCCCAATTTGGAGGCCATGGGTACCCAACTTTCTACCAGTCTCAGGGTGGCCTGTCGCAGGAGCACCCCCAGAACCTGGCTGAGGGCAGCCTGAACGGCTTCCCTGCAGCGCCGTCTCAGCAATCCCACCCAAGCTGGCAGCACCAGCACACATACTGAGCCCTGTACTCACCCTTGTTATAGTGGCTCGTTCCCTGTTGCAAGCCAAGTTTCGCGTGCTTGTGCCCTCACTCTTTGCGGAGTAAGCAGCTCGGACTAGCTGAGCTTGTAACTTGAGCGCTGAGAGGGTCCCGAGCATACAAAAAGATCTAGAGAGCGTTTTAACATGTTGCGTGTGTTCTCAGACTGATACGTTGTGATTTGTTTTCGATAGCGAGTTCATATGTTCGGAGGTGCAGTCCTGTAAAACTGAGACATAATCACCTAACAAGGAGTCGCTTCTGATTCCAGCACCTTGGCTGATCCTGCTCCATTTCTGAATGTTCGATTGCATCTTTTTTTGTCAGATGGTGTTAGTGTGCTATCGTGTGGCGAAAAGAAGGCCTAGCGTGGCTATACTACATATGTTGCAAGCTTGATGTGGATAAAAAAGAAAATGGTGTTTCATTCTGTCGTGGATTCACGAACATCTCAGATTTCGTCATTTAATTGCGCCGCGGGGCGACTGCGGGTCCGGTAGCACTAGCCACTAGGCGGCCGGAGCCTCGCATGACTCTAGAACATGCACCTGTCGTCAGTTTCCCGATCTGGACACTGGCCGGCTGGCCGCCGGCGGCATGCTCGAACTGGTCTCTGCCGGTCTGCCACTTTTGCGCTCCTGGTCCTGTCAAATTAGGCGCCGCACCGCGACCCTGTTTTACAAGCTATCGCATCAGCGCCGACGGATAATTCCAGAAGCCTATTTGCTGCGTCGTCGCCGTCCACATCCACGAGCGAAATCCAAGTTCCTTAGCGTAGCAAGTTAGCTGTGCTGTATATGTGTGGTACATGTTCTTCCTACATATACGTACACAGCCAGGAATCGATCGGCGTCTGACGGCATGGGAGGAGGTTGTCTGCAATCTTCGATCATTCCGACTGCGACGGCGAGACGCCGGGGAACGCAAAGCATCGCGTGCACGTGCACTGCTAGCTGTGTGCCTTTTTTTGTAATAAACTAGCTGTGTGGCTTGGAGGCACAGCTGCCTACTACTATGTATTAGCGAGGCCAATAGTACAGATCAGAGATGAAAACCACTGACCAGCTAACCGTGGCTGATGTCAACTGTGACTTCGGACGGTGGAGCGCAAACTTTCACTGGATCATAGTATTTGGCAGAGGGATGATGGGATTGGGGTCGAGCCAACCAGACTGATCGAAAACGACGTCCACCTCTATTTCTCTGTGTCTCCAAACGTCTGAAGCACGAGGAGAACCGCTTGACGAAAAGTGCCCATCCCCTTTACCACACAAGTAACCGGTCACTCCCGCTGTTGCGCTACAGCACTCCACCTTTCGGTTCCCACCGGCTGCGTGGCTCGATCAGAGATGCATCCGCCGCCGAAAAAAACAAGGAAATGTGTCCGGCAGCTGCAGAGCAGATGCCTAACGCCTCTCCTCCTCCTCCTCCTCCTCCTCCTCCTCCTCGGCTGCTAGAAACTGGTTACTTTCGGGCGCGGGTTCGCAGATGGAGACGCAAGATGAAGAAATCTAGGAGCTTATCTCCGGGACATGCAGCTTTCACGTATTCGCCATGTTCTACTCGATCACTTGCACTGCTAATCTACGGAAGCGCGATTAATAAACGAATAAATAAATAAATATATTACCGTGCGCAGCTTTGAATATCTAAAAACAAATCTGGAGGCAGCGTCCCCGGGATGTGTCCACCTTATTGGCTCAGCCAAATACAATAATCAGGATCAGGAATAAACAAACAACCCGCTCTCACTAAATCCAAAGTACTGGTAGCCTATCAGTTATCCGGTTCTTTGCTTCGCCCTTTCGGCCCTGCGTTGTTCAGTTCACACCGCGACAGGGCCATCAGAGATGACCGAGCGCGACCTCGCGTCTTTGGCGTACACGCGAGGGGGTGCGCGGAGCCGGAGCGGATCGGGAGCCCGCGCCGAGCAGCAAGACCCTTTGTACAAGAGCCGGGCGAGGCGGCACAGGTACGGCCGAACTGGCTCTGACTGGTCGGTGGGGCCCTGTTGCCGGCGAGCCCACTTTGTCAGTGAAATAGAGAAGGTGTTCAGGTGCGCGTAAACATGTGTCACGCGAGCTCGACAGGGAGATTCCACGATGCGTTCATGCAAGTCAACTACGTGGCATGGATACAAAGCCACCGGTCACGCTCCCTCGTTCAAACAAGGAGATGCCTGGAAATTTGGAAACGCATTAGGTACGCTGCAATACATTTGGACGTCTTTGGCAGCGCCTTGGCTGTTTAGAAACTGTGTAAGTTTTGCCTTTTTCCGGCCGATGACGAATTTCCGATTCATCGGGATCGCAAGGCACAACTTTGTATGCACGTGAAATATGAGTATTGGAAAGAGAACGAACAAAGAAAATTTACAGTACGATGGAAAAAAACGACTATAGGGATTTAGCCCTTGGACATACTAAATTGCTTGAGGATATGTTTAGAGGATCTGTTTGGTCAACTATAGATTATAAAACGAAAGGTACGTAGTCTAGTAGTCTAATGGTTACAAGAGCATCAGTTACACCTCGGATTCTTCGTTCGATTTCTAGTGGGCGCGAATTTTTTAAATTTTAATGGCGTTATGCTTTCAGAGGTAGACGACGTTTCTATCGACAGCAATACGCGTATGGTGACTTACTCAATTAAAAATTTGTCGGCTTAGTCTTCGAAAATGCTCGTAGAGGTAGTGTTTGAGTTCGTGCGTTTATAGGGGTGAGTGCACTGTATAGTCGAAAAAAGAAAAACTAGAGATTATAAAAAAGCTGCTAAAAATGCTTTTTTTTACCTTATCCAAATAGAATATTTTATGGACATCTTGTAGTCTCTTCTTTATTAGATAAAGATTTCTATAATCTCATAAGCTGGTCTCACCCAGATATTTCAGTTAGTAGACTTGCACATCCACATAAGCTGATGATCCAAATAACCCTCATTTTTCTTTATTAAAAATGGTTTTTTAAGACGTACTCCACTTTGCGATACCATAGAACGATACATAACTTTATGTTAGGGGTGATAATTTTATTTCTCGAGTAAAACGAACACTTTAGTTTCATTCAGCACGGCTGGCGTATTTGTTGATAAATTTAAGCTAAATCTCTGACCCAACACGCCGCACTAGAATACTGTGGTGTTCACGAACTCCACGCTACTTCAAGGCAAAGTAACCAGCAGCAGAAGATACTCGTCGCTTTCTCGTGCACTCAAGTCTGAAGCTCACACCACACCAGAAGGCAGATGCGACCTGCCGCCTGAGAACAATCTGTAACCTCCACCACGCCCCGGTCTGCGGCACTTCCCCGGGGTAGCTCTAGCGATTTCCGCCGCGCATCCGATGTCCCTATCCTCATCCAACGCCTGATCCGAGCCGCCCACGCATCCAACGGGCCGCAGCGCGCGCGGCCCCTCCCCACCGCAGCGATATATGGGGAGCGGCACCACGCCGGCGCAGTATTGCTGCGCACGTCAGGAGCTCGCCCCCCTCTCTACTGCATCCGATATTCTGGTGAGTTCTCGTGGACTCGCAGTGACCGCGCCTCGAACTGGCGGCGGGATCGGTGCTCGCGATGTGGGCTTGGTTCTAGATCCCCTTGTTTCCGCGCGCTCGTAATTGCAACCCGGCTTCCCCGATTTATTTTTGCGGTTTCTGAGCAGCTTTGATCGGCTGAATTGACTGTTTTCCTCAAAAAAAAATCAGTGCATGTTTTGGCCTCGATTTCTAGTTAGTACTTCGTGCGCTCTACATCAATCGCGGTCCGATGTTTCAATTTTTTTTTTGCTGTTGTTCATCCAGTATGAGTTCGTTGGCTTAACCCTCGATTCGGTTTGTCAGGTTTATGCTAAAATTGCGCCTTAATTCCTTCCAAATCTGCAGTTAGTTTCAGCAATTTTGTCGTTCCTGTTCGTATCCGTTTCTGACTTTCTGTAGCGCATCGTGCCAAATCGATAGCACGGTACCAGTTCGGTTCACTCCTTTTTGATTCCAGTGCTTTCCCCATTTAGGATTTGTCCGATCTAACTACCCTTCAAATTTCCTCGCTCCATAGGCTTAATCCGTGCACTACCCCCTTCGATTGCTGCAGATCGCAGCCATGGGAACCCGCAGCATTGCCCTGGTGCTTCTCGCTGCCGTTCTGCTCCAAACCCTCCTCCCCGCCTCGGCGGCGGAGGGTTTGGTGCGGGTCGCGCTGAAGAAGCAGCCCGTCGACCAGAACAGCCGCGTCGCGGAGCGCCTCTCCGTGGAGGAGAGGCAGCGCCTTCTCGGTGGCGCCAACTCCCTGGGCTCGAGCGGTGAGGGCGACATCATCGCGCTTAAGAACTACATGAACGCGCAGTACTTTGGGGAGATTGGCGTCGGCACGCCAGCGCAGAAGTTCACCGTCATCTTCGACACCGGCAGCTCCAATCTCTGGGTGCCGTCCGCCAAGTGCTACTTCTCGGTAAGTCCTCGTTTCTTCCCCTCGTTGAGGTTTCTTAAGGGTATATGGCTGTGTTGGGTGCTAAGCTTCTGTGTTTGTGTGTTCTGTGGTGACTGTTGATGTGATGCAGATCGCTTGCTACTTCCACTCGCGCTACAAGTCAGGGCAGTCAAGCACTTATAAGAAGAACGGTTTGTCTCTTAAAACCATTCTCCCAGCACACATAATTTTTTTCTTGTAATTGCCTGCTTCTCAGTTTACTCGTTGATGGATTGAGACCTGTCTCGCTTTTGTCATATGTATTTTTTTTCCAACTGTTGCCTCATGTTAGATGTCAGTCTAACCATCATATCTTGAATAACAGATGGTCGGAAATCGAATGTTAAGTTTTCTTTGTGGAACAATACCGCAATTTTTCTTTTCAGTTTTAATGCTACGTTTTTTTGGCACATGTGTTGCTCATAATCCAAAGTTCTAACTCTGCTTAGTTTCAACCTTAAGAGGTCTACTACATGCTTTACTTCATTGTTCTAGAATATTAATGATAGAACAGAAAATTCACTCTGCATGGATGGCAACATCAAAATAAAATCGGTGGTATCTGATGTAGATGTAGCGCTAATTGACATAGATGCAGTTATGTAGCGCCGTGGAGGTCAGGATTCAGGAATGACACTGATGTTTTACGTCACCTGTCTTTGTTGAGCTTGATTATGACTCTAAAAGTTGGTATATAAGATATTAATAACTTCAGCTTGTGTGACTCCAGCACACCTTATATTGGAAACAAGTCACCTTTCTTTTTCTAGTATATGCAAAAATCTGTTTCTTCTCGGAATGTATATGGCCTTAGTGTGTTTTTTCATACTGCTCATTTCTTTTTATTAGGATAGCAACAAATCCTTTTAATCCTAAGAAAATTAGGGTATGCTAGAGATGAATCCCAACATGACCAACAAAGAAGGAAAAAGGGACCAAAAAAGAAGGAAAAAGGGAAAAATACTTGTAAAAATAAGAGGCTTCAAGAATCTTGATCTGTATATTGGGCCTTTATGTATTTTTTTTCCTGTTTGCTTCTTGACAATGGACCTCATGTTTCATCTCACCAGGAAAACCTGCTGACATTCACTATGGAACTGGTTCAATTGCTGGTTTTTTCAGTGAGGATAGTGTTACCTTAGGTGATCTGGTTGTGAAAGATCAGGTTTGTTCTTTTATATGTGTTGTTATGTGTTCCAAATTCATTTATTTGCTATCTATTGTGACATCTGTTTCACTTTGACAATTTTTAATACTGTGGGGTTTCTGTTCTAGGAATTCATTGAAGCTACAAAGGAGCCAAGCCTTACTTTCATGGTTGCAAAATTTGATGGTATTCTTGGTCTAGGCTTTCAGGAAATATCTGTTGGCAATGCAGTTCCAGTGTGGTAAGCTTTTTGCGCCCTTCAAAGTTCAAATCTCGTTTGTTCATTACTGTCGATTGTAAACGCAATGATTATTCCTATGTGCATATATCTTTTGATGTTGCTAAGATTCTTCCAATAACTAGATGATGTTGTGATTGAGTTGTTCATTAATTCGTGATATCAAAATTACAGGTATAACATGATAAAGCAAGGTCTCATCAGTGACCCTGTTTTCTCTTTCTGGTTCAACCGACATGCTGGTGAAGGAGAAGGTGGTGAACTTGTGTTCGGTGGAATGGATCCTAACCACTACAAGGGTAATCATACATATGTCCCAGTCACTCAGAAGGGATATTGGCAGGTTGGTCATTTTTTCTTGTATTCTCAATTAACTTTCTTTTTGTATATATATTTGGGGTTAACGTATGCAATTTCTTGCTGCAGTTTAACATGGGCGATGTCCTGGTTGATGGGAAGTCCACTGGTACTCCAATGTTTCTCTCTTCATGTTTATTCTAATTTCTTGTTAATGAGAAATAAACTAAATTCTACATCTGTCATTATCAGGGTTTTGTGCTGGCGGTTGTGCCGCAATTGCAGATTCTGGAACTTCCTTGCTTGCTGGCCCCACAGTAAGTTTGAGTTTTGCCTTTTTTTGTTAACAAGACTTGGTGTCTTGTTCCTTTATACGATCTTGAACATATGAAATGTTAAAAGGTATTCCTTTTAG
Source organism: Panicum miliaceum (assembly GCA_032594955.1). Classification (NCBI taxonomy): domain Eukaryota; kingdom Viridiplantae; phylum Streptophyta; class Magnoliopsida; order Poales; family Poaceae; genus Panicum; species Panicum miliaceum. The sequence continues at coordinate 10,083,212 of CM064065.1, read as the reverse complement.
CAAGCACGATTTCAGCAATTTCCCAAAACTCTTATGTAATTGTCCAACTTAAGTCTGAGAAAAGAGCACTTGCACTTCATGCATTTAAGTTTTAGTTTTGAGTCAATGATTATCATTCTCTGCTTTTCTGCATTTTGTGTTCCACCCTGTGGTGCTCACAAGTCAATATGATCAATGCAGGCCATAATTACTGAAATCAATGAAAAGATTGGTGCTGCTGGTGTAGTGAGCCAGGAGTGCAAGACAGTTGTCTCTCAATATGGACAACAGATCCTAGATCTGTTGCTGGCTGAGGTTTGTATATTCCTACGGGTTTGCTTTTTTCGGTTGCTGGCTTGATCAATCCCATTTGCACTATGATACTCAACTTGCTGTTGGGTTATTTGCAGACACAACCAGCGAAGGTCTGTTCTCAGGTTGGTCTGTGCACTTTTGATGGCATCCATGGTGTTAGGTGAGAATTGTCAACACTGTCCATACATGCAATGAACAGTGCTTGCAACTCTTGTTATTAGTTCATGTTGCTCTGGGGCTTGTCATGATAGATAGTTGACCATCTAGGCATCCTGTACTTGTATTATGCCACTACTGTTACTTATTTCTTCCTCCTTTGTTATATGCTGCGCCAACACAGCGCTGGAATTCGGAGCGTAGTGGATGATGAAGCTGGGAAATCTAATGGTGGTCTTCGAAGTGATCCAATGTGCAACGCCTGTGAGATGGCTGTCGTATGGATGCAGAACCAACTCGCGCAGAACAAGACCAAGGAGCTCATCCTGAACTACATTAATCAGGTGAGCTTAAGGACTTTCTTTAATGCAGGGCGTTTCTCTACCACTTAGTACTCTTTTTAACTGTGTCATTATGACAGCTGTGCGACCGTCTCCCTAGTCCCATGGGAGAATCATCTGTGGACTGTGCCAGTCTTAGGTCTATGCCTGACATCGCGTTCACCATTGCCGGCAAGAAGTTCTCGCTGAAACCTGAGCAGGTATGATTGATTCTCCATTGTCATACCCTCGCCTTGCTCCCGTTTTGTGCTCAACCACCCCCTCTCATTTCTCTCCAAAATACTACCGCCATCTTGTTGCGGTATCTGAACTTGATTTCCCTTTGTTTATGCAGTACATTCTGAAGGTCGGTGAAGGACCTGCTGCCCAGTGCATCAGTGGATTCACAGCTATGGATATCCCGCCTCCTCGTGGGCCCCTCTGGTAATCTATGCACCTCTAAGCTCCTGATTCTGGCTCTGACGATACTTGATTCTTGGACGTAACTTTGGGCTGCTTGCGGTTGCAGGATTTTGGGTGATGTTTTCATGGGAGCGTACCACACTGTCTTCGACTATGACAAGCTGAGGGTTGGCTTCGCGGAGTCTGCCTGAGCGTAGTACCACACTGATAACGCATGCGCCAGGAGAAAACTTTACCCTGTTTTAACTTGCGTATTTATCCGGCCGGCGATGTGTACATATGCTACTTGTTTAGTGATGCTTTCCAAGACTCGAGATAACGCCCGCCTGTTTTAACCTGGCAAGAATATTTCTGGATATATTTGCCATCTTGTACTGAATTGTAGCTGTGGACCCGTACGTGGCATGTCCTTGTTATGCGTGAGATATGACTGACAAGCCTGATGGTATACTTTTTTTTTAGAGAAATGGGAGCGTTCCCCCGTTTACTTCCAACAGCAAACAAACGATCAAGTTGATACAACTGTTCAGGTTCAGGAAGCCTAATCTAAGCGCGCCCGCTAAAGGAACAGCAACTAGAGTTTAGACTCAAGACTAGACACCAGCTCAAAGGCTGTTCACCCTCCAGAACTTGATAAATCGCCCTCCTGCTCCCAGCTCCGGCTCGGCGCAACCAGCGAAGCCGGCATGACCCAGCCGATCTGCAGCATTTGGGTGGCCTTCCTTTCCAGTTTTTGTACAGCATCCTCTAGTTGAAGAGCTTCTTGCTCCTTGCATAGTACTTTCCATCTCCTCAGCATCCTTGTCGCACTCCGAAGCGCCATTCTTACGCCCATCCACACCAGGCCCTGAAAGCAAAGAGAATTTCAGATGATGGTATACTTTTGTTGTAGCGGTTCGTTCGTGATATATTGAGGTATGGACGTATGGATGGTGCCTTGGTGGATGTTGATGTATTGCAGGCTTCAAGTGCAGAAGCAGCATATCTGACCCCAGCTGTCTGAAATCAAACCCCTGGCTGCAAGTAAATAGCTAGAAGTTCTGTCGGTTCAGGTAAATTCAGCCACACAACGGATGCTCAGAGGAGACTAGCACACTAGCTCGGTTTAACCACAAACCAAGACATCCTCCCTAGCAAGAGACAGCCCCCACCCCATCTAGGGTTTTTTGCTGGCGCCGCTCCTCGCCCCATGTCCCCGCACGTGAGTTTCTCAGTGTTGGAATTTGTGCAAGGATGTTATTCATAGCATGTGCGACTAGCAGCCGTATCATGTGCGATGATACGGCGGCCAGTCGCACGTGCTATGAATAACATCCCCCGATTTGTGCGCCCTCCTTTCTTCTTCGGCAAATGAGGGGTGCAGAGTCAGTGGTTTTTCCATGGTAAGATCGCCAAGGTGTTAACGGGGACTTCGCTTCGGAATGAGGTCCTTTGGGTACTTCTCATCTTGGCCGAATGGCAGCGCTCCCTAAAAAAAGAAAGAATGGCAGCGCTTTCTGTAGTGGTGGTGACAGCATAGTAAGGTGGGGGTTTGGTAGATTTAGAGCTTTTGTAAAAACTTAGGTTCTTGCTTACCTTTTCGTAGGAGTTTGGTGGTGTTCAGTTATTAAGAGAAATGTCTTTGTTAGATGTTGTTTCTTGCTCGTTTTTCCATAGAAGTATGGCAATGTTCAATTACTAAGGGAAATATCTTTGTTAGATGTTGTTTCTTGTCTCATTTCCAAAGTGGGCCTTATTTGGGTTGATAACGATAATTCGGGCTAACTGGTTGTGCATTGTAAAGGCTGATTGCTTTAGCGGTCATGGATGAGCAATGGATACCCGCGACTTTCCTTGGGCACGTCAGAAAATCCGCACCACCAGCATTTGTGTTTACATGACTACATGAACAAGCCGGTTACCACCCTTTCTCCTCTACCTTTTTTTTGGGCTAAGCTCAATGTTCTTTGGAAGTACCACTAGTCCTTGGATTTGCATAGAGATGCCCACCTGTGCATCTCATCTTGATCATGATGTAGTGGTTTCAAGTAGCTATCCGGTGCACCGGCTGGACCGCAGCAAGCATGCATGACCGATTGGATCCGCGAACAGGCACTGGACGACCCGGTTCTTTTGCATGCCGATGCCGTACCAACCCATGGCGGATGGGGCGATCAGAGACCAACACACACAGTAAAGCCACCGCAAAACCTACGCTCTGGTGCACCGGCGCGCGCAGTTGCTCAGTCAACCCCAAACCAAGACACCGTCCTTCCCAATCCCAAAAAGGATACAGCGGGAGTACGTGTCAACGACGCGGCGGTCGCGAGTCCATGCAACCCAGGTCACCGTAGAATGACAGCCAGCCCCGCCATTTCTCGGATCGGGAGCTGACCGCCCGACCGATAGCCAGTCTGCCGGGGGCTGACCATTTCCCTCCCCCGGCTGCCTCCCCTCTGCTCGCGCCCGGTTCGCGCGGGCGCCGCAGCTCCGTTTCTCCCTCCCCATGGACTGGCCGGCGAGTCGTCGCGGGTGCGCGACTGCAGGCGATCGCATCAGCTCTGAGGAGGGCCTCGGCCTCTGACTTGACGCGCGACTGCATGCCTGCCAATGCCCACCCTCCCCTCTCTCCTCCTCCTCCGATCCTCTCCTCCCCGTCCTGGTCAATGGTCACCAACACTGCCTATAAAGATGGACTCAGATCGGCGACAGGGGCCGCGGAGCCCCGCCACGTGTGCGCCCCCACCGCCTTCTTATACGCCCCCGCCCTCCCCGGCATTCGATCTCCTTCCTCCCCCCTTCTTCTTCCTCTTCTTCCCCGACGTCTCAGCAAGCCCCCATTGACACGCATTATTCCCCGTTGAGAGTGCGCATGATGGAGTCCTCCTACCTGGGCAAGCGCAAGCTGAACGCCAATGGCGCCGAGCGGGAGCCGTCCGGGGCGCCGGCGGGGTTCCAGGCGGTGGTGCTCGGGTACGACGACGACGCCGGGGAGGCGGGCGCGGAGGCGCGGCGGGTGGTGGGCGAGATGGACTTCTTCAAGACGGAGAAGAGGAAGGAGGAGGCGGCCGATCGCTCCCACTCCGCCGCCGGCGCGCCGGACGATCTCAGCATCAACAAAGACGACCTGACCATCAACGTCCGTCGGTGAAACTGCTTCTCTGAATTCATGCCGACGACTCTCTTTTTTTTCCGCCTCGTCTCCTGGATCGGCGCCGGTTTTTCCTGACGCGACTCGATCGGCTTTTCAGATGGGCCTGCACGTCGGCAGGAGGAAGAGCGGGAGCGAGGAGTCCATCGTCGACGACGGCGTCTCCTCCAACGAGGTAGATCACAGGGAGACCAAAGCTGAGGTGAGGAACGAAATCACTCTTGCAGGGCTAAAAACAACTGAACGAGCCGTGATCCACGCCATGTGTGCTTGACTGCCAATAATATCGCTTTGTTCTTGGATACTTGATTCCAGATGCGCCAATTAGACTAGTCAAACCTCTCCATGTGGGGGTACTACGTGACTCTAGCGACAAACAAAAAGTTTAGGATTGCTGTTGCTTAGTGTCTGATGTAATACTACGTACTAAATATGATCAGCTGGCACTGGCCAAATCCGAGATTGGGCGCCTGAACGAAGAGAACAAGCAGCTCAAGAACATGCTCACCCGGGTGACCACCAACTACAACTCCCTCCAGATGCACGTCCTCGCACTGATGCAGCATAGGAACAGCCATAGAGGCCTCGGCGCTCCGGGCCATGAGGTAACACACGAACAGACAAAGAAAACTTGGATCCATGGACGCGGCCAAGCGAGAGCGCACACTGATCGATTCGCTGCTGAACTGTTTTGTGATCACCAGCTTAGCGTTGACCCGGAGAAGGACCAGGACGGGAGCCAGCTGCTCCCGCGGCAGTTCATCAGCCTCGGCACCGCCGCGTCGCCCGACGAGCCGCCGCTGCGCTCCGCGGGCGCGGACATACGCGGCGGCGACTGCTCGGCGTCGCCCAGCAACACGGACGCGGCCATGCCGCCGCCGGTGGACTACTGCGCTGGCAAGGGCAACGCGGCCACGATCAGCAGCAAGGACGTCATGCCGCTGCCGACGTTCGATCACCACCACCACCATCATCACCACCGCGGCGGCGCGCACGAGAGGGACCAGAGGGGCAGCAGCCCGGAGGACCCGCCGCCGCACCACGTGCCGCAGGGATGGCTCCCCAGCAAGGTGCCCAAGTTCCTGCCCGCCAAGGGCCCCGAGCCGGTCCCCGAGGCCGCCACCATGCGGAAGGCCCGCGTCTCCGTCCGAGCCCGCTCCGAGGCAGCCATGGTAAGTCGTGAGTGGTTCTGGCTCTGGCTCTCTTGACCGTGCTGATCGTTTGTTGATTGGTTCAAATGTTTGTTCTTGGTGACACGCAGATCAGTGACGGGTGCCAATGGAGGAAGTACGGGCAGAAGATGGCCAAGGGCAATCCGTGCCCCCGCGCGTACTACCGGTGCACGATGGCCGCCGGCTGCCCGGTCCGCAAGCAGGTACGCTGATGAAGGTGCCGTGATCGGCGGGAGGCTTTGGAACATTTTGATGTGCGTACCATGGCACGTTGGATCACGTGTACGGTGTGTGATGGCAGGTCCAGAGGTGCGCCGAGGACACGACGGTGGTGATCACGACGTACGAGGGGAACCACAACCACCCGCTGCCGCCGGCCGCGATGCCGATGGCGTCGACCACGGCGGCGGCGGCGTCCATGCTGCTGTCGGGCTCGATGCCGAGCGCGGACGGCAGCCTGATGGCGGGGTCCAACTTCCTGGCGCGCGCCGTGCTGCCGTGCTCGTCCAACGTCGCCACCATCTCGGCGTCGGCGCCGTTCCCCACGGTGACGCTGGACCTCACGCAGCCGGGCCCGGGCGCGCAGCCGCCGCCGCCGCGCCCGGACCCCGCGCCGCTCCAGGCCGCGCTCGCCGACGCCGCGCGGCCGGTGGCGCTGCCGCGGCTGTTCGGGCAGAAGCTGTACGACCCCTCCAAGCTCTCCGCCGTGCAGGCCGCGGCCACGGCGGCGCCGGCGGACGCGCGCGACACCGTCAGCGCGGCGGCCGTGATCGCGTCGGACCCCAACTTCCCCGCGGTGCTCGCCGCCGCGATCAAGTCGTACATAGGCTGTAGCAGCAGCGGCGGCGGCGGCGGCGGGAGCAGCGGGACCGTGCCGCCGCCGCCGGCGAGCAGCGGCGGCGACAACAGTAGAGACGACAAGATTGGGGAGCAGGACAGCTGACGCGATCGACCGTTGTTTGGCTGCCTGCTTGAAGTTTTGTTCCTCGCGTGAGTTTCGTTTAGTTCGAGCTTTCGTAGTTTACTTTCCTTCGTCTCCTCGCGGCGGGAGACCAAAATTTTGATTAGTTTCCTACTCCTTTCGGTCGTTTTTTGTGGCAGAAACTGGAGTAACAGTTTTGTGCTTGCTAGATCGTTTATTTAGAAGGGAAGAAAATATGCTCAATTTTCATGCATACCACCTCGGTGCTCTGTATATGGTTGTTATTCACCATTGGTGTTTCGGAACGAGGCAGAGTTCATGCCCGTGTTCAGAAAAACTGCTACTCTTCCATCCATTTCCCGTAACCGTGTTCAGAGTTCATGCGTAACGTGGTGCCCTGGTCCGCGCTCTGCATGATGCACCCATCGTGCACTTTTTTTTTCTTCCCTCAGGAAATGGTACGCATCACGCACGTTGACCACTGGCGGCTGCTGCGGCGCCAGATGTTGACTTTGGACGCGGTGCGGGGTGCGGGGTCAACGTCGCCTCGCGCTGGGCCGGGTCACGCTTTGACATTAGCAGGGTGTTTTGTACGTGGTCCGATGCACCGCCAGGCACGTCGTCGTCCCGTGGTCGTCGCTGTTGATTCGGGAGAGCCGCAGAAGAATAGCAGCTGCTCCCTCGTCACACCGTTGACTCGCTCGTTCGGAAAAAGACAAAACCGTAGCGCCTACGTATGGCGGCGTCATTTCGTATCCAGCGTTCAGCACGACACGCGTGCGTGTTCACCCAGCCATTCAAAGAGCTGTTGAGAAGTTAAGATCATCGTTTCAAAAAAAAAAATTGTTCAAAAGATTCGTTTCAAAATGGAAGTTACGACCGAGTCAATGCTAGCTGCAGTTTCCTGGCCGAGTCAATGCTGTGCGTCCGGTTTGACTTCGCATGCTGCCTGCGTCCCGCCGTCTCGTGTCTCACGGGTGAACGGTGAACCGACCGTCCCGCTCGCTTGTGCCGCATCCACAACGGCCGGCGCACGGCACGGCGGCGCCACGACCTGGACCTGCCGCCGCATGACGACCACGGCACTCGGTGATTCCGCGCGGTCGTTCGGTGGGCGGTCGATCGGCGCGGGTCACCGTTTTCGGCGCCCGCGCCCGTCGCCTCCCGTTTCGACGGGGGCGAGACGCCTGCCGTGTCCACCGCGGGCGGCGTTGTGTCGCCGAGCCGAGTACACGACCCGGACGCCCGCACCGATCCCGTTCGTAGCCTTGTAGGACAGGAGTGGTTTGTGCATGCAGATGCAGTAAAGCTTTGCCATGGTATGCTGTAGCAGAACCGTGCCTCGTCATGTGCAGCAAAATCAGTTCCATAGAGCATCAAGACCACATAATTTGCTGAGAGGACCTCACTATTCACTAATAGCTGCGCTATTTTAACTTCTCACATCAACAAAACAAGAAAGCAAAGAGAAAGAAAAGGAAAGGAAAAACAAAGTCATCCTCCTACTCTCAGCCGCTGGTACTGATAGTGATGGCACCCCCGTAGTCATAGCGCTTGAATCTCGCCGCCGTAGCCATAACGCTTCAGAAGGCGTTCATCTTGCCGCCAGTTTTCCTTCACCTTGACCTCTAGCTGTACAAGGGATCATGTGCTGCTATTAGAAACTTCCCAAACGTAATAGCAGAAGGAGATGACGGGTTCAGAGCAACCACACAGAGGGGAGGAGCTATAACCTCGAGGTAAACTTTCTTTTGTAGGAAATCCTCGATGTCAAGCCTTGATGCGGTTGCCAACATCTTTATGGCTTTGCCATCCTGCATCACTCGAACATATCAGGGGAATATTTTTCTATTAGACATTACAGACCAGGAATTTATGGCCAAATTCCTTTTTTTTATTTAACAATGGAGTTAATCTTACGTTGAAATGATTCTAACTTCTATCTCATGCATTTCAAATATTCAGAGAAAAATAGCCTACATCATGCATAATTAGGGTAATTAACTTTTTTACCTTCCCAAGTATAATGCTTCTTTGTGATTCTTTCTCAACAAGTATCTCAACTTGAATGAAATCCTTAGCTGTAGGTCGGCTTTTGTAACTGACAACATTAACCTGTCACAAAACAAAAAAAGGTTATATCAGAAATAAAGGCTAGCAAAACGGAGAATATGCTGCGTTAAACTGATAGGGAAAGCACCAGAAGATGTACCTGGCATGAATAAGGAATTTCCTGCCTATATTGGACAAAAATCTTTTCCCTCACTATTTCACCAACAAAAAATCTCTCAGGGTGTTCACTTGCTATGTCCTGAAACATGAACCGCATAGTTAAGTACATGATACAAAAATATGTCATTGATCTCAAAACTTATTAGGGCATAAGCTCATCAAATACATAAACCACATCACACTAAAGAGTATGATAATGAAGTACTAAAAGGGTGTAAACTTATTATTTATCATTATAAAGATGAAGTAAAAGATGCAAGGGAAATTCTTATTCTCTGGCTTTAGAAAATAAGAACTTTCCTTGCATGACTGATTTATAGCAGCAGAGCAGGAGCATAGTAACCATTATGTGCTAATTCATACATTAGTGGTTTCAAGTTCACATTGTTCAGTACTTCAGTTCGCCAATATGGGAAAAAGCAAACTGCCATGCCATCAGCACGAAATTGATTTGTCAGCACGTCCATCCGTCGAACTAAGACTGATACTTGATATACACAATATTTGTAGGATTCAACGTTGGAATGGGCATGTCAAGTTCAACAATAATGAGATCCAATTATCAAAAAAAATAAAATAATGAGATTCAGGAGCACGCACTTGACCACAGTGACAAAACTCTGATTAAGCTACACTGCTAAAGGATTTAATACATTGAGGCTTGAGGGGCTGAGGCTGAGAAGAATATCAAAATAACTGAAAATAAAGACAGGACAGTCAATAACATTTAACGGTAAACAAAGCACAGGTGGAGAAGCCACTTGAAAATAATGAATCATCTGTCAAATACCTTGGGGTAGTAAGCAGGACCCAGAGGGAGCTTTGACAATATCCACTCCTTGATATCATCCACTCCGTGACCAAATTTAGCACTTACAGGTATAACATCATCAACATCAGTGAATTTTTGATACCACTGTCAAAAGAGTAGTCTGGAAGTCAATACCATTTGCAACAAGGGGAAAGCACAAAAGAAACACCTTCTCGACTTTTGTATAAGGTTAATACCTCAAGTTTCTTTGCAATTTCTCCTGGTTTTATGAGATCTTTCTTGTTCAACACAAGGAGAACAGGAACTCCAATACCTTTGTTTCCCACACCTTCTTCCAGCATTTCATCAATCTAAAAGCGCAAAGTTTCCATTGCGTAAGGTAAAATGGTTGAATATAAGAACCGATTACTTTCTTTACTAGTTACTGCTGCTAATACCTTTTCAGGCGCTTTGCAAGCATCAACTACAACAAGCACACAGTCTGCACTACCGATAGCACTCCTAACATTCTTCATCATCATACTGTCCAGCTTATGCATCTCCTTTTTAATGACACCAGGAGTATCATAAAGTATAATCTGCAAACTAAATGATAACTCAGATTAGCGGTGAAAAGCAACATGATCCCCTTGATGGTAGTGGGATCAGAAACTTGAGTGGACCTTAATTTGCATTGAACTGAATTGAGTTCTGCAAGTAGTACATTAGAGACAAAACTGATACCTGGTATTCTGGTTCAGAACATATACCAAGAATGCGATGTCGTGTTGTCTGTGGTTTATCTGTTACAATTGAAAGTTTCTGACCAACCATTTGGTTAATAAGGGTGCTCTTGCCAACATTTGGCTTCCCCAACACAGCTACATAGCCTGAAGAGACACTGTATTAGTACATGCAAATTATTCAAAGTACACCCATTTCATTTTTAAGAACAAATAAACCATTTTTTTGTTCAGGAATCTTAACGAAAATGCTTTGCTTGCAAGCTCCATTATTTTACTTTATCAACTACCAAAATTTAGCGAATAAAGTTCTAAAGTAAGAGCATAACCTCAATTCTAATCAATACTAAACCTGACTGATTCCAAACGCAGAAAAGCACAGAAGCCTAACCGCTGCGGTGATTGGCGCATTGAGAGGTGCTCAACTCCTCCGATTCGTACTCATCTAGCAGCGCCAGGCTCCAGTCTGGCTTCTCAATGAGCTCCAGGCGCGGCCTCGTGCTCGCCATAGGTTCAGACTCCTCCTCCTCCACCACCTCACCTTCCACCATCTCCTCCTCTTCCACTCCTGAGTAGGTCATACTCGCATGGGACACAACCCCAACTCCATGCTCCAGTCTCGAGGCGCGGATGCGTCTTCCTCGTAGAACACACGAGGAAAGAAAATCCGGCGGAAGAGCAAGACATCGATGGAAGAGGCAGGGAGGCGGCGGCGCGACGAGCCGGAGAGCGAGGCCAAGCTCCATCCCATCGAGAGTGGCAGTACGCAGTGAAGATGTTAGCGTGCGCGTTTGGGGATAAGAGGAGAGCCCGCGAGAGCAAGCACACGAAGACGACGAAGCGTTTTTCTTTTGGGCTCATGTACAACGGCCCACAAAAAGAAAAGGCCCAGGCCCATGAGTCCGTCTCTACCAAACCGCCTCGTAGCCCCTGGCCTCGACAAAAACGACCAGAGCTGCAAGCACCCAACCCGCCGCCGGAGCAAAACCACCACCAAAACCCTAGCCCCCCAACTCCTCTCCGAGAAGTATCTTCGACGTCGTCGGCGGCGGCTGAAGCGGCGGGGCGGAGATGGGTAAGGCGAAGGGGAAGCAGCGGCAGGACAAGTTCTACCACCTCGCCAAGGAGCAAGGGTACCGGAGTCGTGCGGCCTTCAAACTGCTCCAGCTCGACGCGCGGTTCCGCTTCCTGCCGACGGCGCGCTCGGTGCTCGACCTCTGCGCCGCGCCGGGAGGGTGGGTCCAGGTGGCCGTCAACCATGCCCCCGTCGGAGCCTTCGTCGTCGGCGTCGACCTCGTGCCCATCCGCCCCATCCGCGGCGCCCACTCGCTCACCGAGGACATCACCACCACCAAGTGCCGCGCCGCGGTGCGGAGGCTGATGGACGCCAACGGAGTCTCCGCCTTTGACGTCGTGCTCCACGACGGGTCACCCAACGTCGGTGGTGCCTGGGCGCAGGAGGCTACATCGCAGTCCGCGCTCGTCATCGACGCCCTGCGCCTCGCTACAATGTTCCTCGCCCCCAAGGGCGCCTTCATCACGAAGGTACAGAATTACACAGAAGAATAACGCTCAATTGTTGCAGTTGACATTCTGCATTAACTTAATTCATTATGATGCTATCTTCATTGAGAACACACTAAGTTTGTCCTTGAGTTCGACAGCCTGATGTTTTCATAATGTCATTCCTAGGCAGGTGTAACACTTGCTCCTTTATTTACTGGCTAATACAGTGAAGGGCTTATACTGGTTCTAGTGCAAGCAATGTTGTTGCATGCATTCTTCTGGCGTCATCTTCGGTGGTTTTGACATGTCATAGTTTCATACCTTCTTACTCTCGTTATTGTTATGTGTTTTATTACTAAACTCATTCGATTGTTGAATGAGCTACACGTCCGCTGCAATTTTCCTTTGTGCCATTCCCATATTTCAGAACACATTTAATCAGCTGTTCTTTTCCTTCAACAGGTTTTTAGGTCTCAAGATTACAATGCTATTATGTACTGTCTTAAACAGGTGCGTGTTAATTAAGTGTTTTGTAACAACTTTTTTGTTATTAACCATATTGAGTTAAAGGAAAAAAATCAATCATCATCTCCACTTGCAGTTGTTTGAGAAGGTTGAGGCAACTAAACCTACAGCTAGTCGGTCTACATCGGCTGAAATTTATATCATCTGCCTGAAATATAAGGCTCCTGCAAAGATTCAACCAGAACTTCTTGATATAAAGCACTTGTTCAGTGTGGTTCCAGAACAGAACAAAGTACGTTAAGTCACTTGTCTGGATTATCTGTCTGGTTTCCTTTCTTCTATGTGCTAACATCCCTTGATGTTGGAAATGTTGTGCACTCTGCAGTCTAGGGATATTTGGGACAAATCACGAAAACGACACCGTGATGGGTAGGCCTCTCTTGTTACATTGCTGCTGTACTTTGCCTGCTTGGTCCCCCCCCCCCACCACCACACACACACACACATTTTTATTATTACTTCTGAAGTATGCATATTGTGATTAGCTGTGTTCACATCACAGTGGAGTAGAATGTTCTACCTACATCTGATCTTCCATTACAATTTCCACTTCTTGTGTTCAGTATTACAGCCTGTTTTGCAGTCCGCTTGTGTGTAACTAAGTAGATTGCTCTTGACAACGTGAAAGTTGACCAGTTGCTATGTTATTTAGTATAAACAATTGAGCATGTTTTGATGTTTGTTCTCAGAAATTCCGCATTTCTCGAAGTCACATTATCAGTTTTGCGTTTCAAATCTGAACAAGAGAACTCTTTGCTCTTCTCCTGCCCTTTGGTTAAGCGTTAATGAGAATTAAAATTGGCTGGATGTTCTGATGCTTTCCTGCAGTCTGTAGAATTTGGACAGCAATAACACACACGGGTTCATACAGCGCATCGCTAAGAGTGTTACACACCAATGACTTTCGTTTGGTTTTACTGTCATAAGAGTGACTGGGTTTTTATGTTGGCTTGCCAAGCATATCACAGGCCTTCTCTACCTGGTTGTAGGGCCGGGGTTTGTGAAGAAGGCACGGGCTGGTTCTGTCTATGTTGAAACAACATAGGTGAAATCTACCTGTAGAAGTTGTAGCTTTGAAGTTTTTGGTTATGCAAAGCCCTCTTTGGTGGAGAATATGATACTTCAATTGTTATGCTGATATATATGACATTTATGTAGGTATGAAGAAGGGAATACAACATTGCGGAAAGTCGGTTTGGCATCAGACTTTATATTGTCTGACGCCCAGACGCCACTGGAGTTTTTGGGCTCCTACAATGCGATTTCATTTGATAATCCAGAATCTCTGCCCATAAAGAATCATGAGCTTACTACCGACGATGTAAGGATCTGAGCATACTGCCTGGCTTATCTTTCCATCTATTCTAGTCATAGGTGCTGACTGCTTATTATTTGATTTGTGCCAGATAAAAAATTTCTGTGAGGATTTACTTCTGTTGGATAAAAATAGTTTCAAGCATATCTTGAAGTGAGTACCTTTCTGCCATTCTGTTTGCTTAGGCAATTTATTTCCATTCATTTAAACAGTTACTATAACCTAAACAAGTTTATAAGTTGAGCATGTGCAGAGGATGTCAATCTCATATATCTATTGTGTAACTATGTTAGATGGCGAATCCGCTTACGGAAAGCACTGTCGTCATCTTCACAAGTTACCCCAAAGGTTGAGGATGACGCAGAGACCACAAAGGTCAAAGATGATGATCAACTTCTACAAGAAATGGAAGAATTGACCAGTGTCATTGATAGAAAGAAAAAGAGAGAGAAAAAGCGCCTGTCAAAGCGTCGAGCAAAGGTATTATGAGTTACGAATAGCAACCTTTGCAACATGTGATGCTAATTTCAGTTTTGTGGTGACATGTGGGTCTCTTCATTCCAGGATAAAGCACGCAAGGCTACAGGAATGCAGATTGACGCTACCGGAGATGATTATGGCGATCCTGACTTGTTTTCTATTAGTGTTATCAAGGTATCATGGTGTTTCTCTAGTCATGTCTTGTGCTATGTTTCTTTAGTTGCGTTTCTTTGGGATCTTATTCTAATAGCTCGTTGGAAGACAATTTTACATGATATTGTAACTTTTCCCCCTTAAAGGATAAAACCAAAATAATCATGCTTCTTTGGAGTTACTTCTCTGCGCTGCATGCAGCGGCCTTCATTTTTGTTAAACCTCAACAAGAAAGCTAATTCTGCTCTGTTGGATTTTTTTTTAAAGTCGGCTTCTAATTATGACTTTCATAGGTTATTATATGCGGTTATCATCTAATTCTTTAGTTTCCATATTCATTTTCCTTTTCCTTCTCTAGGGTGGAAAAGAACTTCAAGCTGTTGAATCTGCAGAGCTTGATGTGGAAGATGACATTGAAGACAGTGAAAATGAGGAAATTCAAGGTCGAGAAGTCTCTGATGAGGAAATGGATTCGGATGAAGAACAACAGAGGTAATTTTTTTGAGTATCCACACCATCAGGACGCGCAATTACGTGGTCAAATATTACGTCTCAAAAAATACTGTAATTTTGTAACTGATAATCGTTCACATCAGGTATGATGCCCAGCTTGAGGAGATGCTTGATGAAGCTTATGAGCGCTTTATAACGAAAAAGGGTGGGGCAGTAAAACAAGAACGTAAGCGCGCAAAGCGAATCAATCCTGATGCTGATGCAGACTTGTTAGAGGTAATAACACCCTATTTCTCTTGATGTCTTGACACAATGACACTTGCATCTGAAACAGAATTTTTACAGCAGCCAAAGGACCCAACTTCTACAATGTTGTTATACAATTCTTTTTGTCTAGGTTATGGTTATACAGTATGGAAGGTTTTACTATGATATGATCTTTTACACTTGCTAGGGTAGTGAAGATGATGGTGATGATGTTGAAATGGATCAAGGTTTTGACGAAGATCAAGATCCGGTGACCAATCCCCTTCTATTATCTCTAGATGAACAGAAGCCAACTAAAGAGCAGATTGTACAGCAGTGGTACAGCCAGGATGTGTTCACAGAAGCAGGAACAGGCGTTACTGAGCAGAGTGACAGTGAAGATGAAAGGGAGAATTTGCAGAGGAATATGAAAAAGAAGATGGACACTGGCAAAAAGGAAAAGGCGGCCAATACACAGCGTTTGCAACAAGGTGATTTTGAGATTGTACCAGCGGAACCAGTCCGAAATGAAGAGGATTCGTCTTCATCTTCTGATGAATCAGATGAATCGGAGGATGATCTCGATGATTACAAAAAGGTTGAAGTACTAGCCTATGCGAAGAAGATGTTGAGGAAGAAGCAGAGAGAGCAGATACTTGATGATGCTTACAACAAGTACATGTTTGATGATGAAGGGTTGCCCAATTGGTTTGTTGAGGATGAGAAGAGGCATACGCAGCCCATGAAGCCTGTCACACGTGAAGAAGTAGCTGCCATGAGGGCTCAGTTCAAGGAGATTGATGCCCGTCCATCCAAGAAGGTCGCAGAGGCTAAGGCACGGAAGAAGCGTGTTGCCATGAAGAAACTGGACAAGGCACGCCAAAAGGCAGATGCGGTCGCAGACCAGAATGACATAAACGAGCGGTCAAAGAGGAAGATGATCGACCAGATTTACAGAAAGGCAATACCCAAGAAGCCTCAGAAGGAGTACGTTGTTGCAAAGAAGGGAGTTCAGGTGAGGGCTGGCAAAGGGAAGGTATTGGTGGATCCACGGATGAAGAAGGACAAGCGGGCCAGTGGGATTGGGAAGAAAGGGAAGGGCGGCAAGGGTGCTAAGGGGAAGGGTGGCCAGAACGGCATGAGAGGGAAAGCTGGGAAGAAGGCCGGGAAAGCCCAGAGGTAAAAAGCTGAGGAGCCAAGCATGGCTGGGGCGCGCCCTCCTAGCTGCTGAATTTTGTCTCGGTCCAACTACAACTACTCAGTAGGCAGCTGAATTGAAGTTGTGTGATGATAAAATTTATGTGTTTAAAGTTTTGTAGCATGACTTAATCAGTATCAGAACTGGTGACTGTCATAATGGCATAACCTACACATTTCACATCAGTTATTGAAACTTTTACCCCCCTTTGGGGGACATACAAATATTAGAGGCTGCATCTTTGTTACGTAATATTTTGTGTGATGAACGGGAAGGAACTTGGTCTTTATTTAAGCTTAGTTTTAACCTAGGGATATCGAGATGACCTTGGTCTTTCTGGCTGCCTGCTTAGAACTTTAGATAGGCGTCTCTGGGCAGGTTCCTTTGGAATCCGCTTGCATTTCCTTTTCAGATGAAAAGAAGGGACCGTGTGCACTTTGAATCCCAGACATTGCGGTGCAGTGACCACCCTGGATTCCCATTCCTCAAGTTGTCGATCAGAGTAGAATCGGATCCAAGCTTTGTGTGTTGAAGATTTGGAATCCGGCTGATGCCGAGGCGGCCACAGAATCCCGGCTACTTGGTGATAGGATCAAGCAGCTGGCCAGATACCGACTAATGATGGCTCAGGTCTCGCAGAATATAAGCACTGAGCGATGGCTCACAGCAAAAGCCATCAGAGCTGTGCAATGCTTAACCATTTATTTAGTTAAATAACACACAAGTTGACCGTATAGCTCACTGCCGGTGCGTGCTCTGAAACTTCAACGTCAGAAGAATTGCAGGAACCAATCAAAACATCTCTTTACACAAAAAGCTACGGGATAATATATTCTTCTTTTGAAAACCAATATTCTTCTCGTTTCAACACAATTCCCCCTTTTCATTTGAAAATAACAGTGTACTCGATCCAGAATCTCCAATTTTACAGGACAGCATGCAAATACAGATTCAAGATTTGAAGTATCTTGTCCCAATCGATACGTCGTAACAGCCCATATGTGCAGGTTTACATACCAACAATACCCTTAAATTTTCAGAAACGCTCGTAGAGTGCATGGAAGAAGCCTTCCATTTCACTGCCCAGCATCTCCCTGAAAGCCTTGCCCGTATGGTTCAAAATATCAATGGAATCCTGCATCTTTCCGATGGCTTTGTGAAGATATGATTCCACGGGAGCGATCTCCTGATGGCTGGATCCCTGCCGCAAGAATCAAGACCGCAACTTGCTGCTCCAGCGCATCCGATGGATGTGAGCCTTCCACGCTGGTTCATCTGAATGAAGAAATGGTAGCCTGTGGACAGGTCAAGTGGCAGCAAATCAAATCTTCTTGCACGCACGAACAAGCTGGGAACAAGGTTGGAATGTAGTCAATTCCCTTTCCAGGATCATTGGAGAAAAGTTACATATACCCACAGATATATTCCTTTGGTCCCCAGGAGCGCTCACCGTCTGCTTATCTCCTTTAGAATATGTTCTATGGATTGTACACCAGATGGCTGAGATTGCGAAGAGATACACGGTGAAAAAGAATGGATGTTCTTAGCCCACATCCTCCAGTGAACTATAAATCATATTGCAAGACCTGCATGTTCTTGTTCCAAGTACAGCATTTTGAGCGTGTTCTTTTCTGAACCATGGATTAGGATGTTAGGAACATGTTGGGAGATCACTCTGATCAGATGCATCAAACTGATATGCCACTTGACAATCTAAATAATAGGCTATGAAGTAGATGCAAGAATCTAGGAACTCTGAAGCGTGGAAGCATTCAATCATAGTTTTGGTTTGCGCACCTTTGCAGTTCTGACTTTTCAGGAAGCACGTCCTTCTTCAGAGCATCTTACAGGCACAGCCACGCAGCCTATTGGCTGATACGCACATTTTACGAGCTCTGTGTTCTCAGGCATCCAGTCTCGTATTTCAGACAGTAAAGACAATGTGGACCTCCATTCTGCAAGGCCAGCATCTTGCAAGCATCAGGCATGACCTAATAAATATTTACTGATGTGGGTTTTAACATGCAACAAGCTATAAGGGTAGCAAGCATCAGGCATGACGTAATAAATATTACTGATGTTTTAGCATTTAGCATGGAGCCACGGACCCTAGAGAACATATCCAATTCCCTCTTCCAAGGCCCTGGCAACAAGTGAAACGTATTCTCAGTCCGAAAGGGGCTCAGCATTCCTCGCTTTGGCACATATTCTTCCAATCTTGCATCCTGCATGGGGCATGAATGCAGCCCAGATCGAGCCGTTTCAGGTACACAAAAGGCTAGGCTTCAGATTTCCATTCACTGGCCATGCAAAAGTTTAAAACCTTTACAGACAATCTCCTTGGTGAAGAAGACAAAGCACAAGACTGCAAAATTGCTCGGCCAACTCATAGGACATGTGGACCGGCCACTTAAGGAGAGGCAAATCAATACGTCAGTCTAGTCACTAAGGGATTAAGCAGTTACTACTTACAGAGCAGGGCCAGCATGTAACTTAGTTGGATTATAAGCCAAAGCATCCCCAGCACCATCCCTTTCTCTCTTGTGGTCTCTGCAGCTGCTGCTGGATACGAAGCATACAAAGCAGCTGCTAGATACGATAGCTGCCCTCTCTCTTGTCTGCTTTGCCACCTGGAAAGTAGAAATTTGATCAGAGCTTGAGCCAAATATAGGAGCCATTACTTTATCACTGATCTGGAGAAAGCTTCATCTCCTTTCATCTTTCATGCATGAATCCAGAAGTGTGTATATGGCTATTTGCTTGAACTTAAATTGTTTTGACGTCTTAAAAGGAGCAATGATACCATGCTAATGCTTTGGACGTGAGGAGACATGTTGGCACGCAAGTCCTAATTTTGCAGCAAGAAGCACTCCATGCGTGCAGCCATGAAGTGACCTGTGATGAACAGCTGTTACATTTCCTCAGTAGGCTCAATGATCAGGTCTGCTCAAATGGGGTGTCCAGACTATAGATCAGGTCAGCTCTATCTCGGTTGTGTGAAACACACAGGCAGACTAGAACCTAGAGCTTTGCCCTTCCGAAGCAGAATGACCGCTATTCGTGAGCTTTACACACCTGCAAGTTCAGACACAAGCTTGATGTGCTAGAAAGGGTGACGAAGTGCTTGCAAAAAAGTAATTTAACTTTAACAGCAGATGAACTCACAGGTGCTATGGCCGTAAGCTTGAGACACGAATAACCATTCCTCTGATACTGTATCTTGCATCATGCATCACCAGTCATCTCAACACAAAAAGCTTAAGAGGCTAAAAAAAAACATAGACATTCTACTCATTGAATTTAGATCACACACTCTCCATGTCCCTTGGCTCTGAAACCAGCCAACCTTATTCTCCTCAGCCACCTTTACTCAAAATCATGATTCCATACAACTTACAGCTCACACGCAGCAGGCAACCTCAGGGCCTATAAATAGCAGACCTTGTGACAAGAGAAACCAAACCGTAAGAGCTTCTGAAGAGCAAAAGACTTCAGTCTAGACACTAGATACAGTAAACCTTAGCACCAACCCAGGTTCATATCTTACCAAGGATACTCCAAATATGTCTGGATCACGGAGCTCCTCTCCCAATTCCAACTCAACGTGGAGCCTGAAAGAGAACAAGATGTTTGAAGAGGCACTCGCCTACTATGGTGAGGGCACACCCAACCTGTGGGACAAGGTGTCCAGCGCCATGGGAGGCATCAAGTCTGCTGAGGAGGTGCGCTTCCACTATGAAGATCTTGTCGACGACGTCAAGATGATCGAGTCAGGGCGGGTTGCGTACCCCAAGTACAAGACACAGGGATTCTGGACCCAAGGTAAAGTCCACGACACTTCCAAAGCAAACTGGCAACAAATAACATAAGATGCTTTGTTCTGTATTGATAAGCTTTTCGTTAAGCATGCTAGTTAGTAGTTGTCACAAATAGCAGGCTGCAGCTAAGCATAGCGACTACCATACTTTTTTTGATTAACAATCACCGATGGGTAAACACTTGAACTCACACACTCGAGGGCATCTAATTATTTTATGTTCATTAGCTTTTCATTCATGATTGACCTCATCAACTTTCTACGCACCAAACTACAGACATCCTTTGGCATTCAGAAAAAGGATCTGGGTCTAATTACTTGGTCTTTGTCCTCTGATGCCCACTAATCATGTGGGCTCCAATCCTAGTACTATCAGAAAATCTCCTCCTTCCCTAGTGTATGCAGCATGAAGCCGACATGCAGTTCTCATATAACTTAACCTATTGCCAAAAAGTTTCTCCCCTGACCTTTTGAGCAGTGCAGGTCTGGGTCCGCCCCTGAGCATGCTTTGAGTTGGCTAGTTTCTTTGCTTTCTTTCTTGTCCTTTTCTTTTGTTTTATTTCGAGGGTGGTTTTGCAGATGCAATGCCTTACTACAACCATAGAAGTAGAAGCTAAATCAGTACAAGTAGACTTGGTTACAAATTAGAAGTAATGTTCAGCATTTAAATGAACTGACGTTGTGTTTGTTTACTTTTGTTTTCAGGTTGAAGCATCAGAAGCTCAAGTGGGCTGAAACAAAGTTCCAAGAATCTATGATCCACTTAGGTTCTAGAAGGAAGCAAAGTAATCCAATTCTGGTTGGAGAATAAAATGATGAAACATTGTGTATATATGTATATAGTAGTAGGTTATGAGCAATGTTAAGTCTCCTTGTTGTCGTAGGATCTAGTTTACATTCATAAACCCCCTGTATACATTTATCCCCTTAAACAAAGTTATGAAGATGCAAACTCATGTATTTATGTTAATTAAAAAAGTTGTGCCTGGTAGCATTCTGTTGCCTCAAAAATTTGCTTTAGCTGGCCACTGTTTTTTAGCATCGGGCTCAAAAAGAGAGGTCGCTAGATTGTGCTCAAGAACGACGCAAAGAACCAAATGCTAGAATCATGTACATTCGAGTCCACCAACAGTCACTGTTAAAGAATCCTCTGTGCATAAAGTGAAATAAGATGGTGTAACTGTAGAATCAAGACAGCAACACAGATTGGTTCTGAAACATTATTCCAACTATTTTGCACCTACTGTTCTAAGATCCACAATCAAGTCATGACTAAATAATGATATGGAATGGCATATATGAAAGCAGAAATACCGTATCATTTCAACAACAAAATCCCTGTTTCTCTAAACAAGAATCAGGATAGAAACCCTCAAATTATTATGCTCATCGGTACAAGCTTACAAGCATAGAAGCATCGATTTTCAATATCTAATACAATTGCAAGCATGTTAGCAATCGACTTCGGTTGCAGCTCTGCAAGGGCAGACAGAGTCACAACAATTCACAAATCTGGGACACCGTCTACCCCAGAATCATCTAAATCTAACAGCCCGGGACAGCAAATACATAAGATCATCACATACATGACATATTGACATTACATACCTAGCTAAGAGCTCGCGTTACCCTTCTTCTTCTTGGCCGCAGCGCTTTTGCTCTCCATGAGGCGCCACATGTACCACGCGCCGACCGACCGGTATGGCCTCCACCGCTCGCACAGTGCCGCCAACTCCTCTGGCTTAGGCAGTGCCTTCAACTTGTACAGCTCCTGCACGCCCTTACGCACGCCAAGGTCGCCGCACGGCAGCACGTCGGGGCGGTGCAGCGAGAAGATCATGAACATGTGGACTGTCCACTCGCCAACGCCTTTCACCTTGGTGAGCTCGGCGAGGAGCGCAGATTCGTCCATGGCGGCGACGGCGCAATCATAGAGCTCCCCGGCTGCGAATCTGGTCGCGAGGTCGTGGAGGTAGGAGGCCTTGCGGCCGGAGACGCCGATGGTGCGCAGGTCGGCGGCGGCGAGGGCAAGGACCGCGGCAGGGGTTACCGCGTCGGAGGCTGCGGCGGACGCGGCAGCGGATGCAGACCGGAGGAGTGCGAGGAAGCGAGCATAGATGGCGTCGGCGGCCGACGTCGCGAGCTGCTGGTAGAGGATGGAGCGTGCGAGGGAGTGGAATGCGGGGAGGGAGGGGGAAGCGGCGAAGGTGGGGGCCTCAGTGGAGGCGATGACCGCGGAGAGGAGGGGGTCCGCAGCTTGGAGGTGGCGTAGCGCGGACGCGATCTCTCCCGGAGAGGAAAGCGCCGGCAGCACTGGAGGTAGAGGCGCCGGCGCCGGTGGTGCCACGGCGGCCGTTGCGAGGGGTTTTGCCGGTGGTGTCTTGACGATCTTACGGGAGCGGAATGGGATCCTGGTGGAGCGAAGTTCGGTAGCCGCCGGAGGCGGCACAGTGGCCGGAGACCGGGAGCGCGCCGGCCGCCCCATCAAGGTCTCTGCGACGTACGGCGGCGCCGGACTGCCGGAGTTGGAAGGTCAAAGGAGCAGCCAACAGCTTTGGACCGTTGGGACAAAACTATGCGGCCCGGATAAAGAAAGGAATGTGTAGACGGCAAATATGGTTGGGCTGGCCCGCCTGAGCACGGCCCACACGAGTTCGGTTTGCCGATAAATGGCGCAACCCCGTTTCAGCCTGCTCAAATTTGGATCCCGGAGAATAATCGCGATTCAACCTGGGCCGTCAATATTTAGATCCTGGGCCCGTCCTTTAATGGCCCACGCTTCGGCCCAAGTTGAGGCTCTAGGCTGTTTGGTTCACGAACTAAACTTTATTCCTATCGTATCGAATGTTTATTACTAATTAAAGTATTAAATATAAATTAATTATAAAATTATTTAATTGCACAGATGAAGATTAATTTACGATATAAATCTAATTAGATCATGATTTGATAATACGATGCTACAATAAACATATACTAATGATTAATTAATTAGTGTCAATAGATTCATCTCACGAATTAACGTTCATTTATAATTACTCATATTTAGTCTTCCTAATTAGTACGTGAAAATTCACTTTAACAAGAACTAAACACCCTCTCAATCCTACCCCCTACCCCGATAGCTTGGGCCATGGCCATGTGGATCGTCATTTGCGGAGAGAGAGCGAGAGAGATCCTGTTTGGATTTTTTAAGCCGATTCTCAACTAAAATAATCGAGAATCACACCGAAATGTCTCGTTTAATTTTCGCTTATTTGGCGAGCCACTCAGCTGAGAATCGCCGGTACAACATGAAGCCTTCTCGAGGGGGCGTACCTTGTAAGCGGAGGCGTTATCCTCGCCTGCCCTCGCCAGCCAGTCTCCCAAACGCTCCTCTCCCCGACGCCCCTCTCCCTGCGCCGCCTCCCCGACGCCCCTCTCCCCCTCTCCCTGCACCCCCTCCCTGCTGCCCCTCTCCCTGCGCCGCCTCTCGCGCCCCTCTCCTCTGCACCGCCGCCTGCCATCCCCTCCGTTTTCCCTGGTGCGCCGCCGTGTGGCGGAATGACTTAGGAACGGCTCAAATGGGTTGAGGAGGTGTCGATGAGGTCATGGGTGAGAGGAATTGGAAGATGGTGAAGCGATGGCGGCGAATTTCGCCGGAGGAAAGGACACGGCCGAGAGGGGAAATTCTGCGAGAGGAAGAAAATGAAGACCTTCGGGCTGTTCTGCTCTTTCTTCTCTTTCTCTGAACCCGGTTCTTGTGCTTCATTTCTCTCTAAGTTTTGTGTGTCAACTTTGAAAGCGGCCAATAGAAAAATTGTAGAGGACACTTCCCTCTACATTTTTCATGTTCAATATTTTCTCTGATTCCACCTCTAACCCACTCTAATCTGACTCTGAAGTTTACTGTTTCTGCTGAATTAATATGAAATTTCAGAGTTTCAATTAAGCTACCCAAACCTGCTGGCTTTGAATATAATTATCTCCCAATTCTGCATGTAAACTCCAAAATTTCCCAAAACCAGACTTATAGATGGTACATCCCTCTACAAATTTCATTATATGGACTTAATTTGAATCGAACTCTAACTTGTTCAAAAAGAGCTCTGAACATTGCTGTTTATATTGTGCTAAATCTGAGTATTTCTGAACCTGAAAGTTGCATTGCACTTGATTCTAAGTGTTGAGGTGTTTTACTATTTTCTTCAACTTTAATTACTTTAAATTGGTTCAGACAAAAAATATAAGAATTATTGACTTCTGCTCGTATTGAGTAAAAAAAAGATATCATTGGCCTCGGGGCACTTCAGATATTTTACCACTAACCTTAGAGAATCAACTCAAAATAATCAGGATTGTCAAACATTCAGCTTATTCAGACAACTGATTCTAGACAGGTAGGTTACCATAGAACCTTGCATGTTAGAAAAGCGAGATCCAGATAAGCGGGAAACAAACAGAGCGGAGGTCTCTCCGCCGCCGCCGTGGCGGAATGCAAGGACCGGCTCCCCGGCGCCGGCGGCGAACGTTACCTTTGCAGCAAGGACGGGTAAGCAGAGGCGCCATTGCTGCGTATAGCGTTGCCGTCGAGATCAGGACACGGCGGCGTCGGAGGGTGAGCAAGGGGCACCACGCATGAAGCGCGCGGGTGCTTAAATTAGCTAGTGGCCGGGAGATGATTATTGATTAATCGGCTGATGGAAACACCTCGAACAAACAGCCCATCAATCTTGTAATCATGCGGGGGTGCCGGCGCGATCGCGACGGGCCAATCGCGGGGCGTACATCGGCCACCGAACACGGAGACAGCGAGCGACGCATCTCCATCAAAATCAGGGGAACACGGGGGAGATCCGCCATGATCCGCACATGCGTGTCCTCTACTCCTCTGGCCCCTGGGCCATGGCAGGACGCGAGCAACCCCCACATGGCCTTTCGCCGAGCTGGAGAAGAAGGGGAGCACGACGACCAGATCGAGGCCGAATCTGCAGCTAGCTGCTCGTGCTCCCCATATGAGCGTGACGTACGTGGCCGGGGCGAGCACGAGCAGCTCGGCGATCGACAGCTCGCGTGGGCTGGCACCAATGTGCTTACGTGTGCGTATATGCCATCTGCATCTAATATTCTAACATGAATCTGGACCAGAAGTTTTGTAATCCAGTGCATGCGGCGTCGATCTGCCGTAGCTGTCGGTCAATGCTCCCCCATTTTGGAAGCACGAGATCTTGATGGGGGAAGTGGTTCATCGAGCATGTCATATCATCCGCTGAACAAAGTGCATATTAGTAGACTCGTTTGGGGTAGACCGAAATCTTAAAAGACCATTTCATTTTCACGTCGATCTGATCATCTGAATACGAGCTCGCTTGGTCTTACATATAGGCCTTCTGTCTTGATCATGGTACAAAACAGCAAGAACAAGCTTAATTGTGGACCAACATGCAAAAATGGCTGCAAAAATTAGTAACAAAATGTTGACGTAAATACTCCCAGCGGGAGAGGATTCTTCTGTCCAGCTCAGACTCGGCGATCTCATCTAGGTGGCTCTTCTCCCCATTTCAACGGGACGACGGTTCCTCTTCGCGTCGATCGTGTCCTCTGTTCCTCTTCCGTCTTCAGGTGGGGAAGAAAAATCAAGCTCGCGGCGAGGGGAGAGCCCGGCGAGCGACGGCATGGGTAGCACCAGCAACAGGGGCGGAGGCGGCGCCGGGGAGGAGAGCGGCAGCGACCACGACGGCGGGATGCTGAAGCCGCTGCTGGTCGTCAACACGGGCAGCTGGTACCGGATGAGCTCGCTGCAGTCCAGCGTCGCGCCCGGGGCCTCCTCCATGGCCGTCCTGCGCGAGTCCCACGTCTCCGCCTTCCTCTGCACGCTCATCGTCGCGCTCGGCCCCATCCAATTCGGCTTCACCAGCGGCTTCTCCTCCCCCACCCAGGACGCCATGGTCCGGGACCTCAGGCTCTCCATCTCCGAGGTGAGTCCCAGCTGTATTGTCCTGACGACTGTGCTTGCTTCCTCCCGGGTCCTGCGGTTCCTCGTCCTGACGATATGGATCGCGCGCTGCAGTTCTCGGCGTTCGGCTCGCTGTCCAACGTTGGCGCCATGGTCGGGGCGATTGCCAGCGGGCAGATGGCCGAGCACATTGGCCGGAAAGGGGTGAGAAATTCGGCACATTCCTTTCTTGGCGGTTACTAGCTGTCCTTCCATTTTATGATCAGTTTGTTACTTGTAAGTTGTAAGCTGACGATGAAGGAGGGTCAACATCACTTCTTTTGTAGACAGTGAGTAGGCTGCGTTTAGACTAACCAACAAGAAAAGCCATCCATTCCCCTGATAGAGAAATCACTTCTTTTTAGGTGGGGCCTTTTTTCAGGAAAAAAAAGAAAAGAACAGGTGGAATTTTGAAAATTAAAAGTCAATTATTTTCAACCATTTGATTCTTTGGGACTGTGGAGTTACTTTTTTGGTACAGTTAACTAAATTGGGATTTGAAATTATTTCTTCATGTTCGTTTGCTTTCTTTGCTACTGCAGTTAGTATGGGAAAAAATGTGTGGTTGTGTAATTTGTACAATACTTTGATCTCTTGTCCAATGTATGGCAACATTTCAGTAGTTAAATGCACTAAAGATTTACTATTATTCTGACGGTTTTGCAAAATATTTGCAGTCGTTGATGATCGCAGCAATCCCGAATATCATCGGTTGGCTTGCGATCTCATTCGCAAAAGTATGAAACAAGTGCATGTGCCCTGAGTTTAGTTTCACCCATTGCTGCTTCTTTTTCTGCCTGTTAATGTCTGTTTTACTTTACAGGACGCCTCATTTCTGTATATGGGAAGATTGCTTGAAGGATTCGGTGTCGGCATTATATCCTATACGGTTTGTAATAGAAGAATTCTTGCCTGCTTATTTCCTGCAAAGAAGATTTGTATTCAGAACTCAGGCACTAGTGCAGTTGTAAGTGTTCGGGGAAGAAAGAGACTAAAAGATAAAGTGGGATTCCAATATTGTGGAGATAAAGTGAACCATGACCGACGTATAATTTACTTGTCGCTAAAAGAACCTTGGATGTTTGGACTAGTTACATGACTAAATCTTGGTATGTAAATTATGTGATACCAGGTACCAGTATACATAGCAGAGATATCTCCTCAGAACATGAGAGGAGCTCTTGGATCCGTGAACCAGGTATGCTTCATCACAAGAATCTTTTTATTTTTCTTTTTGTGAGATAAACAATACTTGTTTTTTTTTTTTATGTTGGACTCATTGTGCCATTGTTCATCCTACAGTTGTCTGTAACCCTTGGTATATTGTTGGCCTATTTGCTTGGCATGTATGTTCCATGGAGGCTTCTTGCAGTGATGGGTAAGGTTGCTAAATACTGATGTATTACTGATTTAAATTCTTGTTGATTCCATTCTATACTTAACCTCTGATATTTCAGCTCACAAGATCGGTAACTGCAATGTTTTCTCCTAACATGGCTATGATCGTAGAAATGTGCTAGTCAGATATTCTAGTTTCACATTAAATATGAAAAGTGCAGACTAGTATGTGTGTCTGGAGTCAAGATAATTTCTTATCTCAATGTCTGGGCTACCATCCTTGCAGGAGCCTTGCCGTGCACAGTGTTGATTCCTGGCCTATTCTTCATTCCAGAATCTCCAAGATGGCTGGTATGTATATGCATAGACTGGATATGGAATGTTACATCAAACTGAAATCTTAGTGATCATTGTTTGTTGCTCTTATCTCTAGGCAAAGATGAATTTGATGGAAGATTGTGAGACTTCCCTACAAGTGCTGAGGGGGTTTGAAACTGACATCACTGCAGAAGTGAATGATATAAAGGCTAGCACTTTATACTTTTCCTCTGGACTGATTAAATGCAATCTATGAACTATTTCCTGTTTAGCTGTCAATATTTTCTTTAGATTGGACACCACAATCATCTTTAGTTTTGATGCACATATTGCAGAGGGCAGTGACATCAGCGAGCAAAAGGACTACAATCAGTTTTCAAGAGTTAAACCAAAAGAAATACCGCACGCCCCTAATTGTAATTTCCTTAACTTTATTGGCTTAATTCATGCCAAAACAATTAACTACAGTTTGTAATGTGATTATTGGTCACCTTGGCAGCTAGGGATTGGCCTACTTGTACTGCAAAATTTAAGTGGAATCAACGGTATACTGTTTTATGCAAGTAACATCTTCAAAGCTGCAGGTAAGTTGTGTGGTTTTTTATCTTGGCTGTACTTTTTTTGTTCTTAGTAGTTGTTATAATAAGTCTTAGGCACCACAATTTGGACACCATGCAAATATAACTGGAACTGTAGGATATAATGCTTGCTGATAACCAATATCGTGGAGCAAACTATTAATATCGTTGTTTGTTTGGTTATATGCTTTCTAGATGTAGGAATAACATGGTAGCCATAAACTTAACTTTTTTCCTACGTTATGAAAGATGATAAAATGTCTTCTTCTTTTTTAAATTATCAGGAATATACAGGCCAATTTCTAGCTGCAGGCCAACTTCTCGAAAAGAAAGAATAAACTTTAGTTAGGCCTACCTGTACTGTTAGAATACCTATCTTTTTCATTAATAAGGAATGAATAGGTCAAGAATCAATATAGCACGAGGTGCCGTGAGTCGCTCACCATTACATGAAACAAATTACAGGCTTATGCTTATGAAACTAGAACGACCAAAGAATAGTCAGGTTGCCATCTAAGCGACAGACATTACTCCTGGTGTGGGAACTGCAACCAACAAGCTTCCTGGCTCCCACCTGAACCAAAGCCAATGTTCCTTCTCGAGCTTCCAGGCCACGAGCATTTCACTGTATTTTTTACAGTAGTGCTCAAAAGAAGTTTATTTGACATCTGACAGCCGTATGTATTAATAGTTTAGGATCCTTTGCCTTTATGTATAACATGTTAACATAGTCTATTTTGTCCAAATTTAACACCCAAATCTTCAGGGGTTACAAACAGCGACTTGGCCACCTGTTCGCTCGGAGCTATCCAGGTGTGTAGCTACGATAAGTGGATGACTTGATTCAGTTTATCCTGATTTATTTAAGCTGCTCACAGAATTTTGTCAGGTTCTTGCCACAGGAGTTACAACATGGTTATTAGACAGAGCTGGACGGCGCATCCTTCTTATTGTAACTTTCTCTTCCCTGTGCAATCATTAGTTTGCATGTTTTGTGCAACTGTGACTTAACTCTGCCTTCAAATGACAGATTTCTACTTCCGGCATGACTCTATGCCTTCTTGCTGTTTCTGTTGTATCTTTTCTCAAGGTATGTTCAGGTTTCTTTACTCTAGGATCTTATTCAGAATACAATAGTTCGTGTAAGAAGATTTTGATACGCAGTATCATTACAGGGTGCCTCATCTCAGTCTACTGTGTTTTTTTCTGTTCTTTTCAGGATAACATTTCACATGATTCAAACACATACTACATCTTAAGTATGATCTCCTTGGTCGCTCTCGCGGTATGTCTCAGTTATATTTCTTCTGAAAATTTGCATCCAATGTGGAATCGATGCCAAATTTTAACTCAGACACTATATATATTCAGGCTTTGGTCATTGCCTTCTCCTTCGGTATGGGTGCCATTCCATGGCTTATGATGTCTGAGGTACAGTACATAGTCACATAGATAATATGGTCTGAGTTATCTCTGCTTGTAAAATACCTACCCCCCAGTTTTGTCATTCTACTGCAAGGCAGTTTGTTTTTTCTGCATAACCATAACGTTTGGAGCAAGTACGTTAGTTTTACAACTTAGGCACGTGATGTAAGTTCTCTGAAGACAACTCAAACTTTGTATGTGTTCAGATCCTCCCGGTTAGCATCAAGAGTCTTGGAGGAAGCTTTGCGACACTGGCAGCCTGGCTGACATCCTTTGCTATAACAATGACAGCAAATTTGATGCTCACCTGGAGCGTTGGAGGTTCAAGTTTTATTTTATGCTTCTCTCTTTCCTAGGAATAGGATTATGAACCATGATATCTGATGCAGGTTGCCTTTTCCCCCCCTGCAAACTCAACAGGCACTTTCCTCTCCTACATGATTGTGAGCGCCTTCACTCTGGTGTTCGTCGTCCTTTGGGTGCCAGAGACAAAGGGCAGAACTCTAGAGGAGATCCAATGGTCGTTTCGCTGAGGTTTACACACAGTGAGCAGATGCAATCATCCAATGATTCTTCGAGTTTTTCTCGTGGAAAGCAACGGTTGATTCGTGCAACTGGAAATTTTGGGTATTCCTCCCAGCACAAATACTACTAGGTGAAGGCCACGAATTCTTTCTGTTCATACGACAGTTTGTACATTCTTGTGCAATGCTGTGAAAATACATGTAAATGCTGGGGCAGTGACTCTTTATCAAATTGCTCTCCTGCCTTCGGTGTTGTATAAGATCGATCAAGAGTGCATTGTCAAAGTTATATGTAAACATGAGTGCTCTGGCACTGACTGATCAATCTCAAGAAAGTCTCTTCGAGTCCTGTCTGATTTGGAATCCTTCTGTTGGGTAAGAGTTTCCGCTGGCATAACCTGTCAAACTAACAGCAAGCAGGCGCAAAGAACCGAAAAGACCTGTGGCCGCCCCAGCGGCTGATCACCGTCCCTGCTCTTGCTGGTGAGCTCGGCGAGGAGCGCGGCCTCGTCTGCATCTCCCCGGCGGCGAGGTCGTGGAGATGGACGGGTCTTCTCTACACTGACACGTGGGTCCAGTGGCAAGCGGCCCCACTGCCAGTGAAACAGATACGGCGCCTGCTACGCTCGAGGCCGGCGCCGGGCCGGGGATGCTGCGTCGGTGGAGGAGCGCGATCGCGCGAACCGCGAGGGCCCGTTGCGACCAAACCGAGAGATCTCCGGCGATCAACGCATCCCAATCATCAAGCTTCGGGAGCAGAAAATCGTGGCATGATCTGCACATGCAGCATGTTCCTTTCCAGCATGCGAACACCCACACGTGACTCTTTGATCAGGGCCTTCAGCGTTCTACCCTCCACGAGGAGCACGAAAATGTTAGAAAAATCTTACGGGCGTTCGGTTTCATAGGCTAAACTCTAACCATATCACGTCAGGAGTATTAAATATAGTTTAATTATAAAACTAATTGTAGAATTCCTAGACTAATCCGTGAGACGAATCTAATGAGGTGTTAATGCATGATTAACGGATGGTTACTTTAGTATTAATGTAGCAAATCATAGACTAATTAGGCTCACTAAATTCATCTCGTAAATTAGCACCCATCTGTGAGTAAAGTTTTATAAACGAATTTTATTAACCTTTTGATGTGATGGGATAAACTTTAGCCCACCGAGATCAAAGAGGCCTTATTCCCCTCTTATGAAGCTCGCCAGGTGCCATCACCATGGTCTGGCACGAACGTGCGACCTACTTGCAAACAAGGACCTCGCCATATTGTGTGATGCCGAGCCGGCCACATCTGTCAGTCAGAGTTTTCCCACTGACAAGCAGGACGTGCAATCATTTGCAGGGAAGAGGAAACCGTTTCTCCTGTATGTCGCTGTCTGTCCAACGTGGATGGGTTTCTTCCCCCTTCTCACACGTTCTTATCCATCACCTGCGTTGCGTTGCGTTGCGTTGCAGCTCGGGATCAGACCATTCGACATAACCACGCCTTTGTCTGCACGACTGCACATGACCGCCGGCGCCCGGCAGTACAAACTCGTTTGATCTTACACTTGGAACATGAGTTTCAAAGACTCCCGCGATGAGAACCTTTGTATCTATTATATGTTTTTTTAAAAAAATATATCCGCAAACGGAAAATAACGCCGGCAACATTTATCCATCCACAGGTAGATGCATGCGTGGAGGATGAGCTGGCAGCTCCAGGACAAAAAGGTATTGTGGCCCTCCTGTCCAGCTCAGCACATCTGAGTCTCTGACCGGTGGGACCGCTACACCGCCCCAGTGTCCCGACACGACAGGTCGACAACTACTCTACTCCCCCGTTCAACGGAACGAGGGGGGGTCTCCTGACATTCACGTCGTCCTCTCCCTTTCGTCCTCCCCGCAAGTCGCATCCCAGCAAGAGAGGAAACAAATCCAATCTCGCGACGGGCTGGGCCGGTGATCGTGAATCCGGCGAGCACGGCGCCATGGCGAGCAACAGGGCAGGCGGCGGCTACGAGAGCGGCAGCGACCACGACGGCGCGCTGCAGAAGCCGCTGCTGCCCAACAGCGGGAGCTGGTACCGGATGGGGATGGGGTCGCGCCAGTCCAGCCTCAACGCCGGCACCTCCTCCATGGCCGTCCTGCGCGAGTCCCACGTCTCCGCCTTGCTCTGCACGCTCATTGTCGCGCTCGGCCCCATCCAGTTCGGCTTCACCGGCGGCTACTCGTCCCCGACGCAGGACGGCATCATCCGGGACCTCAACCTCTCCATCTCCGAGGCGCGTCCTGATTCTGGCAGTAACTTCTACGTTTGCCTCCGTTTTATTACCCCGTCTCGCTTTCAAGTTTCTTCTCGTCTGAAATAATTAACCGTGCCCCGCAGTTCTCTGTGTTCGGCTCGCTGTCCAATGTCGGCGCCATGGTCGGGGCCATCGCCAGCGGGCAGATGGCTGAGTACGTTGGCCGTAAAGGGGTGAGAAATTCGCTCCTCTTCTTCATTTACTTGTTGCTGACCGTTAATGACACCTTTTCCCTTTTTTTTTTGGTTTGGATATCTGTGCGGAGTACTTACCGACTGAAATTAAAAGTAGATTGTATTTCTCTCTAGAATTCCTTGTACGCTTAGTTAAATGGGGTGATGACCTTAATTTTTATTCTCATAAATTCGTTAGTTATCTTTGCCATTGATATGATCATTATCAATCATGCGGTTGGGCAGAAAAGTTGTGGCCAATGTATATCATATTATCATACCAAATCCTGTTTTTTCTTCAATGTTTGGCAACATCAACAGTTAGTTCAATTAAGCTGTTGTCATCAATTGAAGAGATTTTTTGTGCTGAAGCTGTACTCTTCTACACTAACGGGCTTGCTAACTGTTTTGCAGTCATTGATGATTGCAGCGATTCCGAACGTCATTGGTTGGCTTGCAATCTCCTTTGCAAAAGTATGGTACTAAGTGTTTTCTTTGTTTATCTCCACACATTGCTTGACAGATAGCAACGTAGGCTTGATGGCTGTTGATGTCTGCTCCACAGG
The DNA here is from genome assembly GCA_032594955.1 of Panicum miliaceum. NCBI lineage: Eukaryota > Viridiplantae > Streptophyta > Magnoliopsida > Poales > Poaceae > Panicum > Panicum miliaceum. The sequence continues at coordinate 10,050,184 of CM064065.1, read as the reverse complement.
ACTCTTCGTTTCTGTATATGGGACGATTGCTTGAAGGATTTGGTGTTGGTATCATTTCCTATGTGGTTAGTATAGTAATACTCCATTCATGATTATTTTCTGCATTGTAGATTTATGGATTAAGAGTTTTAGTACTCGTGCTGTTTAAGCTGTCCAAATGTAAAAAGGGAAAAAAAGTAAAGAAGATCAATTGAGATGTCAGCATTTTTGAGACGAAGTGATCCATCCCTATAAAGTTATTTTCATTTGCAAAGAACAATGGAAGCAGGAACTGGTTAAAACAGCTATTTTTGATCCGTGAATTTCATGACACCAGGTACCGGTATACATAGCAGAGATATCTCCTCAGAACATGAGAGGCGCTCTTGGCTCTGTGAACCAGGTTTACTCATACTTGCAAACGTCTTATCTTTTTTGAGGCAAACACTTTGGCTTTTTTATGCTGACCTCATTGTGCAATTGTTCATTCTACAGTTGTCTGTAACCCTTGGCATCATGTTTGCCTATTTGCTCGGCATGTTTGTTCCTTGGAGGCTTCTTGCAGTAATAGGTAATGTGGCTGAACCCTGATACATTAATAACTCTGCTGTTGTTATAAAGTTATTGCTGTTAGTTTGCACTTCAACTCTGATGTTTCAGCTGCATGATCAGCTATGCAAATGATTTTGTTGAAGTATAAGTGAATTTCCCACCTTTCCCATCAGTTTAGGCTTTTGGATTGAACTGTTCGGTGTATGCAACTTAATAGATTTGAGCAAATAGATATTGAATAAATAGAAATATAGTAGGCAAATATTTTATTTTAGATTCTATTGCAGATAATTTTTATCCTAACATGTTTGATGCTATGCTTGTAGGAACCTTGCCTTGCATAGTGTTGATACCCGGCCTATTCTTCATTCCAGAATCTCCAAGATGGCTGGTATATACATGTACAAGTTGGATAATCAACTCTAAATCATTGCGCCAAACTGAATTTTCCAATGCACACTTTTTTTCCTTACATTTCTAGGCAAAGATGAATATGATGGACGATTGCGAGACTTCTCTACAAGTTCTGAGGGGATTCGATGCTGACATCACTGCAGAAGTTAATGATATAAAGGCACGCATTTTCTTTCATTCTTCTAGAATGACTAACCACAATTTATGTGAACTTCACTTTGGGTATTATTATGTTCTTAACACGGGGCACACGTGTACTTAATTCTTCTGGAATCAATCGACTAACTTTTGGCTTTGATCCTGATTATGCAGAGAGCAGTAACATCAGCAAACAAAAGGACTACAATTCGTTTTCAAGAGTTAAACCAAAAGAAATACCGCACACCCCTAATAGTAACTTAACTTCAGCTGCTTATTACATACCAAATTAGTAATTACATTTCATAATTGTCAGCTTGTGACAAAGCTACAACTTCTCACAGCTAGGAATTGGCCTTCTTGTGTTGCAACAACTAAGTGGAGTAAACGGTATACTGTTTTATGCAAGTAGCATCTTCAAAGCTGCAGGTATGCTGTGCACGTGTTCACTGGCTTGTTTTTTTCATTACTAGTTGAGCATAATAAATTTTAGGCTAGAAATTCTGGATAACTTGCCAATAACTGGGAAGTGTTTGCTAGATAACTAACATGAATATCTGATATTCTGATTGGCAATATTTTTTTCCAGATGTAGGAATAGTGTAGTGACTACAAATATCAAAACAATGAAATGGGAAAAGGTGGCCTTACTGTTCCTAACACTAACATTTTCAAGAAAGCTAATAAATGAATCTCCTTGTAAGTTGTAACATGGTTCCTTGAATCCTTAATGAATGATGCCATTTCATTGTTTATTACAAAAGCATTGTGTCTCCTCTGTCTTCCACAACAGTGCTGGTGTAGTCAATTTTAGCTTTTATATTCAAATTTAACAATCAAAGTTCTTCAGGGCTCAAGAACAGTGACCTGGACACATTTGCACTCGGAGCTATTCAGGCATGTAACTAATAACTAGGCAGACCTGATTTAGTCTCTCTGTATCTTATATTAAGCTTCTAACAGCACTCCATCAGGTTCTTGCCACTGGTGTTACAACCACGTTCTTGGACAGAGCTGGCCGACGAATCCTCCTTATTGTAACCTCTGCTTCCCTCTAAACTGCCATTATTAGTTTATAAGCTTTCTGTGTCTTAGTTTAATGTCACTTCAAATTACAGATTTCTGCTGCTGGGATGACTCTAAGCCTTCTTGCAGTTGCTGTTGTATTTTTCATCAAGGTATGTTCAGGAACCTTTCAGTTTCAGATAACAATCTGATGTGAAGATAACAGTTCTTCTGTGCTCTTTGTACTATTGCAGTATTATTGCAGGGTCTCTCATGTCAATGCACTGGATATTCTTCTTTCTTATCATGGTTTATTCGTTTCAGGATAATGTTTCACATGACTCTGACTTGTACAACATCTTAAGTATGGTGTCCTTGGTTGGTCTAGTGGTATGTCTGTCAATTACATTTCTTCTGAACATTTATTTCTGAATGTGGAATATATGCCATAAATTATAACACAAATACTCCATTCAGGCTTATATCATTGCCTTCTCCTTCGGTATGGGTGCCATTCCATGGATCATAATGTCTGAGGTATAGTACCTTATCGCATAGCTACTATAGTGCATAAGCTGCCTCTTTCCCAGTTTTTGGTTTCGATTGAAGAGCACTATTCACAATGTAATTCTTTAGCAAGTGCTCTCAGCCACATGCTGTAAGCAATCTGTAAGGCTTATTTCAAACTTTGCATTTTGTCAGATCCTCCCGGTTAGCATCAAGAGTCTTGCAGGAAGCTTCGCAACACTGGCCAACTGGTTGACATCCTTTGGAATAACAATGACAGCAAATTTGCTGCTCAGCTGGAGTGCTGGAGGTCCATATACATTTGTGCTTCTCTTATATAGAGTAGGATCAGATATGATATATCAAACCTTACACAGGTTATCTTTGTTCCCAAATTGTACAGGTACGTTTGCTGCCTACATGATTGTGAGTGCTTTCACTCTTGTGTTCGTCATCCTTTGGGTGCCAGAGACAAAGGGAAGAACCCTTGAGGAGATACAATGGTCGTTCCGCTGAGCTCCAGCATCCGTCAACATATGCAATGGTTCTTCGAATTTTTGCCCTTTAGATGGCAAAAACTGGTTCACATATAACCAGTGTTCCTGGCTATTCTTTCCCAACTCGAATCACTGGATAAAGGCCATGCATTCTTTCTGTTCATACTATGTTTTGTACATGAGATTTTACACAATGTTGTTTTAAGTTTTCCCAAATTTACGTGTAAATGCTTGTGCAGTGTGACCCTATTACTTTCCTTTTGCTCCCTTCAACATTGTACGATCAACAGCAGTTGTCAAAATAAAACGCAGAGATTGGTAAATACAGTGTAGACACTAGCAGTTTGGTGTATTGTTCCTTATCAATCAAAATTCTCAAGCACATTTCCTATAGCCTGCCTTTGACATTTTATTCAGTCTAGTAGTCCCGTTGGTACTTCTGCTAACTGACAGTGTAGGAACAAGGCTGGGTCATTTTAAACGGGAAGCAACTCGAGTAGAAAACAGTAGACTGAATCAAAAGGAGGATCCTTTCGTGGGTCCCGAAATGTATGCAGCGATGCAGAGCAGGTGCTGATTGATCATTGGAGTGACCTCACACTGCGTAAAGGTGTGCAAACATCTCTGTCGTCGTCTGTATCAACTCACCTTTTGGGATCAAATGCTGATGATTACTGAACAGTGAAAAGTACTGTTAGTTAAGCCGCAGACGAAATCTAGAGAAGAGGTGGTAATTTGGCACGCGGGCTTCACTTCCAAACTTACATGTTGGTCGTCTAGCACTAGCAGTACAATGCAGCTTTGTGGTTGTGGTGATCTCATCGCTAAACTGATTAAGCTGGTGATAAAAGAAGAGGTTACTACTTCTCTTGTGGTCAGTAGCCTAGCGCTAGTAGTACTGGAACAGGGTGGGCCTCTCCCGGACGGCGAACGCCGGCGAGGAGGGCATCACGTTGAGCATCCACGACAGGCAGGGCCCGTCCGCCGCCGCGTCGACGACGTCGCCGCCGTACATCCCGAAGGACGCCGACTTGGCCGCGGCCGCGCCGTAGCATCCCCACTGCGGCTGCGGCTGCTGCTGCTGCTGGTGCTGCTGCCTCGCGTAGCCGCCGCACGCGTACTCCTGCGGCGCCGGCGCCGGCGCGACGGCCGCCGCGGCGCGCCGCTCTTCCTTCTTGTACCGGATCCCGCAGGCGTTGCACAGCGACTGCGAGGGCAAGGCAAAAGAGCTCGGTGAGATCAACTCGTGTCTCGTGATGCGCATGCATGGCGTGGCGTGGCGGCACCAAGCGGTGCCACGCGAGAAATGTGGCTGTGTGAGCGACGCGCACGCACCTTGGGTCCCCGCGGCCCGTTCCGCCAGAGCGGCGTCGACGTGGCGTCGCAGTTGGCGCACCGCCGCGCCGGCGAGCCGCGGCCAGACGACTCCTTGCAGGGGGCGGCGCCGCCGCCGCCTGCTGCTGCGCGCGCGTGCGCGCCCGCGCCCGCCTCCGCCCGGCGCGTGGACGGCGTGCCGAGCGACAGCGTGCAGTCGACCGGCCCGCCGCCGTACGGCGACCCGTCCTCCTCCTCCTTGTAGTAGTAGCACTGCTCCGCCCCCGCGGGGAACAGCATCGAGAAGGCCGATGCGGCGGCGCCCGTGCACCGGCCGCCGCAGCCCCCGGCGCCGTAGAACCCCCCGCACGCGCACGGCGCCAGCTCCTGCAGCATCCTGCGCAGCGCAGCTACAAGCTACTACAACTACCGCACGGCCGGGCTGGCGGCCGGCGTGGTATATATCGGGATGAGGATTGGATCGTAGCGCGCGGGAGGGCAGTGCGCAGCAGGGGAGGCGAGGTGATCGAGGGATTGTCGGCCGGGGCCCCTCGGCTCTGACGCGCGCTCGCAACAGCGCCCGTGTGCACTGGCACTGGCGCAGCGGCTGCGATCTCGAGCGGGCGGTTGGATCGATCGATCGATCGATCGACAGGCGGGTGGTGGATGGGTTTCAAGCTGCGGGGCGTTGGTGGCATGTGGCCGCGGGGGTTTTATAAGGACGGAGGACGTGTGGTGGCGGGGTGCGGGGTTGGCTGGATTCGGTGGGGGCGCGGGAAGCGATGCGATGCTGGTGCGGTGTGGCGCGTGTGCCCGCGCGCATGTCTGCCTGCGTGTCTGCCGCCTGCCTGCCTCCACTGGGGGGGAGCTCTCTCTGCTCTGCCGCTGCGGCGCGCAGGCGGCAGCGGCGGCCGGTCAAGGGGGCGCGCCGGGGCGGTCAAAAGAGAGTGAGGCCCGGCCGCCCCGCCCCGCCCCGGCCACGTGAAACGGGGAGCAGTCTCCCATGCGTCGCCAGGGCAGGGCGGTCAAAAGAGAGGCGGGGAGGGAGAGGCTGGCCGCAAAGCCTGGGGGCGCGGGGGCGTGTTGTGTTGTACTTGGAGCAGCAGGGGGAAGGGCGGAGGAGCAGTGGAATCGCACGTCGCCGATCACGAGGCGCACAGTCCGATCTGTTCCTTCCTCCTCGCCACCAGGGCTAGTCCGATCTATATTCCCTTAATATACTGTGCGTTTGGAGATCCGTGGTGGGCGAATGCGTATGTACGTCCTGTGGCACGAGTAGAACTACGGAAACGCTCTATGCTTTCTTAATCGTCGGAAAATCAAATCAAAGGGGGGATGGGTTCTTCGGTCTCTAATCATTTTTTTCCTTTTTTCTTTTCCTGCCTGTTTGCAATGCTCATGTGGTATATCCTTACCATTCCAGGCTTCCAGCTCTCAGCTGTCAGCTGGCATGTTTGGCCGGGCGGGCGGGCGTGGCGCAACGGACGGATACGCCCTCAAACGCCGTGTCCCTGCTTTCCTTTGCAAAAATGAAAAGCATGTCCCGGCGTTCGGCTACATTATCAGGCAAGCGGAGCAGGCTGCAAGCTTCGGGCGCGAGGCGGAAACAACAAAGGAAGAGCCAAACAAAGAGCCCCGCCCTGGGGCTATAAACGGAAAAGAGGAGCGAGCTAAAGAGGAGAAATCGAAAGGAGCAAAAGGGAAAAGAGGGGACGGGCGCGAGCGCAAACCATCATTAGCTTCGCATCCAATTCCATGCAGCGGCCGGATAAACCCCCGAGAAAAAGACGTGGAGTTATAATTGCGAGCGAGCTTGCATGGAGGGGATCGATCGAATTTTGCATGCGTCCATGAGCGTTAGCCACACTGCCACGCCATGATGGCTACCGAGCCGTTCAAAAAAGCCCCGGGTCGAATCGAATCAGAATGATCGATGGATCGATCGGGAACTGAAACTGGATCCAGTTGCGCGTCTCTTTGCTCCTGTCGGGCGGGCGGGCGGCTGGTTAGGTCAAAGGATCGATCGGGTGCGGAGAAAGCAGCCAAAGGCCAAAGCCGGTGGCATGGAATGGAGCCCATGATTCCGTTTGCCGCAGCCCGTCGGGCGAATTAAAGCGCCGACACCAATCGCTCGATCCGGCCTCTGCTCTGCTCCTCCTCGCCCCTGCCTGCGCGGCAGAGCAGAGGGTTCCTGTAGCTTTGCGTGCCTCGCGCTCCGTGCCCCCCCCCCCCCCCCCCCCCCCCCCCCCCCCCCGCATCTCCGGTAAGCAAAAGCGACTGGCTGGCTGACGAGAAGCCGCTGTACAACAAGTAGAGGTAGGTGCCGTGGCATGCATGTTCCGCGCACCACGCTGCCACGCACGAGCGAGTCGATCAGAGAGAGGAAGGAAGAGCAGACGTACGGTGTTGGGTGGGCGGGGCCGCGCAGCCGATCCGGCCGGGGAGATCGCCGTTCCAAAAGGTTGCCCCGACACGGCCAGGACTGGGCCTAGAGATTGGCGTCTCGTTTGATTGCCTGGAACACATGCATCCATGCATGCATGAGCAGTCGTACAGGCCCCTGTTGCTTGACCGGGATCCCTTTAATTTGTTTGGATTTATTTTTTCTAATGAGGCGGCCGGAGGAGAGAGATCCAGAGAGGACGTAAGTAGATTAAGGCTGGTTGAGAGAGGTATCTCTTGCTACGTTTAGCAAAAGCAGATGATTAGTAGCTGCGTGCCGGCAGCGCGATACGCTTCGATCTGGAAAGCTGCGCCCTCGCACTGAAAGCGTCTCCTCCCCTGCGGTGGTTTACGTCTCGCCGTCGACGTCTAATCGGAACGAACGGATTACTTCTGGCTGGCTAGCTGCCGCTGCTGCAGTGCCTTTTGGCGGTCGGATAACGGCAGGAGGGCCCACGTGACATGACCCATCAGCGGTCCTGCCTTTGGAAACGGCACTGCCATCTGCTGTATCCGGGGGTGCACGCAGTATTGGCCGTGCAGCGTCGAGAAGCCGGTGGCGAAGATGACGTCGGTGCCGTCCAGTACCAGGCCGTCAGCGCAGAATGAAGCTGAATTAGCCGCTTCGCTTGACCTTGATGCTGCCTTCGTCAACCATGTCGGAGAATCTCTCACGCAGCTTGCCTAGCCGCCAGCCTAGGATCGACTGCGAGAAGCTGATTTGATTTCTGGCACCATCCCATGCTTCTGCAACGGAATGTGCATCTCGTAGTATGTTTCAGTCAGCGTTGCTACCAGCCATCTCTGAATTTTAAAGACCTCGGCAATGGTTAGAGTACGTGGCTCCATTTAAAGCCGGAGTTGTTCAAGGGACTCCAATATTATGACGGTGGTGGTTGGCAGAAGGGTTGTTGCTTTCAGCCAAATGTTTGTTTTATTCTATTCTTCAGCCGTTTTAAAACGCCCTTTTTCTCACGCGAGACTGTGTAGTGGAATCCGAGCTACAGCTACCTTCATCCTGACAGCCCATCTGGTATTGGACCTCTCTTGCAGTTTCATGGGTTGGGTCCGAACCAAGCTCATCCCGGCCGAGGGAGCTTTACAATCCTTTCGCCTGCCGCCACACAGGGTAGCAGGCCAGGCGCTTGGGATCAAAGCACGCATGGGCTGGGCCTTGCAGCGCAAGGTGGGCTCCTGTCAACATGATGATTTTTTCCCCATTTTTCCCCTGAAATGGTGATGATTAGAAACCTCACAGGAAGCTCACTCAAATGTTCATTTTTTAATAGGCACGTCATTCTTTTTTTTTAAAAAAAAAAAGGCTCACAAGATACCTAGTCGAGGCAGCTCTGTCAGTCTAGATGGTGCCCAGTGTCCCTTTTGATCAATTACTCCTGGCAGGGTCCTACATAACCAGCCAATGACTCACCCTTCCAAAGAAAAAGCCTAGAAACCAACGGTGGGCACTTGGCAGCATTAGCAATTCCCCCTATGGTTGGACGCTTGCTTCACTTGCCGCTGGCTGGCTGGTTTGTGAATACTTGATGTTGATGAAGAAAATAAAGTAGGTACATGATTAACAGCCTGTCTGTACTTTTGGCCAGACAAGAGTACACATTGGAACTGGAGGCAGGCTGCTCCGCTTGATGTGGCCCAGCACAAAAAACATGATGTAGAATAGCACCAGGCCCGTCTTGGACCAAGATTCTTGGTGTCTCTGATTAAAAAATTAAACTAATATGCAGATCTTGCCTTGTTACACATGGCTCCAGGGCTCGCTTTTGTTTTTCCAAAAGAGGGACAGGAGGGCCTCCAGCTATCCAAAGAAGCAAAAACAGAGAGCTTCATGTAACGAGACAGCGGCCAAAGGGCGGGGTTTCTCAGCAGCGAGGGGAAAAAACATCGAGAAGGAAGCACCCAGACGACTAGGGATTATGCGAAGCAAATTAAGTGTCCAGATCTGATTAGAACATGGGTCATGGTTCCCAACTTGTGCCAACGAGAGGAACTAGTGTCTCTTGATAAAACGGCAAGCTGGACAGCGAGGTCCAAAACTAAAGAGCATAATTGCATAATATGGTGCGCTTACTTTTGTAGTAAAATAATGAGCATGTCGTCTGTGTCCCTTTCTTAGCATAATAAATTAAAACGATAGCTCAAGCAACATGGACCTCCCGATCATGTGTGGTAGTACAAGATAGTTCCATTAAATGTTGAGGAACATGGTCAGAACTTCCATAATTCATGAAAGTGCTTTTCAATTGTGAGAAAATCGACAAAGATTTTCCACAATTGAAGGTGGGCATTCCAAGCTCATCTAGACCAAGTCTAGCACCTGATAATTTTTGGATCATCGAAGACCATCGCCCACTCCGGTCCCATGGCTTTTCTCCAAGCCCTGCCCCCACACTCCACAAAGCCGCGGAGGGGATTTCCATTGTCGGATCGGAGATGAAGGCTAGTTGGTCGAGCGCGAAGTACCAGGTACGATCGTTATCATACGTTCCGAAAAAAATGATCACGCCTTTTCAAAACCTAATGAAGAGCACCAATTTGAATGAAATTTTTTCATAATTGCATTTAGGATAGCACCATTTTTTCTTAAGAAAATCAAAGACCATGGGCAATAGCAATATAAAATAGAACTCTCTTCCACTGTACTGCAGCTGCAACATGCCTGTGTTTTCCAGCAAATCGTCAGGCTTTCAATGGATCGAATGTAGGAACATCAAGCTGAATATCTGATAACTTAGCCTTCCTAAAGGAATTAAACAAGGAACTTAACAAGACAAACAGGTAGAGATCTAGGTATTTAACAAGACAAACTGATGAAAGGGGAAAAATGATGCGATATCAGCATTCAGGCCAGTGATATAGTTCAGAAAGAGCAAAATTTCCAAGTGAACAGCTAGCACAAATATCACTCCGTCCATCCGCCGACACACACAAGACACTCCTTTGCCATCAACATACCTTTGGTAAAAATAAAAGGAACGGCCCTTCCTCTGGAGTCTGGACCACTAACTAGTACTGGCAAATGACAATCGGCAGCAACGGCTAAGCAGACAAATGTACATACAACAATCATCAGCACTAGTCTGCAAACTTACCAGCAGGGGCCCATGTTTCCCTCTCGGACCGGATGATCCATGAAGTACGCACCAAAGATCCAATGCTGACGAACACATGGTTACAGAGCAGAGCAGAGCAGACCTGCAGTAAGCCTAGAGATTCTTCCATTGCAATCATGCATGCTCTGGAAAAGCAGTGTCACAACTAGCCAGATGAGTCTTGAATCCAAGCTATGATATCTGTACTGGAGGGGCGTCGATGGATGTGGTCATGTGGATGCTACTGCTGCGCCTTGTGTGTGGGGAAGCCACCAACGAGCTCCACCGGGTAGCGGTCAATGCAGTCGTCCCACGGGCTGTTGGGCGACGGCTTGACGTTCCGCAGAGCGTGCCAGACCGCGCTGTTGCACTTGAACCCGCTGCCGAACGCGATCTGCCAGATGCGGTGGCCGCGGCGGACGCGGCCCTTGGCCTCCATGTAGGCCAGCTCGTACCAGATGGAGCTGCTCGACGTGTTGCCGAACCGGTGGAGCGTCATCCGGGACGCCTCAACGTGCGCCGGGCTCAGCTGCAGGTTCTTCTCGAGCTCGTCGATCACGGCGCGCCCGCCGGCGTGGATGCAGAAGTGCTCGAACGCCAGCTTGAAGTCCGGGATGTAGGGCTTGACCTTGGCGTTGAACAGCTTCTTGACCACCAGCGTCGCGAAGAAGAGGAGCTGCTCGCTCACGGGCAGCACGAGCGGGCCCAGCGTCGTGATGTTCGTCTTGAGCGCGCCGCCGGCGATGGCCATGAGGTCCTTGGACAGTGACACGCCGGTCTTGCCCTCGCCGTCCTGCTCCTGGTACACGCAGTTGAACGCGTTGTCGTCCGCGCCCTTGTGCGTGCGCACGACGTGCTTGAGGCTGTACTTGGCGCGGCGGCGGTCGGCGCCGCGGTTCGAGAGCAGCACCGCCGCGCCGCCGACGCGGAACAGGCAGTTGGGGATCAGCATCGATTTGCGGTTCCCGAAGTACCAGTTCTGGGTGATGTTCTCCGTGCTGACAACCACGGCGTAGGTGTTGCGGTGCACCTGCAGCATGTCTCGCGCGAGGTCGATGGCGATGACGCCCGCGCTGCAGCCCATCCCTCCGAGATTGAAGCTCCGGATGTTCCCGCGGAGCTTGTACTTGTTCACGATCATGGCCGACAGGGATGGCGTGGGGTTGAAGAGGCTGCAGTTGACGACGAGGACGCCGACGTCCTTGGGCTTGACGCCGGTGGCCTTGAAGAGGTTGTCGAGCGCGCCGAACATGACGGTCTCGGCCTCGGCGCGGGCGTTGGCCATTGTGGGCTGGGGCGGGAGGGCGTGCATGGCCTCCGGGACGTAGGTCTCCTCGCTGAGGCCGGAGCGCTCGAGGATCTTGCGCTGGAACTCGAGCGCGTCTTCAGAGAAGCCGCAGAGCTTGGAGTGGCGCATAAACTCCTCGAAGCGGACCTGGAGGTGGGCGGGCGGCTTGTAGCAGGCGAAGTCGACGAGGTAGACGGGTCGTGGGCGGGTGAGCACATAGACGGTGGCGCCGAAGACGAGGACGGCGGAGAGGACAAGCACGAAGACGAGGTTGTACTGGAGGTGGAGCCACAGCTGGCGCAGATCGTTGGGGTCGGTTCGCCCGGCCTCGAGGAGGATCACGGCCATGAGCGGGAGCAGCATCAGCGTGAGCAGGTGGGTGATGAGGTAGTGGTACCCCAGCTTCACGTACTTGAGGTTCACGCTCTGGAGGAAGTCCGGCAGCCGCCGGTGAGGCGGCGTCGCCGTCGCGGCGGCCGCCGATTGGGCGGTGCCTCCGTTCATCTTTCCTCGCTCCACCGGCCTAGATCTGGACGCGGAGTGCGAGTCAAAGATGGGGGCGCAGCGCCCCTGATGCGTGGACTGGCTGAATGGATTCTTCTCGTTGTGGGAGGCGTTTCTGGTCTTGTGGCTGGCGTGGTCGTGAGGTAGAGATGGTGCCGCAGCAGCCGTGAGGATCGGAGCCGGCGGGAAATGAGCGTGGCCGCCGGAGGCGGAAGCGAATCCGGCGGCGGCGGCGGGGGGCGAGGCGGAGACGGGTTGTTGCGGAGAGGGAGAGGGGATAAATAATGGGAAAGGGTGGGCGTGGAGGGGTTTTTGGCTCTTGTGCTCCGTTTCTTCCTGGAATTTTGCAGGGGCACCCTCTGTGAATCCGGGATTTCAGTTACCAAATGAGTGAATTTCATCTTTAGTTCCCTGTACCAAGTTTAAACTTTGTTGTGCTCTTGCCTTATTTTCAAAAAAAAAACTTTGTTGTGGAGCATGTGTGGCTAAACTTTTATACTTTTAGCAACCATTATAATCAAAATAACTTCAACTTCGGTCTAGGAGAATGATATGTATCTCTGCATTATTCCAATGGTCAAAACGTGTATAGACTTTTTGTTAATACAAAAGGAATATATGTGACCAATTATCGAGACAAAGCTCAATGGCAGGCGTGAATTTTTTTTAGAGTACAAGCTACATATAACAAAAAAAATCAACTTGAACTATATGTGCATTCCTTATTTGCCCATTGGACGAATCTGATGAATTCCGTGGTAATATCATCTAGAGTAGGAAAACTCAACCCACATGACATAGTAACCAGCTCATTCACACCTGGTTGATTAAGAAGCAAAAATTTAAGTCATTTAACACTAGGTCAAAATTAAATATTGGCTAAAACTACATGATAACAATTAATGTTTGGCTATTTGGAAATTTGCCCCTGTTTTTTTACTTTACACATCACTGTCACTCCATTATAGTTGATGGTTCGATTGATATTGTTGCAGTTTTCTAATAACAGGTTTGCAATCATGGTCCAAAACAAAATGGGCAAATTTGCTATCGCCCTTTATACAATTTGCAATTTTTTTACTAGGCACATTATTATCACACGGCTATAGCCATTTCTGAGGCGACTAGTCTAACCATCCTGAACTGAAACCAAAAGGAGGTACAGGCGGCGCTCTGCAAAGTTGCCCTGACACGCCAGAAAAGCGGGGGACAGGGACGGGATGCTGAGCAGAAATCCGCGTTCTCACCGGGACGCGACCGAAAAGAGCGTCTGGAAAGCGAAAAAGATTCTCGAGTCAGAGGGCGAGGGAGAGAAGCCGTCCCCGGGCATCCGGTTCCGTGCCCAGCGCCCCAGCCTGGCCCTCGTGCTCGTGCCCGCCGGTCAGCAGCACAGTGCACCCACCGGCCACCACCACACAGTGACACAGAGAGGCTGGAAAAATAAAGGGAGCTCGGCTCGCGGCTACGCGCATCCGCGCTGCCACAGTGCACACCAGGTTCCGCGCGGAGGCGGAGGCGGCCAGGCGGAGCCGCGGAGAGCACCCCGGCGGCCCCACGGCGCACGGCCGGGACCCACCGTGAACGCCGTCGGGCCCACGTGCAGCCAGTCGCGTGCGGGCCCGGGACGGTTTTTCTGCCCACCTGTGTTCTCTTGTCGCCGACGCCGCGGGATTGGACTGGGACGGCCTGGCGGGTTGCTGGCGATCCAGCGACGGGGTGCCGCCAAAGTGACCGCGCGATGCCAACGGGGACGACGGGGTGCGCGGCGGCCGGGAAGGAGACGGGCTCCGGGCTCCGGGTAGAAGCGCAAGCGCGTGTGGGTGCGGCGACGGGGGATATCATGTCACCCACGGCCACGGACCCCCTGCCCTGGTCCTGGTCCAGCCAAAAAAAGACGACCGGGATCGCGGCAGACGGCGACAGCCGCCGGAGGAGAGAAATTTGCTTGGGCGACGCGGGGCGGCGCTCCCGCCATGCCATGCTTCTGCACGGCGGCGGAGCGTCTGGTTTCCACCCAGTTCTGATCGTCGCGCGCTGCACGTGTCCACAGCATTCCTCCGCTCATTTGACAGCCGGCTCCACGGCAATCCCTGCTGCCATCGACGATGAACCATGCATGCTATTTTATTTCAGTTATTAATAAATACTAGTAAATAGTAGCAGTAGTAGTGATAATTGAGATTTGAGAGACGCGTGGTGCGGTCGAGTTTTCTGATGGCGAGAGGCGAGGACGAAATTGCCATTTGTCACACGGCAGTCGGCCAGCTCGTAAGGCTCGTGGCAGAAAGGACTCGGTCCCGGCCGTCTGCGATTTGGAAGTTTGGCCCCGGCCAAATTTTAGAGGTCGTTTTCAGCGTGAGCAGCTGTAGACTGTAGCATCGTTGTTAATTATCTGGAGCTGCTCGCAGGTCCAGAAAAGGATTGGAGATTTCTACTACTAAGTACTCCTACTGCCAGCAGCAAGTGACAGTTCACCGGCCGTTGGGGCGAATGTGGAGTTAGCCAGCTACTTCCACCTAAAACCAGCGATCCGCCACGCTAAATGGTGCTGTCACAGATGATGCCAGCTGGGGTCGGCGGTTGCGTCTTCTCTCCGCTCGTTTGCTTCCTCATCCGTCGTCGTCGTCCTGTCCATGGATGGTACGAGCTGAAAGGGACGCCGGCCGGGCTTCAATGAGCTCCGGACAGCCGCCCGTGCGGCGGACAGTCGACAGGTACGGAGGTGGCTGATCGGACACGGAAGGCTCTTCTAGCTTTTCCGATCAAGCCATCGGGGGGGGGGGGGGGGGGTTACCTGAAGAAACAGGCAGTGCTCATAGTTTGGCAGCTCAGAGTCAAACTACTAGTGTAACTTGAGCTGTATTTTCCGTTCAAGCATGACCAACGATTTTTGCAGGATTCGAATCTACCGTCTCGATCTTTTTCCCTGAGTCTTGAGGTGGGTTTGAATTTTGATTTCCCTAGTTCGACGACGACGGAAGAAGAGCAGTTGAGCAAAGGTCTACTACAACACTGCGGCGACAGTAGTTGATAGCACAACACCATCGAGTACCAGCTGTATCCTAACCGGGTGCCAAATGCTGTCTTCCAGGAGATGAAAAACCTGGGTCCTGACTCCTGACAGGTACGGTTTGTCTCTGCAGGCTCTGTTGGACGTTGTTGATTTGTGAGGACATACAGGGGGATTCTCAGCTACTCGAATTTGACGGGACATATGTGCAAGCGATTTTGAGCACGTTAAAATGCTCAGTCTTAATCACGCAAGCTCATCCTTAAAGTGTCGATCTGGCATTCCAAATGATCTGTCACGTCAGTTTTGGACCAGTGGCAACTAACGGTTACAATGGCGCAGTGTGGCATACTCATCCCTCTTTTCTTTTGATGAAGCGATTTGTGACATGCTGATCCGAAGCGATGAAATGAATATTATCGAGAAATTCTCAAAAATAAATAAAAAACTCAATATCAATGCCGTTTATATAAGAAATACTACTTATTTAAAAAGGTAAATATCCTGATCTGAACAAGAATCAGAAAAGCATTGTTTGTCTGCAAGCTTGTTTGTGTGTACTCTATGCAGCAACTAATCCTACAGGCCCCATCATCGCCCACCCCGGTTGCTATACAGCAAATAGTCCTGGTAGTGACATAGGGAGTGGCCCGGATCTGCATTGCATTATTTGCAAGTTTTCTGTCGGTTATGGTATGTGATCCTGGAACTGCCCGGCGAGCCACCGGCATCAGGCATCCAACGCATGTGCGGGGAAAAGGCTGGGGCCTTCTTCTCGGAGACAATGCCCTCAACGATCTTGCAATGGCACTCATCCAGTGGAAATAAAGTAACTTTCCACGAGATGCAAGTTGTGCCTTGTAACATGAGCTGTTCCTCACCCTCTCAATCTTTTTGTTAAAAAATGGCCTGATCTGAAACAGACATCTTCAGTTAATATACATTCGGATGCGTGTCGCAAGACTGCAAGAGCAGTGGACGCTTACTTGCGCGCTTAGCTTCTCTGTGTCAATCCTTGCCCCCCCCCCCCCCCCCCCCAAAAAAAAAAAAGAATTAGAGACGTGTCTCTAGTACCAGCAGCAAGGTCTCTTTACATTTGCACATGCTTGAGATGCAAGGCTCAGACCAGAGCAATGTGATGCACAAGTCAGCAGCGAGAATTTGCAACGCAGTAGTACCATACATTTGCAAACATACTTAGATCATACCGTGAACCATTAGAGAATTGGGCTCGCTTGGTAACCTTTTCCTCGGGATGACGGGATCCAATTGGCAAATGCGAAGTTGCGCGGGGATCGACGCCGAGATGGACGTCTCACCAAAACCTCTACACAAGGACGGCAAATCAACGTGTGACAGAAAACGATTTGTTAACCATGCAGATGCGTGAATCCGCTGAATGGACCGTTTGATTCGGCCAAGAAGATATCGGAGAAAGTCATGCATCCTACATCATCTCAGCTGAAAGGTTTTATCATATCCGAGTAGACAAATCATTAGACATCTGCAGAAGTTCATCTTGTAATCACAGGCTTAGAAACTCGAAGCAATGAGCAATCCATGGCTTCCGGAGCAGCAGGTTGAGTGCCCTATTGACAGTAGGGTACAATGTGAAGATAGTCTATATCTGTAGCTGAAATCACTGAAGTTTCAGTCAGAGTCTTCATGAAGAGTGAAGGCCAACATGCCTCGCTCGCGTTGGCGATACAGTACGTGTCACTGGATTGCTGACTATTCATTTCTATTCATTTGACTACATACTCAGCCGCACAGGACTTTCCCTAGTATTCCTCGTAGGAGAACTGTCGAGGAGTTTATGACTGTTCTGTTTCTGAAAGGCCAAGTTGAGTGTTCATTTGTCACCGTCGGAATGTCACTACTGTTTTTTGTAACCATGCCATAGAATTTTCTGACGATTTTCAGTTATTTCTCCTGAGTCCTGACGGATCAACGAACCAACCGACCAACCCAACGAACGTACCAAACGGCGGGGGATAGGATACCTTTACGCCTGTAGCTGTGAGTTGATGAACTGACGTTAACATCTCAATACACCAAACTGATCAGAAAGAAGCAGTACAAAGACTGGTTCTAAACAGATGGTTATAATCAACCTTGGATTCTTTTGCGCTTTTGGCCATCGAGGAAGACGAACAAACAGCAAAAGTTAAGTGCGGAGAGCTCCAAGGACAGTACTCGTGTACTAGCTGCGCTTGGCACTTAGCCAGGCCGGCAGGTCGCCATGGCAAGCAGTGGACGACGGGACTGGAGTCCGTGTGCCTGGCAACGATTCCTGATGCCACTGCCATATTCCTTGCAGGTCGTGAACCAGAAGGTGGCGCCGTGGCGACGGGGAAGAGCAAACTGAAGTCTCACGATGGATTCGGCTTCGATGTGGGGGGCAGAGAACACGAATAAAGGAAAGAAGGTGACATAGCCACCACTCCATCAGAAGTACAGAACGGACGGACTGTTCCTTTCCTTCTCACCAGTTCTCACTTAGGTTCCTCAGCTACAAGATGTGATCATGTGACCCACCGTATTCGGGGTTACACGCTTTAAGTGATTAACCTTTTTCTGACCGAGATTAACCTTTTTCCATAGAGCCCTATAAATCTTTCATTATAATTTTTCTTTTTGCAAAACTAACGGAGCAATATAGAAGCGACCTTCTTTTAGAGCCCAATAAAACTATGGCCCAGAAAGGGATACCAATAAAAATGGAATGCAACCAGGTCTAAGGGGAGCCCAGTAAAAGCCCATCTAAGCAGGTCGAACCGCCTCGCGCTGTAAACCTCTCGACAACCCCAACAAGGTCCGCCACGTACTCATACACGCGTTCCCTTGCGAGTCCATTATCTTCGCCATTGTGGACCCCACGGGACACGAGTATAAGTTCCAGTCCCAACCATCACACGCATCTCATTTCTTCATCAGTTCCTCTGGATCATCGTGCGACACGAAGAACCCGAAACCAAACGGAACAGAGAGACAGGAAACGAGAGGGGAATCCAGAGAGTACTGTCCAGAGACGCCTCGTCTCAGCTCCAAACTTATCGGCGATGATGCTGCGCGCGGCGGGCAGGAGGCTCCTCGGCGCCGCGTCCGGCGTCAGAGGCGGCGAGGCGGCGCCCGCGGTGGCGGCTGCGGGGGCGGCGAGGCGGGGGTACCACGAGCGGGTGGTGGACCACTACAACAACCCGCGCAACGTGGGGGCCTTCGACAAGGACGACGCGGACGTCGGCACGGGGATCGTCGGCGCGCCGGCGTGCGGGGACGTCATGAAGCTGCAGATCCGCGTCGACGAGGGGTCCGGCAGGATCGTCGACGCTCGCTTCAAGACCTTCGGGTGCGGCTCCGCCATCGCGTCCTCCTCCGTCGGTGAGCAAAGCCAGCTCCCTATTCCGTCGTGCACTGTGGATTGTTAATCTCTGCACGATTAGGTTTTGTTCGTGCGAATTTGATGTTGGGTGATAAGGCCTTTCTGGGATATTTATAGTCTGATCGATTATATTGTTGGGAGTGATGGGAATTTGGTGAAACCGGAAATGATCGTGATAATTTAATTGGAAAATTACGATGGGTCTGTGTTGATTTTGATGGTGTGGAAGTCCGGGCCTGAGGCTATCTGCTACTATCATGCTGTTGGGCAAAACAATAGTTCCGATACTCCGTCCTCTCTCAACCTTCGCTTCCCGAGGAGTCAAATTTAAAAATTTAACTTTGATCAAATTTATACAAAATAGTATTAACATTTATGTTACAAAATAAGTATTATTAGATTAGTCATTTAATATATTTTTATACTAAATCTATTTGGAGATATAAATGGTAGTAATTTTTTTATGAATTTGGTTAAACTTAAAATTATTTGACTCCTTGAAAATGAATTGCATTTTTTTAGGACGAAGAGAGTAATTATCTTGTACCATAAAGTATTGGAAGGGATTGAGGGAAAGGGAAATGGAGTTATCCAAATAAGCTCTTATTTTATTTCGGTATCATGGCACTGGCCAAGTCCATGCTATTCTAGCGGCTGTCTCTTATTAAAGCATGAAGGACGCCTTGATCATACACTGAAAAATAAATATAAAATGGGAGGGATTACCCTTCTTTTGTTTAAAGAAGATTAGCAATTTGAAGTTTTGAGCCCAAGACCAACCTTGTCCTTGTGCTTGTTTTAGTTTGCTGGTGGTAGGTTTTGGATCCATTTTAAGGCAATAACAGTACTGAACTATCTCCCTATTGCTGTAAAAACCTGCTCCACTAAACTAATAAAAAAAAGAACATTGCGCTAGAAGGAGGGCTTGAACCTCCGACCTTGTGGTTAACAGCCACACGCTCTAACCAACTGAGCTATTCCAGCTAAGCATGCCCCATGTGCTGATATATTATTCTTGATAGTTGCACCGTTTCGTTTCCTTATTACCGTTTGTACATATCACTGCGGATGTAGTGCTGCCTTCGATGCGAAGGACTCATACTTTTGGTGATTGTATAATATTGTGATTTTACAACTATCAATTTCCATGCTGTTTCTTAAACGCTTGATTTGGTTCACTGACATGCTTTTCATCACAGAGTGTATGCTTTTCCCTCTGACTTTTTTGGCTTATAATTTTACCAATTTAAATTTATAGTTGGTTTCTTATTCATTTCTGCACTTGCAGCTACTGAGTGGGTTAAGGGCAAACAAATGGAGGAAGTAGTCGCAATCAAGAACGTGTAAGTTATGATTCTGCTGCTTGGAAATCATTGCCCGATATTGGTTACTTTGGTTTGGCAAGGCTACATGCCTGATGCATCGAAATGTGTGTTTTCGCCTGTATGTAAGGTCAATTTTTTCTTAGTGATATTAATGTATAGGATTAAGCATAACCTACCAACTCTGCATATGTATAATGTATGTGTGTACATTGTCCTCATGTGCGTCGCCTTTATGTTTGGTTGGAATCTAATAGCTGATCTGCTTTCCCTCCCTTGCTATGCTACATCAACTAAGCCTGGAGCAGTCAATTGTAATGTTGCTGTCTAAAATCTCTACAATATAAGTATATATCTAGCGTGTTAACTTCTGCTAGGAATTTGTGTGGTAGTTTCTCTCTGGTCACCGGTCAGGAGTAACTCCCTAACCTGGTCTGGTAGTTCTTTTTACTGAATGGTTTGATTTTTTTTTTCAATATTCATATCAGTGTGGGTGAAAGTTTGGCTCGCAAGTCTCAACCTCTTGGCTCTCTATTACACAGTATCGATTTGTTGAATCTGTATTTATACATATACGTCTTCCCTTTTTTTGTTCAGCGAGATTGCAAAGCACCTGTCTCTTCCACCGGTGAAGCTCCACTGCAGCATGCTCGCTGAGGATGCGATCAAAGCCGCCGTGAAGGACTACGAAGCAAAGAAGGGGAAGCTGGCCAAGGCAGACGAGTAGGACACCCCAAAAGAGTGCGGCCACCTCTAGCTGACTAGCTCTGGCAATGAGGGGCCTCATGTTCTCGGCGTGTATGATCGTCACTTCTGCTAGCGAAAGGGCATGTACATAGACAAGAAGGCTATGACGTTTGGGTAGTTTCACCAAATAAGAGAACCGTTTTGTCCTGTAAGTGTGCTATATATACACACCTCTTGTAACCTGTATGATACCGCAGGAGCTTCGTTCATGTGCTACATTGGTTATTATTATCTTCCTGGGTGTTTTGCAGCGTGCATAGAATTAGGATTTAGGGCATATGGAGTTGTGGAACGGTTATATATGCCGAAGCTGCAGTGTGCAGTGACAGGTTTTACTCATAATATGCGCAAGTAATGTCATCGCGGGTGTGTCGGAAGTACTGTTGGTACCAAGCCATGTTTGCTCCGTGCCCCGTGTCCATGCCGGTAAGCCGGTAAGCACCACTTACGTTATAGGATGTTGAAGTGCTAAAGTTCAGCACTAGTCTATCCAAGCAGGAGTGCTAATAAGGTGGATCATAATTTAAATTTTTTTAAAAATATAAGTTCTAGTAGCTACCACACAACTTTAATCCGTTCCAGCAACTTTACGCAGACGTCTCGATCTAGCATCAGATTACTCAACTTTAATTTTCCTGACTCCAGTTGCGGTAGCGGGCAAGGGGACGCTACGGGTTTTATTTGTCCGGTCACGCCAACTGACCGAAAAGGCTTCGCTGAGACGTGTCTCGTTCATAGCCGTCCCTGACACCTAGCTTTGAGTTTCGGCACGTGTGCTACTTTTAACTTTTTTTTTCCTAAATCGAAGCCCAAACGGAAACGGGTGACGGATGTTCGAAGGCAGATTTGCCGTGGGTCCCATTCCCGGCCAGCCCTGTCCGATCCTCCGCGCGCCGTTTTACACTGCTGGCGGCGGCGGCGGCGGCGGGCGGGCAAGCCCAACGGCTAGGGAAGCCTCCCCAGAGGCTCACTCGGGGATTTTGTCGCCGTCGTGGATGCTGGAGCTTCGGCCCCCGGCCGCGGTCGTGTCGAGCGCTCGCTCGGCTTCAGTTGTGGACAGGAGGACGCTGCGTCGCGCTCCGTCCAATCATGGAAGCCTGAACGCTCTGCGACCGGGTCGGGACGTGGCTTCTAGCCGTCAGCTTTTGCGTTTCGGCACCTTCACGGCCCTTGTGGTAGTGTTACTGCAGACCGAGCTGACCCCGTCGAGATCGTCGGCCCGGTCGGAACCTGGAAGCTTCTGTAACCCCGCTCCTGCCTGCTGGGATGGCAGCTCCGAAGGCCGAAGCGCTGCTACTTGCCACAAGAAACCCACGTCGAGACGGCGCTAAAAGCGCCGGTACCAAAATATCTCCCTAGCGCTCGCTTTTCCGGGTCACTTGCTTTCGCCCTGAACAGTTGGCTATGTAGGGAGTGGATATTTCGCCTGGAGACACAACCCAAAGAGCCATTCCGGGGCCTCCCCGCGAGCGTCTTTCGAGTTAGGCGTACCGATCCCAGCGTGGCGGCGGCTTCGCGTCGCGACGGGCCGGCGCCACACGCTACTATAAAAAAATCGCGCGGCGACGGATGGCCAGGCTCGGCGCGGCGAGGCAACGGGTCGGAGCTGAGGCTGAGCCATGCAATCCGCCATGGACACCGGCGCCGTCGTGCAGGTGCAGGTGCCGGTGCCGCCCGAGCGGGCGGCGGCCATGCGCAAGGGCCCCTGGAGGATGGAGGAGGACCACGTCCTCGTCAACTACATCGCCGCCCACGGCGAGGGCGCGTGGAACAACCTCGCCCGCGCCGCCGGTTAGTTGCATTGCATTGCGTTGGCGCGCGCGCGCCCTACCTCTCGCCGTGGTCGATCGCTTGGTCTTCCCCTTTCTTTCTTTTTTCCTTCCCCCCTTTACGGCTTACGCGACGCAAGTGCTGTTGTTCTGGGCCGCAGGGCTGCACCGCACCGGGAAGAGCTGCCGGCTGCGGTGGCTGAACTACCTGCACCCGGACGTGCGGCGCGGCAACATGACGGCGGAGGAGCAGGAGCTCATCGTCCAGCTGCAGGCCAGATGGGGCAACAAGTACACATCGACGACCCGCGTCGATCCGCCGGTTAATTTCCTTGCGCTCTAGCACCAACGGAACTGCGAACTGCCTAACCGATTGCCGATTTTCCAACGCAAGGTGGTCGAGGATCGCCAAGCACCTCCCTGCCCGGACGGACAACGAGGTCAAGAACTTCTGGAGGACCAAGATACAGCCCAAGAGGCACCGGAGAAGTGACTGCAGCAGCAGTGCCATGGAAGCCATCGCCATGGCCGGCATATGCCATGGCATGGGCATGGCAGGCCATAGAAGCAGTACTCCGGCGATCACAGAGGGCCAAGGCAGCAGCAGCCACTCCGGCCGGACAGGGGTCACGCAGGACTATGGCACTGTGACCCAGCAGCCGAGCGTATCGTCTAGCGTGGCGGACCATCTCGGCTACGGAGTCCATGGACCAGGAGGAGGAGGCGCTGGCGCCATGGACATGGACATGGACTTCCTTCCGGAGTTCTTGGCCGCGTCGGGGGAGAACTTCTGGGCCATCGACGACTTCTGGACGACGATGCAGTCGTTTCATGGCAACATCTGATATGATTGGAAGCCTGGAACGTGCACACATCCGTATTCATTTGCACGTCGTGGAAAAAGGTGGGGGTTGTTATCAGAATAATCCTCCGATCCTTATGGATTAGTAAAAAAGTTCAAAGCAGTTTGCTGGGCTCCTCTTTCTGCCAAACAAGCCTAGCTATTTGATTGGCTGTTGCCACGGTATAGTAGGGGTGTACGATATATGCCTGTATGCTTGTGTGTATTTAATTTGCCTGTTTGGCTGTTGCCACGGTATAGTAGGGGTGTACAATTTATGCGTGTATGCTGGGTGTATTTGCCTATTTGGCTCTTGCTCATGACAAGTTGCACGCCTCTATATAGAGATGGAATTTTTCATTGCTAAACTGCCAATGCTTCCCTTCTCCCTTCAGCATTTTTTTTGTTCATTTTTTTCTGCTTGAATATATGCTATTTTTGGTTTACATGATGGCTTTAACAAAAAAAAATTGTTGAATGTGTACTGGGATTGAATGGGAACCAGAGTGCAATTGATTTTCACTTTTAGCAAGTTGGATGAACTCCGGATCCATACTCTTGGAATCGACTGATGCAACGTACTCCCTCTGATCACAAGTATATGTTGTTTGGGATATTGATGTGGTTTACATGGTGCAACTTTGACCATCAATTCCTATACAAGATTTTTTATTTCAAATAAAAAACTATATATAATGAAATATTGTCGTGGTGAATCTAGTAGCATCAATGTTATATATGTTGCCAAACTATCTGTATTTTTAGTTTTATTAACGGCCAAAGCTACACAAATTTGATTTAGGAACTTCTGCCTGCATGCTTGGACAGCTGGGGGTGTTTGGTAACCATTCGTTGTACTTAGGAGCATACCCAAACAGTAACGCATAACAGCTCCTATTTAGAACAGGCATGGTGACAACCCGTGCAAGTCGCAAGGTAGCGTGGCGCATCCATGCCTAGCTATGGGCCTGTGTCTGTCCCTTTCCACATCCGAGAAACGAAAATGCAGCGCAGGTAGCTGGTACAACAAGCAAATTTAGTAATTCCTCCGTTTCAAAATATTATTCATTTTTAGTTGTATCCCAAGTCAAATTTCTTCATCTTAATCAATTTTGAAAAACAAATCAACAACTGTAATACCAAATAAATGCACGACGGGACATATTTCATAGTGAATTTATCAAAGCTGTTATCGATAATATTAATGTATGTGCATTTGTATAATTTTCTATAATCTAGCTGAAGTTAAAGTTTAACTTAGAATAAACTAAAACGACGTACGTCTCCGGGCGGGAGTAGCTATCCCGGTGGCCTGGCCGCACGCACTTTGCACGAAAGTCGCTAGCCCGGAACCGGTTGCGCCGCCTTTCGCCGGTGAGCTGACCGGTGCAAGCAGCGGTGGTCTTGGGCTGGGCAAACGTGGAAGCGATGGAGATAGCGGGTGGAGTTGGGCATGGGAGCTTTCGGTTTCGCGTCTCTGGTCTCACCGGCTTCCGGCAACCGGCGGCAAGTGGACGCTCCCGCAAAAGGCAGGCCACGTCGGGCGCGAAGAGCCCGCGGCAGCTCAGCGTCTTTGGGCCCAGGGCATCCATCAGTGCGGGATCGTGCTCTTGTGCGCTTCGTTCTTACAGATTTTCAGAGTTCGAAGCTCGGTACTTGACTTGCCAAACTCATTGTGAAATATCCACCAACAAGCACGTAGCGAAAAGGTGATGTGTCGTCGTACCGAGACAACACGGCAGAAGTAGAATCTTACAGCAACAAGGGGAACAAAATTGTGTGAGAAATTGGCAAGAAAAAAATTGTGAAGAAAGGGGGAAAAAAAGGAAGTCCTGGTGTAAGCTATTGCCTGAGCGCATCGCCTCAGGCGATGGACACCTTGGCGCCGACCTCCTCGAGCTGCTTCTTGGCGTCCTCGGCCTCGTCCTTGCTCACGGCCTCCTTGAGCTTCTTGGGCAGGCCCTCGATGAGGTCCTTGGCCTCCTTGAGCGGCAGGTCCGTCAGCGCGCGTACCACCTTGATGGTCGCGATGCGCGCGCTGCTGGGCACCTCCTCGATCACCACGTCGAACTCCGTCTTCTCCACGGGCGCCGCGGCCTCCTCGCCGCCCGCCGCGCCGGCGCCGGGCGCGGCGACCACGGCCGCGGAGGCGAAAGCGGCGGCGGTGACGCCGAGCCGATCCTGCAGGTGGTCCACGAGGCTCCGCGCCTCCTCGAGGGTGAGCCCCGAGATGGCGTCCCCGAGCTCGAGCACCTTCTGGGATGCCGTCGACGTGCAGGCGACGGCGAAGCGGCCGCCACGGCCGCGGGCGGGGAAGTTGACTGTGGCCTTGGGGAACGAGGAGGAGGCGGTGGGAACGGTCAGTAGGGAGAAGGAGGCGGAGGAGAGGGCGGTGGAAGCCATGGCGCGCGGGTTCTTAGGTGCGCCCTGCTCACTGCTCAGGTCTGGCACCAGGAGAAAGAGGCGGGAGCAGACCGCGGGGATAAGATAAGACGACTCGGGGAGCGGGGGATGCGATGCGACGAGCCTTCTGACGACGTGTCAAGGGTTGTCCACGCCGCTCGCGCGATTTGCTCTGTTAGATCTGCAATGGCCGGACGAGGACGGTCATCGGGGCAGGTAGGCGGTTGACTTTGACATTTCTACCGCCTCCATCCTCGTCGTCTCCTTCTGCACTTCAAGTCTTCAACCGTGCGGGTTACGGCTGACGTGGCATCACTTTAGTCTGCACCAGCCAATTGCGCTGCAAGGACAAGATGACATCCGGCACGGTTATGCAACGGACCGACGGTTAAGGCATCAATAGAGAACTTTGTGTTTTGTACTCCTAAGAAGAACTCCAGCCGATCCTCAGTCCTTCAAATCTTCCCCTTCACCCCCTAGCCTGGGTCTAGCAAGACCTTTATCTGTGAGCCCTACCAACCGCCTCTTCTTTCTCTCTCCCAAGCGCCTGCTCTGCTCCTCCTCGTGCCGCGCAGAACCTCCGATCCGTTGTTGCGTCGTGCCGCCACACCGCCCTGTCTCCTCTACCTAGCCACGTTGCGCGCCTGAGCTCCGGGCGCCCTCTGCCTAGCCGCGCCGCGCGAACCGAGCTCTAGCCGCCCTCCGCGGGCCGGTGTGCCAAGCCCGAGCTCCGACCGCCCGTCCCTCCGGCGCCGGGCGAGCCGAGCTCCGGCCGCCCTCCGCGGGCTGGTGTGCCATGCCCGAGCTCCGGCCACCCCTCCCACCGGTGCCGTAAGAGCCGAGCTCCGGCCGGCCCCTGGCTGCCAGCGTCGCGCAAGCCGAGCTCGGGCCGCCCTCCGCGCACTCGGGCTCCGGCCACCTGTCCCGCCGGCGCTGTGCGATCCGAGCTCCGACCGGCCCCTGCTGGCGCCGCACGAGCCGAGCTCGGGCCACCCTCCGTGCGCCGGTGCGCCTGGCCCGAGCTCCGGCCGCCCCTCCCGCCAGCGTCGCACGAATCGAGCTCTGGCCAGCCCTTGCCTGCTGGTGCCGCGCGAGCCGGCCGCCCTCCGCGCGAGTCGAGCTTCGGCCGCCCCTGCCAACGTTCGTGCTTCCAGCTGCTACGGGGAAGAAGAAAGAAGAGTTAAAGATGAAAAAAAAGAGAAGAGACATGACAAATAGGCTCCACATGACAGGAGTAAGTAGGGGTTTAAATTTAGTGGTTCTTGCTTGAGTTGGAGGAAAAATGAGTCCTTAAAAAATAGAGAGAGAGCTCCTATTTAACAAGTAAAGAGTCTAGTTTTAAGGTATTGCTGGAGTTGCTCTAAATAAACTGCTACAAAAATCCATCCCATCCTCTGGGCAAAAACTGAAACTGACACAAAACGGCGGGGTGCCTTATGCTTAGCTTCACCTTTACCATGGCCAGAAGGGACACGCTTGCAAAGATCCAAACCACGGCGTCCACACTAAACCGCAGCCTTTGGGCTCACTCCAAGCATATTAAACCCGAGCACCGCAAGAAACAAGTACCCTCCAAATCGCTCTTAGCACGCGCACGATCACACCCGAAGCCGATCGGGACGGGGGAGGAATCCGAACGAGGCAAGCAGCGACGACCATGTCCTCCACCACGGCGCCTCTCTTCCCCGCCAGCGCGCTCCCGTTGCAGGGGCAGCGTGACGCGGCGGCCGGCGGCAGCGGCGGCGGCGGGTCGTACACGCCGGTGTTCGTGGTGCTGGGCGTGATCGCGGCGCTGCTGGTGATCTCCTGCCTCATGGGGCAGGTCTGCACCAAGAGGCACCTGCGGCCCCGCCGCTCGCGCAGGGACCGCGTCGCCTACTACGACGACGACATGGAGGCCGCCGGCGGGTTCGGCGCGCACGGGCCGCCGCCTCATCACGGCATCGCCAAGATGGAGGCGCCGCCGCCGGCACCGTCGGTGGAGACGCGGGCCGCCGCGGGTGACGGCGCAGCCGCTGTCGCGGTGCAGCAGCCGAGTTCCACGACGTGAATAGGCGATGGATCATCAGGTTGTCATCATGTAGCAGCAATGCGATGCCTAATTAATACGGTAATGCATTTGTACGTACGCCCTAGCTGTAATCATTGCTTGTTCTTGAGTTGTTTGCTAGTTGTCGCCCTGTGGCCTGTGCATAGCCTTAATATGGCCGATTCATAGAGCAACTTCTATACAAATTCATCACTTTCTCGATTTGGCTCGGAGAACTTTGGTGGCACAATGTCGGGGAACGGTGGCAGGTCGAAGAAGGCATGCCGCACGAGGCTCTCGCTGAACACCACGAACGTAGGGTAACCCCCAAAGTCGATCACCCGGCACACCCTCCTCTTTGAGATCGTACAACGTGGCCATCGTACCTGATGGGCACGCGATCAGGATGACGTTGCGCCCAACGGAGAGCGCCCTGTCCATCATCGGGGCCATGCCGATGAGCCCAAAATCTGTCGGCCGCGGCAGCGTCACTCGATGGCGCAGCGTCCACCTCTCCGCCGCCTCGTAGTCCTGCAGTACCCAGATGTCCAGCGTCAGAAGCAGCTTAGTCGCAACGCTGAGCTCCCCCTCCAACACCAGCAGGTCCCTCATCTTCTCCAGGTTCGGCCGCTCCGGGTCCGGCCCTGGCGGGCCCGACATCAGGCGAACGGAACGTCTCGGAAACCGTGTCGAACGCCAGCATCTTGCCGGCGGTCACGGTGCCTTGGGGATGCTCAGAGAACCAATGCAGGATCCCGCGATAGGACACGGGGATGCCGTACTCCGTCTCGGTGCCGGGTGCTTCCGAGTTCCGACGGAGCGCGAGTCATTCGCCGCGTGCTGCCAGCCGAGAGGACGTAGTAGTAGTTGGACCTGTTGCCCGCTCCTTCCTCTTGTTCTTCTTCTACGCCATGGCACAAGAGGCGGTACTCGCCGGACGAGGTGTGGAAGTAGAAGCCGCACGCGTAGGCGGTGGAGCACCGAGCCAGCACCGGCAGATTGGTCCACTGCTCCGTGTCGGGTTGCAGATGATGTACAGGCCACGGCGCGATTCCTCCAGTACAAGAAGGCCGTCGAGGGAAGCGCGAAGGCTGTAGAAGACGGGCGAGGCTCCGTCCTCGGCCAGCGGGCGCGGGTCGGAAAGGTAGAAACGCCGCCGCCCCCCGGCGCCTGATGCCGCCGGCTCGAGGTCTATGGAGAGAGGGGCGGCGCTGCGAGACAAGCCGTGTTCCGTGAACACGATCATATCACGCGGGCGGCGGGCGGCGAGGAACGAGCGGTCCGCGGCGACGCGGCGACGCGGCGCCAGCTCCTGCAGACGGCGCGGCAGCGGAGCACGGACTCGGAGGGGAGGCGGACAAGGATCTCGGCGAGGGCGTCCTCGCACAGAGCGTGGATGCCGCCGCCGCCGCCGCCGCCGCCACCTGATGACACCTCCATGGTAAACCCTTGGTACGTTTGCAATAGGGAGCGCACGGGTCCGATGCCAATTCTAATTTAGAATCCGGAGGGCATTGTTTGTGCCGTGCAAAACTTGAGCAGTGCAGAAGTGGAGCTCCGATAAATTGATTCTCAACTCCACTTATGGGAGCAACATTTTATTTCGATATCAGCTGCTAAAGAAAAGTTCATTTTTTTTTTCCATTCATGCAAGCTAGAAATTAAAAGGTACAACAAACTAACCTCAATGACCATGCTTGCGTCTTGTTACATTAATAGCAATATTTAGATGTTTGTCAGCAAAGGATCACACACCATGATCTAGCATTATATTACTTGCTGCGTGCATGCATGTTTAAGCAGCAATGCACATAAACTGCGGGCAACGCACCCATGCGACGACAGCGCCACGCCTGGATCTGGGTCTAACTTCTCTGCCAGCCAGGGCGCACCGTGCACGGCATGTCAAGCTCCTGTCCTTCACTCCTTCTGCAAATCTGATCGAGTAATCCAAGATAGCAGTACACTTAACTATCTGCACATGAAGATTAGAAGATATCCAAACTTTCAGCAAAGGGAAGCTGCCCAACAACTCACATCCAGCGGTTAAAAAAAAGAAAAACATCGCATCCAGAGTCCGAGATTGGCGCGGCTCCCCGCTCAAATACAAAAGCGCAAGATAACGGCTTTACGTGCGAAAAATCGGCGCCGATCCCAACGTTTTACCAAGATATCTTTTGCAACTAGCAAGGCGCGGCCAGTCTAGTCTCAGCTATCATAGTCATAGGTACTTAGTATTTATCTTTTTTCTCTAGGTAGTTTTCTTATCTTTTGTCATAGTGGTGAGGTACATGTGTTGGTTATCTTGGTGCATATGATCTATGGACATCATAGAATAGACCTATACTCTTCTATATTCTCCTACTATTTTCTAGCATGTTTAGCTCTAGCTCTCGACATCCAGAATTGGACCGATTTTATATTCTCCCACAATTTTTCTTTATCACATTCAGCCCGGCTTTTGTGTATTTTTTGAGTTATGCTCCTGGTGTCTTTCTCAGTAACTACACCAATTAACCATATTTTTTTCCACACCTTGAGCAAGCCAATTTCTTCGCTAGGCATCACAATCTCGATGTATCTGTAGTCCATCAACATCTTGAACTAAACCTCCCTTCCTTGATGTTCCAATGGAATTTTCTTTTGGATCCAGACAGATCCAAACCTCTCCACCTTGCTATGCGCAAACTTTTTGGCTATGTTTATGCCTTCTTTTATGCTTTCTGGCTCGCCTTAACCTTCTATATGTCTTTGTTCTTGTCTTCTTAATATGGTTCCTCTCAACATCATGCACCTGCTCCATGTTAATTTGTAGGCTATTCACTTTCCCATTCATCATGGAGGCTTCACATGCATAGCCATTATGATACTCACATCCTTTTGCAGCATTTGATTTTGACCAATAGCATTTCTATATCCTTTAGAAATCACTCGGTCTTAACACGATGGCAAAAATTGATCCATATTGCTCTCATGCTTTGATCCTAATTTTAGCTTAAATTAATCATATTTTTATATAGTCTCTTTATTAAGATATTTTAGGATAATGCAATTTGTAGATGCTATGACATCCCCAGTATGACTTTCCCATGACTATAGTAAGCGAGAGGTGATTGGTTCTCATTGCATAAACATAAGCGCTCAACAACACCATACCATTATGCAGTACCACTATTATGTTCACATTTTTTTAATGTTTATTAATAGTTATATATAATGCCTCCACTATCAAGTGTATAATTCTCAAACAATAATTACATTATCGCTTAGAAAAGTATAGAAGTTGGTAACTGATCATGATTTTTAGGAAATTAACTGATCATGATTGATTAAGTGTTGTA
Organism: Panicum miliaceum; assembly: GCA_032594955.1. NCBI lineage: Eukaryota > Viridiplantae > Streptophyta > Magnoliopsida > Poales > Poaceae > Panicum > Panicum miliaceum. The sequence goes on along the minus strand of CM064065.1, from coordinate 10,019,590 downwards.
TAAAATATATAAAATAAAAATATTACATCACAATTTACTTTCACATGTACCGTCTCTTTCCTTCACACTTTATCTCCTTAAGAATGGAGGGGGAGATGACAAACATGACTGCTGCGATGAATTAAAACAATGGTATATGTCTCGTATCTTTTTCTCTATGGATCTAGCTGTATTCTTGAGCTTTGTTTCTATCCTATGTTTTGCCATACAATTTTCTACTTTTGGGGGTAATATCGAGTAGAAGAATTTCTTTTCGCTGGTTGTCCCTATCCATCCATCACCTTACATCCCACGGTGTTGACGCCAGATTTTGACACGTGTTGAATCGGCGTCAGGAGGAGAAGATTGGCCGATGCGGCAGATCTGAAGGCTACAGTAAGGAATCGGCCGATTGAGATAACAGTTGAAAATCGGCCGATTGGTGATACAGCTTGCGCCAACAGGGTGGGACTATTTCGGAGAGTCCTGGTCAAAAGTTGGTCAACGGGGCAACGCTGAGTCGGTCAAGGAGCGATTGAAGAGAGTCCTGATTGGTTTAGGGGACGGCGGTGGAAGATTCTGCGGGAGTTCGTTTCCTTTTTTAAAGTTCTTATAGGTATAGTAGTTTTTCTGTTTTTTAAATAAGGTTGTAACAAGTCGTGATCGACCAGGAGTTCTAGTTTTAGGGTATAAATAGGAGTCGTCAGGGTCTTGCAAAGGGGATCAACACATCAATCAACAATAATACTTCTACTATTCCAGCAATTTACTTTCAAGTCGGCGACTTCGCCAATATTTTTCTTCTTTCATGAGTTCGTACGGATTGGCAGGGCTGCATCAACTTGATCTCCGGCCAATTGGTAGGTTCCGCTTATCGAGTAATATCCGAGCTTTAACTACGGCCGCATCGCTGTGGTTTTATTTGGATTTATTCACCAGTTATCGATATTTACTAGAATTGCAAGTTTTACCTGTTATTCTAGTATTATCACCAGTTATCCAGCTTGAGATCGGGATAATCGGCTTCGTCATCGTTCCTCTTCGATTTATCATCTTACAGCCGATTAGATCTATTTCAAGTGTTGCATCCGTACTAATTGTCTAAGATCGCTCCAGCAGTCTTCTTTACAATTACTACACGATTATCGGCTGATCCATAGCCGATCATCTTCATAGCAAATCGGCCGATTTGCCGCCGACGCACTCTTCAGGACAGATCGGAACTCTAGCCGATCGGAGCGCCTGAAATCTAATACTTTATTTCCTTGTCAATCAACAGGTCAGATTGACTGGCACGCCGCGCGAACCGCACCAGGGCGATAACCCGAACAGGAGCTAAGCAGATTCTCCCGGGTCGTGTGTCCGACGCTGAAGACCATCGGCCGATTCCTATCCGGCCGATTTTAGCGCCAACACACTTTTGGAACGCCCGGTGGGACCAATCCAAGATCTGATATGTCGAAGAACGCAGAAATCTCCGACAGCAACATCATTGAGGTCACAGAAGCGGATCTCAAGGACGACCAGAGGGAAGAATTGGCCAAACATCTAGAAGATTACAAGAAGATGTACCTCCAGTCGTTCAGTCGTACCAGAAGCGGGGAGGCTGTCAAGAAGGCTCCTATTCTGGTTCTCCGCCACATCACCATTGCTGAGGACTCGGACAAGATGTCAGAGATGATCCAACAATCCGTTTATCAGGCATTCATTGACCAATCCTCAGTGATGACCAACACGGTGTATAACGTCGTCGTCAGCTCTCTGGCCAGCGGAGCAGTCCAAGGCTATCAGGGACCAGCATATGCCCCGCCAACCACTCTGCCAGCCAGAAGCTTACCATACACGTCCCAATCGGCTCCTCAGCCGATATTGACGCAACGCGAGGGGTACAACTCTCCATTGCCCCCAGCGTCTCCAAGATACAGTGGTGCACCATGTCTCCCATCACAGACACCGCTTCAACCCGTCCAGATTGCTTCTGTGCAATCGCTGCCCACAAGCTCAGTACCTTGGGGAACATCGGCGACGACGTATTTTCCCGAGCCAACGAACGGATACGGGAGTTATTCAATCCAGGTGCCACACCAATCGGTCGTCCGGCCGACGGTCCCCCAGTATTAGCCGATCTCATCAGAAGTCGGCAGGGGGGCAAACACTGTAGAAGCATTCAGAGGCGTGGCGCCAACGATGACATACGATGGGGGGGGGGCTGATTCACTTCGCCATCAACTATCGGCCGCTCGGCAAAGTTCGCCGATTCATCACCCAGCCGTGCCAGCTCTTCAGCACATGCCCGCACCGCGAACAGCTGTTCATCAGCAGCAGGTGGACTGGACGGCAAGAATAGCAGAAGTAATCCAGGACCAGTTTGGATTGAAGCCAAAAGTGCAAACTTACACCTACAAGACACCATATCCATCGGCCTATGACTTGCTGGCGTTCCCACACCGCTACAAAGTTCCGGATTTCACCAAGTTTTCAGGGACGGACGATACATCCACTGTGGAGCACATCAACCGATTCATCATCCAGTGCGGGGAGGCTGCCACGCAAGATGCTCTGAGGGTGCGTTTGTTTTCATCGTCTCTGTCCGGATCGGCCTTCCAGTGGTTCACCACCTTGCCGCCAAATTCAATTGTTACATGGGCCGATTTGGAGAAACAGTTCCACAAGTACTTCTACGCAGGAGTACACGAGATGAAGCTCTCGGATTTGACCAGCCTCAGGCAGAGGAGCGATGAACCGGTGATGGGATATATACAGAGGTTCAGAGAAGTCAGGAACAAATGCTACAGTCTGGCCCTGACCGATGCACAGTTGGCCGATATCGCTTTCCAAGGCCTCCTGCCACAAATCAAAGAAAGATATGCTGCCCAAGAATTTGAAAGCCCGAGCCAAATTGTCCACCGATTGTCAGGACAAGAGGTCCGACCGTTTGAACAACGGAGGAATTTCCAAAAGAAGGTGGCATACGTGGAAGGATCCGAATCCGATGGGGAAGAGGAAATCGGCCTGGCAGAATGGGTCAAAGGGAAAAAATCGATATCATGCCCTTTTGGGAAGAAAGAGCCAGAGATATTCGGCTTTGACGCGTCAAAGGCCGATAAAATTTTTAATTTGTTGCTTCAAGAAGGACAGATTAATCTATCTCAGCATCACACCATCCCTTCGGTCGATCAACTTAAGAAGATGAAATACTGCAAGTGGCACAACGCCACTTCTCATGATACAAATGAATGCAAAGTCTTCCGTCACCAGATACAATCGCCCATCGAGCAGGGGAGGCTTAAATTTGAAACCCCAGCTAAATCGGCAAAACCGATGAAGATAGATCAGCATCCCTTCCCGGGCAACATGGTTGACACTGGAGGAAATTCACGTCAAACCAATGTGCTGACGTCAGAATCGGCAAGGAGGGGCGGCGCCGTCGATCCCAGGAGGCAGATCACGACGGAAGAAATCAAAAGGAACAGGCGGGGGCCAGAACGACCACGCAAGCCCGTCACCTCCCAGTTCTTACTCAGTAAGTATCGGCAGCAGCAAGAATAATCAAGATACCAGAAAGAGATGATACGCCGGCATGAAGATCACTGGCAATGTCCGTTCTTCATCCATTGCTGGGAGAACGACATCAGATTGCTGTCTGCCGATAACTGTCCGGAGTGTAACGGATTGAGCTGCAACGATCGCCCGAAGCCACCCTCTAGGGATAGAGGGTCAGAGCTGATCAGCAAAAATCGGCGCGGACGAGAGGAACAGCGCGTTTTGGTGCAGGATCGACTGGGGGCAGAGTTGACCAGTACCACCGGTCAAAAAGCAAGATCGACCAACAGGATGGACTGGGGGGCGGGATCAGCGTGCATGATCGGCTGGAAGAGATGGCCGATGACAGGGTATCAGACGAGGATCTCCTAGGAAGGGAACCAGATTGGGAACACGCCAGATCATCGGCCAAACCAGCAAATCCCACGTGGTGTCCCGATGGCCTATCCAGATCCCAGAAGCGAAGGATCCAACGCCTACGCCGGTGGGAGCATCAAGAAGAAGAACAGAGGCAGGTGCCAGAGAAAAGAAATGTTAAGTCTCGGGTGTGGCGCCCAAAGAAAAATGATCAAGAAGTAAACAACCAAGAATCGGCAGCCGAAATCGATATGGTGTTCATACTGCCGATGGAGTTCATGGCGCCCAACGATCGAGATAAAGTAGCAAGAATGGAGGAAGAACAAATGGCACAACTAGTGTTGGAGCCGATGACGGCTACGTTTGAGAAACCAGAAGAAGAAAAATAGCAGCATCTTAAACCGCTGTTTCTCAAAGGCTATGTTGACGGAAGATCCGTCACCAGATTACTAGTAGATGGAGGCGCTACAGTTAACATCATGTCGTATGCCATGTTCCGCAAGCTAGGCAAGGGCGATAAAGACCTCACCAAGACGGACATGATGCTGAAGGATTTCGAAGGCAATGTGTCTCCCGCCCGTGGAGCGCTCTGCGTCGACCTCACCATCGGCAGTAAGACCCTCCCTACCACTTTTTTCGTTATTAATGGCAAGGGGTCCTACAACATGCTGCTTGGTCGCGATTGGATACACGCAAACTGCTGTGTCCCATCTACAATGCATCAATGCCTTGTGCAATGGGTCGGCGACAGCACAGAGATAGTCACTGCCGATTCCGTCTACAGCGTTGCAGCGGCCGACACGCAACAGTGGAGCTGCGAGCACGTCAAATGTATATCTGGCAGGACTTGGGACACTGATTTCCTGAAAGTGTCCGATTTCGGTCTACAGCCGATCCAAGCAGTCGGCTCTGAAGATTCAGAATAAATGGATCAGCTCGTCCGAGAAGATGGGAAGCTTGGGCATGGGTTTACGTTGGCCGATTTATTGGAGATGGTAGATTTGGGAGATAGCAGCAAATCAAGGCCGACGTAGATTAGTGCTAATTTGCATCCTGAGTACAAATGTAAATTGATAAGTTTATTAAAAGAGTTCAAGGATTGCTTTGCTTGGGAATATCATGAGATGCCAGGACTAGACCGGTCTATTGTTGAACACCGGTTACCTATAAAATCAGGATATCGGCCATATCAGCAACCTGCACGATGGTGTAACCCCAAGATTCTACCTGATATAAAGGCCGAAATTACAAAGCTGATTGAAGCAGGATTTATTCGGCAGTGCCGCTACGCCGAATGGATTTCTAATATTGTACCCGTATACAAAAAGAATGGAAAGTTACATGTGTGCATCGATTTCAGGAATTTAAATCAGGCTACGCCAATGGATGGATATCCGATGCCAACGGCCGATATCTTGGTAGATGCTGCCGCAGAACACAAAGTCATAAGTTTCATGGATGGGAATGCAGGGTACAATCAGATATTAATGGCCGAAGAAGATATCTCGAAAACGGTTTTCAGGTGCCCAGGTCATCTTGGTTTATTTGAATGGGTTGTTATGACTTTTGGGTTGAAAAACGCCGGCGCTACATATCAACGGGCTAATGAATTACATCTTCCACAAGCTCATTGGTTCATCGGTGGAAATTTATATAGATGACGTCGTGGTCAAGTCAAAAGGTCACCAAGATCATCTGGCCGATTTACAAGAAGTACTGGAGTGCACAAGGAAGCATGGGTTGAAGATGAACCCAAACAAGTGTGCATTTGGTGTATCGGCTGGGCAATTCTTAGGATTCATGGTCCATGAGCGCGGGATAGAAGTCAACCGCAAGACCATAGACGCCATCAACAAAGTGGTGGCCCCAAAAAATAAAACTGAGCTACAGTCCCTCATCGGCAAGGTCAATTTTATCAGAAGATTCATATCCAACTTGTCAGGACGTATTCAGGCTTTTACCCCTCTGTTGAAATTAAAGCCCGACCAGGAATTCATATGGGGAGAAGGACAGCGCAAGGCACTGGAGAATATCAAGCAGTATCTGGTTTCACCTCCGGTATTGGTTCCACCACAGCCTGGTAAGCCGTTCAAGTTATATTTATCGGCTGATGAACAAGCTATTGGATCGGCGTTGGTACTGGAGTTTGAGGGGAAAGAACGAGTGATATACTACGTCAGCAGAAGACTCTTAGACACCGAAACAAGATATTCCTCGGTGGAGCGACTATGCTTGTGTTTATACTTCTCATGTACCAAGCTCAGGCACTATTTGTTATCGGCAGAATGCATAGTCGTGTGCAAGGATGATGTGGTGAAGTATATGCTATCGTTGCCGATTCTGAAAGGACGGATTGGAAAATGGATCCTGGCTTTGTCAGAATTCGACTTAAGGTACGAATCGGCCAAAGCCGTCAAAGGTCAAGTGATGGCCGATTTCGTAGTTCAGCATTGTGGACCAGAAATCGCCACTGTTGAACCAGTTCCATGGACTCTATATTTTGATGGTTCTTCGTGTGGGGTCGGATCAGGAATCGGTATGGTTCTTGTGTCGCCTCGGGGGGCAAGTTACAATTTCTCTCTGCCGATAGAAGCTTCAGCAACCAATAATCAGGCGGAATATCGAGCCGTTCTGAAAGGCATCCAATTATTAAGGGAAGTCAAAGCTGATGCAGTCGAAATTTTTGGAGATTCCATGCTCATTGTGGATCAATTAACGGGGCGATCTGAGTGTAAGGATGATATCTTGAGGATATATTATAAAGGTTGCCTTCAGCTTTTAAAAAAGTTCAAGTCTGCAATAATTGAGCATATCCCCAGAAATTATAATGAAGAGGCTAACAGGCTGGCCCAACATGCCTCCGGGTATCGGTCGATTCAGGGAGCGATGATGCTAGAGCTCGCGGCCGATGACTGGCGAAAGGAAATCGCCGATTACTTGAAAAATCCATCCCAAAAAGTGGATCGGCGAACACGTTTTCAAGCTACAAAATATGTGTTACTTGAGGATGATTTGTTTTATCGGACGATTGATGGAGTTCTTCTCAAGTGCCTGGGAACAAAAGAGGCAAAGGTTCTCATGGGAGAGATCCATGAGGGCGTATGTGGAGCTCATCAATCGGCTCACAAAATGAAATGGATGATCCGAAACAATGGGTATTATTGGCCGACTATCCTTGAAGATTGTTTCAAGTACTACAAAGGATGCCAAGACTGTCAAAAGTTTGGTAATGTACAGCGTGCGCCAGCATCGGCTATGAATCCGATAATTAAGCCGTGGCCGTTCAGGGGTTGGGGAATAGATCTCATCGGACAGATTCACCCTCCATCAAGCAAAGGGCACAAGTTCATATTGGTGGCCACAGATTATTTTACTAAGTGGGTGGAGGCAGTTCCTTTAAGGAACGTGACATCGGCCGATATGATTGAATTTGTTAAAAGCCATATTATTTATCGATTTGGTATTCCTCAAACCATCACAACTGATCAAGGGACGATGTTCACTTCTGGAGAGTTTGGAGAGTTTGCTGCCGATATGGGGATTAAATTATTAAACTCTTCTCCATACTATGCTCAAGCCAATGGCCAAGCAGAATCGTCTAATAAAGGGATAATCAAGCTAATCAAGAGGAAGATAGAAGAGCAACCCAAGAAGTGGCATATGTCTTTGGCTGAATCTTTATGGGCATCTAGGATGGCTTGTCATGGAGCCACTAGAATATCCCCTTATCAGTTGATTTATGGTCATGAGGCGGTCTTGCCATGGGAGATAAGGACAGGGTCAAGACGTATATCGTTACAAGATCAGTTAACGGCCGATGACTATTCCTTTCTCATGAAACATGAACTTGACGATTCGGCAGGTTTACGATTGAGAGCCCTGATTAGTATAGAAGAAAACAAGAAAAGGATGGCCAGATGGTATGATAAAAAGGTCAAAGTTAAACAGTTCTCTCAGGGAGATTTGGTGTGGAAGTTGGTGCTGCCGATAGGATCCAAAGATCCCAAATTCGGTAAATGGTCACCCACTTGGGAAGGGCCGTACAGAATCGGCCGATGTGCCCCTGGGAATGCATATATTATGGAGACAGTCGAAGGGGAGGAATTCCCAAGAGCTTTAAACGGACGATATCTGAAGAGGTACTATCCAAGCATTTGGGTAGATGCATAACTTGCAATTTAAATATATCAAGATAATATGGCCGATTTCTCATCGGTTTTTGTCTACGCATCTGACGAAGAAAACACTGGGATTCATTATTGGATGAAAATGACAGCGTACATGGCCGACATGGTACAAGTCGCCCTCAGGATAAAAATACCGATATGTCTACTGGTTACGCCTACGCTGGATTTCTCTCTCAATGCGACCCAGTTCGATCATAAGGCTGAGCCTTTTCTCCTTCGGGTCCTCTGCAGTGGCTCCAGTTTCAGCTTGGTTGCAAAGTTCTACCAGTAGGCGGGTCTTCTTCTCTTCCAGATCCTTCATGGCAACTTCGGTCTTGGCTTTACAAGGAAGTGGAGGATTCTTTTCAGGAGATGGTCGCTTACGGACCAAAAAGTGAGCATCTATGAGGTCCCAGTACTCTTGGACATCAGCAGGGACATGATCCTTGAGTTCCCCAGCATGAGTTCTTATCAGATTTGTATCTGCCTGTGACAGTGGTTCTTCTGAATGCATAATTTCAATCGCCCGTTCTAGACCAGGGTTGAGACATTTTGGCTAAATAGAGATAAAAGGGGTTACCCAACATCAGAGCGATTGAGATGCTTCGGGGAAGGCAGAAGAGAAGTTTATACCTGGTTGACGGAGAAAGAAGATGAAGAGGACGAGGAAGACATCTTGCCGTTCAGTTTGGGACAGTAAAGGGAGAAGAGAAGATAAGTGATGTATATGCCTCTGGAGATGGTGAATGGTCTACTTATAAAGGAAGGAGAGGTAGATGGATGGTAAGACACGTCCTATCGGAGTAAATACATACATAAATGCAAAGCTGACTGAAGAAATAGTTCGAAACCAAATCGGCGCAGTAACATTGAAGGAGCAATAAATGTTACAGTGTTCTTTACAACCCAAGAAAAGCATCTATGGCTACAATGGCTTGTCGTCTAATTTGATCGGCCGAGTCTAGTACTCTATGGTCGTCATTGGCCGATCCTGGGACTTCTGACACACGGCGACGAAGCCTTATCGTTTCACGGGCCAGATGTTGTCTCTCTTGCTTCAGCTCACTGATGATGGATGGGAGTTCTTGGAGTTTCTTTTCTTCAGCGGCTATCTCTTTGGTTATCTGTTCCATCTCCTTGGCCAGTTCTGCTCTTCTCCGTTTCAGCCGATCTATCGCGCCGACAATATCCGGACGACAGCTTTCGAGGAAATTGATCTTGTGGTGTACCTCCTGAGTCCGGTGCTTGTATGAATCGACCTCCTCCTGAGTTTTTGCCATCTGAGCACGATCGGCCATATGGCGCAGCGCCCTGGAAACCAGAATATGCATGTGCTTTATATAGGCAGCATGCGCTAAATTTTCTGATACTTCTTCCGGGATTCGACCTTTGATCTCGTTGAAAAGTCATCGAATCGGCGACGCATCTTCTACCAATCGGCCGATGTCATCTTGAAGGAGAGTGCGCATGCTTTCGAGCTTGGCACGGACATCGTCGGAGGTGGAGCTCGATGGAATTGGGTGTGAAGCAATTTCCTCATCATCGGGCAGGGAGACGACAAAGGAGAAGATGCTGTTATTAGGGGTGTCCTGCTCCTGTGAGGAAATAAAGTATTAGGGTAGGCAAGCAGTAAAGGGAAATCGGATGATTCTAATGGTAAGTTTGTTACCTCCTTAAAGCGAATTTCTCTTGCCTGCGCCGGTGGAAGCGTTTCCCTTGTCTCAGGGGCTGGTGCAGTTGGCTCGTCGGAAGAAGAGGATTCAACGATTATTAGTGCTCCGCTTGGACCAGCTTCCTGAAAAGGATATAAAAGAAGAACCTGTGAGTATGCTATGGGAAATTGAGATAAGATGGCGTGAGAAATTTGCCATGCCTCTGTGGATCTGCCGGCCGATGCCTGTCGTGGGGTTGTAGTTAACATACCCAAATCGGCCTGCATCAAGATCGGTTAAAGTTTTCTGAAAGATAAGAGATCAAGGTAAGAGATCATTTACCTCGTTGTTAGGAACCACTGGAGTTTCGGCTCCCACTTGGGACGTAGCCGATTGCTGCGGAGATTGTGGTGGGATAGCTTGTGCAACCTGGCAGAGGAAGAGAGTTAAAGTCAGTAGAAGATTTGAAGAATATGTGAGATAAGTAAGATTACCTGAACAGCTTCTACTAATAGCGATGCTGCAGCTGCCCCTACTTCGGCAGTGACTTGGGGATCGGCCATCTCGACAACCGGCAAAGGTAAAGGGATTGGAGTCTCGGCCGGTGTCACCGCCACTTGGTCGGCCGATCCGATACGGGAAGACCCGGCCGATGCCACTGCCATCTGGTCGGCCGATCCGATACGGGGAACCTCAGCCGATGCTATTGCCGTCTGATCGGCCGATCCGATACGGGCTCGCACTCGACGGCTGATTATCTTTAATGTTGGTCTTTTCGGTGCTCACTTCGATCGGCCAGTAGAGATATCTTTGACGGTTGAAGCATGGAAGCCGATAAGTGGATATGGCGTGTATTGATGATGACTATCTATCGGCCTGCCGCTTCGGCTCCGCATCGGAGGGACATGGCTTTCAGACTGAGAAGATGAACGTGAGTTAATAACAAAATGGCAACATGGAAAGAGATAGCATTGGAATCGGCTGAGGAAGAGGACATACCGCTGCGTTTGGATCAATGTTTTCTGGGTCCAGAATGTTGCAGTAAGACGATGGAGATTTGCAGAAAAGATGTTGTTTCCATTCTGCCCAACATAATTTGAATTGCTGGGTGGCAAAAGAGGCAACTGACCAATTATTCAGGTCAATAGTGCTGGAATCGGGTACTAGATCGCACAGCCGACTGTAATCAAGACTTGAGGTCAGACCATCTCTGAATTTTGCCTGACCGGCGAAGTAGACCCGAATCGGCAGTTGGCCAAAACCCAGTTGCCTTGCCGCAGCCGATGGATTGTAGAACTCGTAGGTGGGAGAATCCTTTCCTGAGAAGAAATTGGCTGGCAGAATCCCCGGCTTAATCAAGACATCCATAAGCTCTCTGTCAAAAGTATGGGTGGAAAAGTCGTAGCTTATGGGTTATTCAAAAATCGGCTCCACTGCTTGATATGGGTGCCAGCTGATGGTCTCTTCACTAAGGCCATTATAAAAGCATCTGAAATACTCAGCTGTGCGGGTAGCAGTAAACTGGCAGCCGAGGAAGGCCGATGCCGCTTGTCCAAAAGATCTGCAGCGACGTCGGACGGATGGATTCTCCTCTGACTCAAAATTGGGGAAGGTTTTGGTCTCTATCCGTTGCTGAGAGACCTTGCTCATATATAAATTGAGTCAGAGGGTGATAAACCACCAGGGACCGCTAGGGTTCCCGATCGGCTCCCCCTTCGACAGCTTGGTGCCGATTTGGTGCATCAGGTAGTAGGCCGATCCCAGCAGATGTTTTCCAAGAGGGATGGCCGATCTTTGTGACAAAGCCTCCGCTAAAGCTTGGGTGTTTGAGGAGGGTCCAACTGCTCTTCCACACAAAAAGTGCTTTTCTAGCCACATCATCAGAAAAGCAGTATGCTCTCTCTCTGAAATTGTCCCAGTCTTCATGTTTTTGCTAATATATCCTTTCCACCCGCCGATTCCTTTGGTCTCTAACCGATGTGATGGCTTGAACAGATAGTTGAAAGGGATATCGGCGGAGGAGACATCAAGACCGGTCAACAACAGAACATCGGCCAGAGTCGGGGTCATGGGTCCATGTCCGAAAAGGAATGCATTGAGTGGATCAGACCAAAAATAAGAAGCTGCCATGACCAGAGGTTCATTTCTTTCCATCTGAGACAAGGATAGGTCTATACACTGGCCGATTTTCTATTCATCCCACTGAACCTTCCAGGATTTGGCCACCCTCTGGTACCATTCTCTCCACCCGGGGGTTTCGTTTGGCCAGGATCTGAAAGTGCCTACCCAGTGATCTAAATCCATGGATGATTGCTTAAAAGGAATTCTATGAGTTTCTAGGCTGATCAGGTCCGTTGGATCGGGATTCCCCATAGGGCCCAAACATATGAGGTCAGAGGATTCTGAGAGTGGAATGGTGATTCGGTGTCTAAGTGCCTATAAAAGGGAAAAGGGGAAGAAACTGAGAAAGAATTCGGAAAGTGCTAAAGCAGTAGAAGAGCAAATCTCGAGCATTTACCTCCGGGATGGAAATCATCATCGCCGATGGGACCGCTGGGGAAGCCGCCGATTGGGCCGTCGCCGCTGAAGGAGTTGCCGATGGAGCTTCCGTGGTGGAGCAGTCGCCGATGGTGACGCCATTGGAGGGTCGGAGCAGGTCGCGGGCCGGAAGGGGGGAAGCACTTGGAGATCAAGAGAACTTGGAGGAAGACGAACAGTGGTTCGTTGGAAGAGAATGCTAGATTTGTGGGGAAGGATAGGCGAAGAAGGCCAGTACTTAAGAAAAATCAGGAAAGCGAGGGAAAAGATGGTATTTTTACCACGCCGTCTACATGAATTCCAGGAGAGCAGTTGTTTCGCGCACCCGGTCTGAGGAAATTGCAATCATTGTGCCGCGGAACGGAAGGAGATTTTTACTGCACCCGTTTCGGAGGAAAGGATTAAAGAAAGAGTTTCGAAGAAAAGGTTATGTTTTTACTCCGAAACTGGGGGGCATGTGTTGACGCCAGATTTTGACACGTGTTGAATCGGCGTCAGGAGGAGAAGATTGGCCGATGCGGCAGATCTGAAGGCTACAGTAAGGAATCGGCCGATTGAGATAAGAGTTGAAAATCGGCCGATTGGTGATACAGCTTGCGCCAACAGGGTGGGACTATTTCGAAGAGTCCTGGTCAAAAGTTGGTCAACGGGGCAACGCTAAGTCGGTCAAGGAAGCGATTGAAGAGAGTCCTGATTGGTTTAGGGGACGGCGGCGGAAGATTCTGCGGGAGTTCGTTTCCTTTTTTTAAAGTTCTTATAGGTATAGTAGTTTTTCTATTTTTTAAATAAGGTTGTAAAATAAGGTTGTAACAAGGCGTGATCGACCAGGAGTCCTAGTTTTAGGGTATAAATAGGAGTCGTCAGGGTCTTGCAAAGGGGATCAACACATCAATCAACAACAATACTTCTACTTTTCCAGCAATTTACTTTCAAGTCGGCGACTTCGCCAATATTTTTCTTCTTTCACGAGTTCGTACGGATTGGCAGGGCTGCATCAACTTGATCTCCGACCAATTGGTAGGTTCCGCTTATCGAGTAATATCCGAGCTTTAACTACGGGCGCATCGTTGTGGTTTCGTTTGGATTTATTCACCAGTTATCGATATTTACTAGAATTGCAAGTTTTACCTGTTATTCTACTATTATCACCAGTTATCCAGCTTGAGATCGGGATAATCGGCTTCGTCATCGTTCCTCTTCGATTTATCATCTTACAGCCGATTAGATCTATTTCAAGTGTTGCATCCGTACTAATTGTCTAAGATCGCTCCAGCGGTCTTCTTTACAATTACTACACGATTATCGGCTGATCCATAGCCGATCATCTTCATAGCAAATCGGCCGATTTGCCGCCGACGCGCTCTTCAGGACAGATCGGAACTCCAGCCGATCGGAGCGCCTGAAATCTAATACTTTATTTCCTTGTCAATCAACAGGTCAGATTGACTGGCACGCCGCGCGAACCGCACCAGGGCGATAACCCGAACAGGAGCTAAGCAGATTCTCCCGGGTCGTGTGTCCGACGCTGAAGACCGTCGGCCGATTCCTATTCGGCCGATTTTAGCGCCAACACACAGCTATAACCTTGTATATTCCACGGCAATGCGCTAGTTCAAGGCTCACCAGAAAATTGCAATTCTAATGTTGTGGACTATCGTCAGGTGAGCATGGATCAAGATGTTGAGAACGTTAGTTTATTTAGCGATCCTCTCCACTTGCCTAGTTCGACTTTGGCTCCTCTAGTCATTCCCACTAAAGATGTTTTTTAATAAAGAATCAGGTAGACACACTGAAGACATATGGAGGCGATGATTTATGAAAAACTATTGGACGCTCCATGGTTAACTTGATTGGCATATACATATATATTTGCTCCTTTTTCTCCTTCAAAACTAATACGTTACCGGTACAAATTTTTTATTCCTTAAGTCATGTGAGGGCAGCATATTTTATAAAATATTACTTTACATTGTGTGTAAACCTAGTGCATAGAATTAGTCACATCTAACCTCTCTCCCTTCACGTGCTGATGTGCTGGCTTTTTATGGGCGATAGAAATTTGCCTCCCCGTTGTTTCCTTATAAAAGGAAAAAAAATAAATGCTAATATTCTTGTTTCAGTTTTGGAACACCTGATCGTCATTATTTTTCTGGAAAGTGCATATGAGGAATTAGTAAAGAGTTACTTATCTAATTACTTGTATATTTCTTTCCTTTTATATAATTTATTATATACATATTATTTCCTTTTCTAGTAATAATTTAAGTCGTATTAAATATGGACTCTTTAGATTAATCTAAGCATGAGATTTTCATAAAATCCAACGGTGTAAATCCTTTTTTTAGATTAACGTGAAAATTTCTAGACCCTCTCGGTGAATGTGGTGGCTTCTTATAACATTTACTTATTAATATAATAGATAAATTCTATTGCTCGTTAGTTCAAATGGGGGGCGAAGCTACATTGACTTTCCCTTGGTGCACACGTACCATGGTGAAAAATAAATTCCTAGTAGTTGATTCAATTTTTATCATGTAAATTATATCAATTTTGTTCTGTGTAATGGAGAGGAGAGTGCACCACGGTCCTACTAGCTCCGCACCTGAAATGGCGTCCCCACTTTTGCCGGAGAGCTGAAGCGGTTGGAACGCTAGTACTAACGAGGGCGTCTCGATCTCGTTTGCGTTTGGTCCGCTCCCTTTCTCTGACGGGCGGCAGTAACGGACATGCATGGACCGAGAAGCTGCAAGAAGCCTGCAAGCGAAGCAGCGGCTCCCTGGAGCAGGTATTCACACCGGAACTCTCTCCTGATCCCTGTTATGTTCAGCTCCGGTCTTTGCCACTGCTGCGTCAAACAAATGACCAAATGAGATTCCATGTCTAGCTGTACGTGCACTTCCCTTTGATCCTTTCCCATCGCAGAACTACCGAGGGCGCGGCTGATGACGACGTATTTGCCCATTGATCTTAGGGTTTGGTCCGATCTTATTTCGTCCATGACTTCGCACGACTAAATTGGTCATGGCATCTGTTTCACCTTTCCAATCGGTCGTGTATGGTAGCTGCATGCAATGCGATTGATGAACTGAGAACACGCGGTCGGTATGGACTTGTCCTGTATGTACCACTGCTGCTGATGCATGCTACAGTAGTAGATATTGCCTCACGTCAACTACTGGATATCACGGCGTGTAGACGTCCCTGCAATGCGCCGTGCGCAGCTGGTCCTGATGCACATTTCCGAACAGTCCAGCCGCATTTCCCTACTCATTTCTTGTTCAGAACCAGGAGAGTCGGAACACTAGATGCCTCTGATGGTGGTTGCTCTTCTCGCAATCTAGGTGCTAGCCCAAATCCAAGCTAGTGCGCGGCCAGTGTGCTACTTAAGCTAGCTGCAGGAACAGGAAGAACAGTGCCCATGTACCTGACAGCTCGTAGCAGGCGGAGATCATTGCCATAAGATTCCGACACGTTCTCCACATGCACCGATGCACCTCCATCTCCGCATCCGTGTTTTCTAGTCAGCCGTCTTGCTTGTCACTACGCCCCCACTAATGACACGCCACTGCATGGTCATCAGCTACGCTTGTCGCCTTCTGATCAATGTACTCTCCCTCCCAAAGCAACCCTTGTCTGAATTCTGAAACCCTGCCGCTCAATACGCAGCCACGAAGCCACCCCACAGCACAGTAGTGGGAGCAGCCAGCCTGAAGGCTCCAGACCTTCAGCCACGGCCACTCGCACTGCCTCTGAAGCCTGAACCCTCTCACAGTCTCTTGCCTCCAAGCCAGAGGCCACACCGGTTTCTCACGGGCTCGCATGTGAGGGGTTACCACTGGGAGCAAACTACCACCCCCCTGCTGGCCTGCACCGAATCAGACACGAGATCGCGATGCGTTGGCCGCTACAGTTTCCACTTGTACTGCCGCTGACGTGCCCGCACAGTAGACGGATTAAAATGCCGGCCGCTTTTACCCCCCGAAATGGCGCCCTGCGCGGGTCTTCAACTCACGCCCGGGGGGGGGGGGGGGGGGGGGGGGGTACCCTCCCTGCGGACCCCACACCGCAAAAAAGCGTGAGAGCGAAAGCACCAGAGCTTGCAGTTTTCGAGCACTGTAGCTACCCGTCCTCGCCCCCGCCCGCGGCCATCACCGTTCCGTGTATGCCCCCTGGCCTGTAGTCTGTAGAGTAGAGTGATCCAGCTCATGCTACCTCACCTCGCCAGCCTCACGGCCACCGGCCGGCCGGCCGGCGACGGGGGGGGGGGGGGGGGGGGGGGGGGGGCGTAAATCCGGCCTCGCGTCTTTGGTCGGTTTTGCTTGTTCTGTTGCGGCCAAATGTGGCGTACGGGCGGAAGTGCGGTGTGAGCCTCTTGCTTGTGGCTGTGGCTTGGCGTTCAACAGGCTGCTGTTTCCTGTTCGTGGCGTGGAAGAGGCTAGCTAGCCTGCGAGTGACTTTACTGAGAGACGATGCAGTAATAATAAAGTTTTACGGCCCGGCCTGGAGCTGCGGTGCAGGGCGCAGCGCACGCGCCGCGCGCGCGGCTGCTCGTAACCCGGAAACCACCTACAAAACGCTCGCCGTGTGTCGTGTCGCGATCATTCGCCGGGGGCGGGCTACGGCTAGTCGGCTACTACCACCGGTCCGGTCCGGCTCGCTTCCCACTCCCGAGCTCACCGCGTGTGCACCTCAGCGCCTTTCTGCTGCTGTACGATGAGCAGGGGGGAGATGGAGAAGGAGCAGCAGCGCGAGGCGGCGCAGTGTCGCGGCGGGAACAGCGCGGTGGCGGCGCCCCCGAGGCGCGGGCGCTGGTTCGATGAGGAGCCGCCCACCACGACGGCTGCGGCGGCGGCGGGGCGCGCGGGGTGGAGGTGCCGGTCCTGCGCGGCGGCGGCGATCGCGGACTGTGTCGCGCTGGGGTGCTGCCCGTGCGCGGTAGTCAGCCTGCTGGGGCTGGCGCTCGTCAAGGCGCCGCTCGTCGTGGGCCGCCGCTGCGTCGGCCGCCTCAGGAGGCGCCGCCGCTTCCTGCTGCACAAGAAGCGGGTGCGCGACGTCGCCGCGGCCTCCGCGGCGGCGGCGGCCACGACGATCACAGCCGCGGCGTGCGACATCCGCGACAAGGGCGCCAAGGCGGAGACGCTTCCTCCGCCAGGCGCCGCGGCCGTTGCGGCGACCGCGCCGGCGCCGGGCCAGGCCGAGGCGGCGGAGCTGGCGTGGCTGGACGAGATGTACCGGGTGGGGCATTGGGGCTTCGGCCGCGTGTCCTTCTCGGGGAAGACCCCGTGACCGTGAATGCGCCGCCGCCAGCCGCACGAGTGCCGGCGGCCGCGCGCGGCGGTGGGAGGGGGGCAAGCAAAGTCCTCGTCGGACGTACGCGTCAAACGTGCGGCGCTGCTGCATGATTGGTGCGCCGAGGGCACGTGGCTGCTCTGATTTGATGGTTCATTTTTTTCTTTGTCGGGGCGGGGTAGATTTCAGGTCGGGCTTGTCGGGTGCACGGCACGTTTGGCGCCTAGTTTGGGCCCGGCCCTTTGGGTTTGGTAGTTCTTCGTCGCGGAGGTGCACGGCCTGTTAGGGGATTGAATTGGCAGGCCTTTTTGCTTGCACGGATCACGATGTGATGTGCCATTTGTTCCGTGCGGAAGGGAAAACAGAAGTTTCAATGGATGACTGGGTTTTTTGCGTTCGTCTCCCTACTTTACCTCAGTCTTTCACTGCTATCGAGTTATTTACCACATCGGTAAGTCCCTACTAAAATAGAAGTACATCGGTGAAACATAATTTTACTACTACGTACATAGTGCCCTAGACTAGTGCAAGTGCAGAGGACAGAGGTCAATGCACTGCTCCACACTTCCACGACGCGCATGTGAATAAATATAGGAGACGAGCATGATCGGCCCAAAGCCCCAAAGGCAGCAGATGGGGGGACACTCCACGTTTTTTTTTGATACTTGGACACTCCACGATTTGAGCCCATCAGCGTGAAAACGAGGAAGGCCACCTATAGGATTCTAGGTCAACAAAATAGCCTTTTTTCCTCTTCTTCCGTTCATGTGTAAGATCTTACGGAACAAGCAACTACAGTCTTAATAAAATGCTTCTAATCCCCAGCGGCACACGTGCGAAGAGGACGCCATGCCACTCCTGCAACGTTAGCCAAACATACTTTAGGCGCCGTTTGGTTTTCATAGACTAAACTTTAGCCCGTCAAAAAACTTATCATTTAGAAATATTAAATAAAATTTATCTAAATTTTTTTTCACAGGTGTATGCTACAGTAACCATCCGCTAATTATAAATTAATATACCTTATTAGATTTATCTCGGAAACCAAACATCGTTGCTGGAAACGAAGCTTATTACCCGGGCAACATGGCGTCAAGGACACGCCATGCAACTCGAACATCATAAGCACTCATAAGAGCCCTAGTGGCATTTACATTCACCATTATTGTTAGAAAAAACATACACACAAGAAAAAATTACATTCACAAAAGCAAAGGGTAAACGATGTGCGCTAGTGTGCGAAAAGCCTGCGAGGAGCAGCGCAGAAAGGATAAGAGGAGCACATGGCCGTCTGATCCTTTCCAATCCATTTCGACTGCACTCCACTGGGATCCTTGCTGCTGTCCAGCTTGCATTCTATTCCCTTCTTCCATTCCGTCGCCAGCCTTCGCCTCCGCTCCCAACGCCCGCCACGTGGCACCCGCTCCCCGCCGGGCCCGCTCACCGACCGCCCCCTCCACTACTCCAGCTTGGCCGGTCACTGAAAGGTGGACCCGGGTTCAGAACGGGACCCACCTGCCGGTAGGAAACGCGGCTTGCGTGGTGCGACGCGCAAACCGCCGGTGGCCCGCCGCTAGCTCCAGCTCGCGCGCGCATCTGCCGTTCCGCCCGCCCTTTATGTACGCGCCCGCGCCCCGGCCAGCTCGTGCCAGGCCAGACGAGCCACAACCGAACCCAAGTGGCCATGGCCGAAAGCGACCACCGCCGAGGCGTCACTTCTGTTGTTGCAGGCGACCTTCTGGAACCCCCCGTTGCAGCAAAGGCGACCACCGCCGGTAATTCCTCCTATGACGAAGAGGAGGAGGACGACGAGGAGGGCTTCACCTTCGCTGCCGTCCCGCGTCTGGCTGCCGGTGGCGCGTTCCCCGACGGGCGCATCGGCCCCGTGTACCCCGTCTTCGGCCGCCCGCGGTCGCCGCCGCTGCAGGAGCCGGAGGAGGACCCGGGCACGGCCACCGCGCTGGTGCCGTTAGGGCAGCTCCTCCTGGAGGAGCGCGGCGCCCCGTCAGGGCAGCCCGCGGACGACGACGGCGGGCTTGACGGGGTGCCCGCGGAGACGTACTGCCTGTGGTCCCCCGGGGCTTCGCCGGCGCCGGGATCTCGGTCCCCTTCCCCGTCCCCGGCGCGCTGCCGGAAGAGCGGCTCCACGGGTTCGGTCCTCCGGTGGCGGCACCGGGTCGTCGGGCGGAGCCACAGCGACGGCCAGGAGAAATTCGTGTTCCTGGACGCGAGCTCCGACTCGGAACGCAACGCCGGTGGAGGCCATGGCCGGATGAACCGTGGGAGAGGCGGCGGCGGAGACGGCAGGAAGTCGACGTTCCTCCCGTACAAGCAGGACCTTGTCGGGTTCTTTGCCAACGCCGGTGCGCTCCGGCGGAGCTACCTCCCGTTCTGAGTTTCTAACGCAGAGCGCCTGTAACGCGTCATGTTGTTTTACAGCTGTGGCTATGCTGTCCGTATTGATTAGTGCTTAGCTTAAGTTAATGTTACTAGTATTTAGAGCTAAACAAGTGTAACTGAGATTTGTATAGTTGCTGTCACTCATCACATCTGGTTGGCTGGATACAAATTGAGTCTTCAGGAAAACACTGAACAAAAGACAAATATTTGAAGTTTCCAACACTTCCTCTCCGCAATTTATCGACAGAAATATCTCCAAAAAACCTTGTGAGCTTATTTCTTTCTTTACCGAAATCACACATCAATTCGCACTCTTTCGCATGCGGCATATGTCATACCCGCCATGGCAGCCGCGGCAGCAACGGCCTGGGACCCCTGTTGGTGGTGCACAAGGCTCATGGCGCACATGCGGATCACGCTGCTCTGCTGGAGGCATCGGTAGGCTCAGCACCATGCTTCATCAGGAGCTCACACGTCAGGTCAGCCTCCTTGGCGATTACACGCAAAAGCAAGAGACGAAGCAACAGGGAATTCGCCTCCCGCAGCACATCTGATCGGATGTGCCCGCTCCTGGATCAGGTTACTCCGATAGTGTTGACAGGAAAGATGCCAAAGGAGAAAGTCATCACTAGAGTCTTCCACAAGGGGAGTGACTACGTATCAATGGAGTGATTTTCGTTTAGGGTTTCAATCGATTTTTGGACTAGTCTTATCCTGCCACTGTTTTGGGTGGGGAATTAGGGGCCATTTGTTACTAAATTTTAGTCCCGTCACATCGGATGTTGAATATAAATTAGAAGTATTAAATATATCCCATCACATCGATGTTTGAACATCAATTAAAATATTAAATATAGTCTAATTATAAAACTAATTGTATAAATGAAGACTAATTCATGAGACGAATCCATTAAGAATAATTAGTCCATAATTTGACCATGTTGTGTTAAAGTAAATATATGCTAATGATGGATTAATTAGGCTTAATATGCAATTAGTTTTATAGTTAACTCATTTTAATCCCTCTATTTGACATGTAAATATCCAATGTGATCCGGATGAGAAATTAGTCTCAGGATGCAAACACCTTCTTAGAGCAACTATAGCAAGATTCATATTTAAACCCCTAATCAAAAAGTAGGGATCCGAAAAAAAAATCTAATCCAACACTAGGGAAGGACCCCAGATCCACCCTTCCGGCCCCTTCTCTCACGGGTGGAGAGGGTGGCCCCTACTTTTCTCTGCTTCTAACCCTCACCTCGCGCGCTCGCCGGACTACTGTGCGCCGCTGGCTTGCTCGCCTTCGCCATGCCAGATTCTCGAGCTCTTTCCTCCCCTAGCACTGTGCTGCAGGCCGCCTTGAGCTCGAGCACATTCGCTGGCCTGAGCTGCGGCACCCCAGCTGTCGCCTCCGAGCTCGAGCACCCCTACTGCCGCCGAGCTCGAGTACCCGCGTGGCCACCCTCAAGCTCGACCACCTGCGCCGCTGCTCTCGGGCTCGTCCACGCACGCCGCCCCGAGGTCCAGTCTGCTCGTCGTTGCTCAAATCCGGTGCCCCTGGGCCCCGACCACCTCTCACGCCCAAATCCTCCATGGAGAGCTGAATCTTTGCTAGGATTCAGCGCAGGGAGGTGGGCGGGTGACCTGAGCTCGGGAGAAAGAGGAGTGTGGAGGAGGAGAGAGAGGTGGGCGGGTGACCTGAGCTCGGGAGAGAGAGAGTACACGTGAGGGAGAGGAGCACGAGCGAGGGGAGAGTGCAGGAAGGGAGAGTGAGGAGCACGGGGAGGAAGACCGAGCTTGGCAAATGGAGAGATGCGTTAGGGGAGTGGGAGAGAGACGAGAGACAGAGAGACGCGTTGGTGAGAGAGACGCGTGAGAGACGCTTCGGGAGAAGAAAAGAGAAAAGTAAAAAATATGGATAAGATCCTGAAGGATGGGTCCCACTTGTCATATGTTGGAGTTGAAGATAAAAATTATAGCCTAAAAAGTAGGAGTCCTTATTTTAAAAATGTAGAAGGTAGAAGTAGGAATTATTGCGATGTTGCTCGCTGAGCGCAGGGCGGCGATTGGCACACGGGCGACCGAGCAGCGGGAAAGGTCATAGACGGAGGGTCATCACTGGAGTCTTCCACAAGGGAGTGATTTCGCGTAGCGGCAGAGAGGTCTCTCGATCCAGGCCGTCAGGGTTAGAACGGCGATAGCGACCTCAAGTCCACAGTCGATGGGCTGGTTGAAATCCAGCAGTGCTCAGAATTTGTTTAATAGGCTGCAACAACAAAATTAAAGAAGGCACAAATATACTGATCACTGAGAAAACAATGACAGCCATTTAAAGTTCGAGTGAGACAAAAAAAATACAACTGACTGAGGATGGACCAGGCTGCATTCAATACAAAATAGAAACAATCACTAAATACAGCCCAAAAGGAACGATCGTACCAGTGTCGACAGAACAGAAATCGATTGATGACCGGAATAAAAAACAGTCGAGTGTTTAGGAATTCCGCTTCCACAATGACTAGGGATGAAAGCGGGAACGGGAAAATCCCGTACCGACCGCGACCGTATACCGTGTAAACCGATCGAATACCGTTTAGACAAGAAAAACATGAAAACGGAAAAAAAAAACGGAAAAATACGGCGGGAACGGGAACGAAAGCGGTTAGGCCCATTTCCCGACCGAATTCGCGGTTCCCGTATATTACCGGGAATGTTCCCGCGGGAGGTTCCCGTATTCAAAGCTCAGCTCTCTTTCCCCTCTGGCGGCCCAGCCCACTACCGGCCCGCACGCACTCCCTCTCAGCACTGCGCCCCGCACCGCACGCACTACCGCCGCCGCCCTAGTCCCGCCCCCAACCCCTGCGCCGCCGCCGCCCATAGCCGCCGCCCCCCAACCCCTGCGCCGCCGCCGCCCATAGCCGCCCCCCCAACCCCTGCGCCGCCGCCGCCCGTAGCCGCCGCCGCCGCCCGCAGCCGCCGCCCCCCCAACCCCTGCGCCGCCGCCGCCCTAGTCCCGCCCCCCAACCCCTACGCCGCCGCCGCCCGTAGCCGCCGCCGCCGCCCGCAGCCGCCGCCCCCCAACCCCTGCGCCGCCGCCGCCCTAGTCCCGCCCCCCAACCCCTGCGCCGCCGCCGCCCGTAGCCGTCGGCCCCCAACCCCTTCGCCGCCGCCGCCCGTAGCCGCCGCCCCACAACCCCTGCGACGGCGATCTCGGCGGGCTCGGCCCGGCACAGCGCGACGATGTCCACCTCCCTCCACGCGATGTGCGGCTAATGCCTCCCCAGGCGAGAGGCCCCTGCATCCCGGCGTGGCTCTTCCGCCTCCATGAATGGAACACCAGGTTAGTCTCATCTGCGTGCCCCAATCCCTAATCCCATGTGTACAGATTCAAATTATTTGTTTTTCCGAGCGAACTATCTGACCAGCAGTGTTTACCTATGAAAAAATCCACCCGTTCTCCTTCGAGATCAGGATGCAATTGGAACGGGGCGTGGCCAGCGGCAGCTATATCTGCCGCAATGCAATTGGCCCCTGAAGACGAAGAAAGATGCAGCTAGATTGCTACCTGGATCTGTTGTGCCCACAAATACCAAATATGACTACAGTTCTTGGCAATATATTTCATTTCTTCCTGACATGCTTCATTGAACCAATTGCTAACCGGAACTCCACTTTAAGGAACTGACCATAAGAATAATCTTATCCTTCCAATCATATGCTCAAGAATGTTGAACCTTAGAGTACCTTAAATATTGATTGTGGTTGACATGTATGAATGAAAGGAACTCAGATTTAGCAAATATATGTGTTTTGGCTGGTTGGATGTCTTTATCTCCTCTGAACAAATATGCCCATATCCCATGACATGCCTCTCTGAAACGGATTCATATCTGCAGCTTTCAGCTATTTAGAGATTGTAACATTTACCTTGCTGAAGTTGTTATGTTCAGTTCGCAAGTTTGTGTCAATTATCTTCAGATTCTAAACTAGGCTATTCAGTTTATAGGCTGCAAAAGAAGACTTGAACAACTATTTTTGAGGTGTTGGGGCGTTAACCTCTGTGGCTCTATGCGCTTCTGATATGTATTCAAGATTTCTAATCATTTCTGTGATCGCTGATTAGAAAATATGCTGCTGGAGGCAGACCAAAGCTTTATTCAAATTATACACCCTTCTAGTATACGACAATGATATATGCATGCTGGTTCTTTCCTCTAGGCATGCAATTAATTATTTTAGGATTATCTCATATTAATGGAAACATACCATTCATTTCCTGAAGTAGCTTTTGAAATGTTGGTGATTATTCCTTTTTGACAAAGGTCTATGCAGTTTTAAGCTCTTTCTTATGTTGGAGATTTTTCAGCAGGGTGGGCCAGAGGCTAGTCATTTGTGATTGATCACCGCAACAGCTTGCGCATTTTAGCGCTCATTTAATTTGGTTTGGTCATTTTAAGTTTATTATGACAACCTTTTGACCTGATAATAGAGATGTAAGCAGTAGAAATGTAGCAGTGTTGACTGACAGGGGAAAGCCGAGAAATTTTCCGTTTTATGTTACCGCTTCCCGATCGTAATCGACACGTTCCCGTTCGAATTATTCCGTTCCCGATATCCCGTATTACCGGTTTCGTTTTCCCGTCCGGCCTTCCCGTTCCCGTTTCCGTTCCCGGCAAAAAAATACGGGAGCGGGAATGGTTAAGACCTTTTCCCGACCGTTCCCGATCGTTTTCATCCCTAACAATGACAACAAGTTCCGGCCACAGCAACCGAGCTGTTGCCTTGCCAGTAGCAGCACCGGCGTCTCCAATAAAAATAGACAGCTGGATTTTTTATTATCACAGCTAGGTCCATCCTTGCCGGAGATCAATGACACGGAAGAGAGGAGAGCAGCATGCCTGCTAGCATCCTCGTTTCTCCTACTACTCCTTCTGAAGGTAGCTGCAGTACTCGGACCATTGAGTCTGAATCTGAACCATTGAATGGCAGCAGCCTGTCCCATCCCCATATTTTCCCCCAACATATCAGAGGCAATCCCAACCGGCGGCGGTACAGTCTTCGCGTCATCGCCCTCTTCCAAATCTTCGACCAAAGAATCAAAAGCCATTGTATCCTCGTCAGCGCGCTTGATCTCCAATCTCCATCAGCTTCTTCCTGGGGTCTTCGGAGCTCACCATGGAGGAGGTTCTCCCGCCGGAGAGGCGCCAAACGATCGTCTCCAAGGCACCAAAGCTGAGGTCGCGGCGTCTGCACAGCCCTACTTGCTCGACTTCGACAACTGCGATCTGATCCAGGGTTTCGAACTCGCCTTTTACCGATTGGATGCGGCTGCTTTGCCGGCAGCCCGATACTCGTGTGCGCGGCTGCTTGCTTGCTGCTGGGGGCCGTTAGTTTTTTTTTTTTGAGGGTGCGGGGGCCGTTTGTTGTTGGACCGCGCGGAGCCCAGGGGTTGGGAAGTAACGTAATGGGCTGGGCTGTTAGCCTGCGTGGATTATACCGGTTGCTGTGATTTGGAGGCCCAACAATAATAGTCAGGAAATGGACCTTATTTTTCTTGTACATGCAAAATACTAGAAAAATAATTAGAAAACGGATGTCATGATCCTCTCGGACAAAAGAGACAGGAAACAAATGCACGCTAAAACTACAAGCATCAAAAGTTCAAAACTTTTATGGACTTTTATTCAGCGAGAACTAACGCAAAATCCGTTCCAAAGAATTGGCGGCGCGCGTTCTACAGGTGGGCTGCGCCCGGCCATTCGCCGCCCACGCGGCTCTGCTTATCCTCCCCACCCTCCCACTCGCTATAACCTCGGCCACGTCGGCATCTCACTTCACAGCCTGATCCGACCCCGATGCCGATCCGACCGCGCACTCGTACTTCGCCATGCGCCAACCAAAGCGCGTGACCACGCACGGCACGGCCATCCGAAGATGCCCGACGCTGCGATCAGCGGTCAAGATTATTCCATCGTCAGCTATCTAGAGGTTTATTAGTTTAATTCGCGGCTTGAATGCTTGATGCATGCGCCGATCGCGGCGTATAAAAGCAAGCCCCTGCTGGTGCGGAGTACCCAGCCAGGCAGGTGCTCACTCTTACCATGGGAAGCGACAGCGGCCCGAGTCCGGGCACGGAGGCCGAACGCGAGCAGTAGGCAGGAGCCGCGAAGGAGATCATGGACGATGGTGACTTCACCTTCGCCGCCGTCCCGCCGCCTCTTCTGGCCGCGGGCGGCGGCGGCGGCGGTCGCATGGGCGTGCTGTACCCGGTCTTCGGCCGGCCGAGGTCCCCGCCTCGGCCGCCTGCTCCGGAGCCGGAGACGGCCACCGCGCGGGTGCCGCTAGGACGGCTCCTGCTGGTGGACAGGGAGCCGGCGCCGGCGCAGCAGCGGCCGGCGGACGACGACGACGACCTCGACTCTGTCCCGGCGGAGATGTACTGCCCGTGGTCCCCCGGGTGGTCGGCGGCGTCCCCGGCGCGGTGCAAGAAGAGCGGCTCCACGGGGTCGGTCCTCCGCTGGCGGCCGCGGCTAGTCGGGCGGAGCCAGAGCGACGGCAAGGAGAAGTTCGTGTTCCTGAACACCACCGGCGCCGCCTCCGGCCGGTCCGGCCGTAAGGGGAGGAGCGGCGGCGGCGGTGTCTCTGTCGCTCTCGGCGGCCACGCCTGGAGCTACTACGCGGGCGGCGGGGCCAGCAATGGCGCGCGCCGGAGGTCGTTCCTGCCGTACAAGCAGGACCTCGTCGGACTGTTCGCCAACGCCGCCGTGTTCCGGCGCAGCTACCTCCCGTTCTGACGACGTGGCGTACGTGCTTCCGGTGTGGTTCTACCCTATCTGCATACGTACACGAATACGTAGAGTTATTAAGTCGGTGTGGTTACTTTGCTCCGTGATTGATTGGTAACTTTTGCTGGTTTGTTTGTTAGTACAAATCATCGGTTTTTCATCACATCATCAGTGTAACAGAGCTTGTAGCACTAGCAGGACAGTGGTGCAGAGTGTTAGCTATGTGCACATTCCGTTTCATTCAGCACTCTAGATTTCCTTTTGCTGTCTGCCGGTCTCGCTTGTAGAACAAAGGTCTTTTGGAGCGTGGTCTATTATGAAACTGTTCACCTTTTTTTTTTAACTTTGCTGGCGATGTTTCTATCCATCTGATTCACCATCACCACTACTAGTGCTTTGCGTAAGCTGGCACCTACCTGATCGTCGTCCTAACGACGTTGCCTGGAGCATGGAGTCCGGCAGATCAGATGATCTGAACCAGCCAGCGGGGAAAACACAGCATCTTCCTTCAGACGGAAGTTCACCTTTCTCTCCAGCCAGTTGGTGTCGAGCATACAAAGGCTAGGAGAAAAAAGTGCTGTCGTTTTCCGTCGCCTGATGCGCCAACCCTCGCTCATTTCCCAAGCTTTACTCCTCGGATTAGTGGCGCTAACAATCTGGGTCGTGCCATGACGCATCCATGTCCGCCTTAACTACGCTCTGTACTGTACTGCTGCCAGGGAGCCCAGGACGTCCGTCCCCAGGAGACGAGCCGCGTCGTACTCGTACTACCACCACGCACCACGCACACCTAGGGTATGATGCTAGTGTTGTCTTTGCAATCCAATTTAGTCTAGTTTAAAATTATATAAAACTAGAGTTTTATCCTTTTAGACCCGGTGTTTTTAGATTATCTAGATTAAATTTTAGGATAACACCACTGGTCCGACGGCCAGATCGTCCGACGTTTATTCGCCGGAGCGGTCAGCCGGCACTGGTACGGGGTACCACTTCAGCTTGCACCCACCTTAGCTGGTAGGCCTAGGATCTAGCACTAGCGGCCGCTGGTGAGAGTGGTTATTACAGAGCTAGCTCGCGCCAAACCGTGTTCCTTCCGGCCTACGACGGCGCGTGGTGCCCCCGGACGGTAGAGACCGACCT
The DNA here is from genome assembly GCA_032594955.1 of Panicum miliaceum. Classification (NCBI taxonomy): domain Eukaryota; kingdom Viridiplantae; phylum Streptophyta; class Magnoliopsida; order Poales; family Poaceae; genus Panicum; species Panicum miliaceum. The sequence continues at coordinate 9,991,741 of CM064065.1, read as the reverse complement.
CGGCCATTAGTTATGGCGGAGGCGTGATTAGGAAGCCGGGTTATTAGTGTGGTGGCGAGGGGCTAAGCTTAAGCCCGGGGGGGTTAATGCGAAACAGACCCGGCACGCGATCGAAAGAGATGGCGGTGTGCTGCGCGACCTGGGTTGCGTCACCGGTTTTGTTTATTGGCGGATGTGTTCGCGACTGCTTTCAGATAACCACTGCTGCTGGTTCTGGTTCTGGACGGCAGGGGCTTGACCTCTTGATTCAATGCCGCATGCAACTGATCAACAGCCGGCATTGATTGCAATGCTAAACGCTAGTATTCGTGGGCGTCTATTAATCTAGCTATCGGGCCTCCTTGGATGCAGACGCGCGACCGGGCTGTTGCTAGAGAGCCTTGGAGGTCGGAGCGGAGAAAACCGGCTGCCAAGGTCGTGAAGATTTGAGTAATCGAGTGAGCTTGGGCTTAAGCTATACGACCCTGTGTTTTAGAAATGCGCGTGCGTGTTTCGGAAATTAGAGAACGAATATATGAATCTGTAGCGAAGAGGGAAAGAGCTGCAAAGCTTTAGAAAAGGGTAAACTGAGCGTGCTCCGAGCGCTAGCTACATCAGCTGTGGAGATCACTCACTGTCATGTGGTCTACTCATATAGATAGTTCAAATTCAAGTCACCTTGCCTTTTACTAAGAACAAAAAAAGCACCTTGCGTTTGGTATTCGGCTACGCGAAACCATTTTTTCTCAGTAATTTCCTCTCAAGCAGGCCGTCAGCAACACAAAAATCATGAAAACGTTGCCCTGCGTGCCGCACCAAGCTAGATCTAAACCGCGTGACTTGTCCGACGTTCTTGCTGCTTACTCGTAGACCTTTCTCTGTGCCCGGCATATCCTTTTCAGTCGCTATTTTCGACATTTTCCATTGCAACATCTTAGTCGCAAGAAAATGTGATCATAACACTAACTACTCCCTGCATCCCAAATATATATATATATATACACACACAATATATTATATTATGTTTGGATGCATAGCAAAATTTATAAATCTAGAAAATTCAAAACGATTAATAATTTAGTAGTTTAGAATGGAGGGAGCAGTTTCCAAACCTTTTCCTGATAGCTATTATATTGTCGCGTGTAACGAAACATCCCCTTCAGTCCTCTCTTTTCCTGCAACTGTGTGGATTTTCGAATTCCACGACGAGCTCTAGTTATGTTGGGCGGTAACCCTAGCAGTCTATGGCACGTCAGAGCATAGCTATCACATTGATCGCTGCTGTGTTCCAGGTCACACCTAGGACGGCAACGATGCCAAGTGATCCAGCAAAAGTAAGCAGCGCATATTCTGGTCAAAAAGGTTTAGGTGATCTGTGATATCAGAAAGTTCATCAAGCTGCAGTTCCTTCTCTAGAGGGGCCTCTGATGAACACAGTATTAATAAGGTAGGCCATCTAAGAACTGTAGGATGTATACATGCTCCAGACCAGACAGATATGAGCATGATGTATGGGACATCTGTATTGAAGCGACCCAAGAAAAAACAAGCATGGAACACTATAGCATTGAGGCCAACATGGATAACTTTTTCCACCAGACCAGAGATAGTTAGATTTACAAGTATGAATTATGTACAATGAATCCCGTGGTAGGCGAAATGCTAAGGCCTTGTAATCTGCATCTCTGCACCTAAAGTAAGCAACTGAGCATATGATACAGATGAACCTGGTTTCTCCTATGATTCATCAGGCTTTGGTTCAAGGACCACAGCGATCTTCTCTTTATGGTCACCACGCAAGACTTCCACGGTCACCTTAAACACCATGAAATTCAGTATCTCAGCAATTTCCAAAAGTAACATATTCCTTCTTTGTAAACATAGGTCAAAGCTTACCGTTTCCCCAACTTTACACTGATCCAATATCCGGTACAAGTCGCTTCCATTTGTTACCTTCGTACCATTCACAGAGGTAATTATATCACCCAGGATAAGCCGACCATAGGCATCTCGTTTCGTTGATTGAAGACCCTGGCAAGCAACATTAGAAGTAGAACTTTTAGCCACAGTAGCGCTACGCTTCAACCCATGTTTCAAAACTGCATTATTCTTTCAAATAGTTTTTCATGTCCATTTTATTTTCTAGGTTGTCCTTCATTCTGACCAAACACAAAGGAAAGTCGATGGAAGCTACAATGTTTTCCCATCCCATGGTTGTCTATGTTGTAACTGGGCATAGACCATGAACAACTGAAAGAATGCTGCCTAGGACTCAAAAGCAGAACTGAAGTATAATTACAATTAACATCATGCCCAGTCTAAGAAATCTGTGCTTTCAAGTTGAGTTCTTTCTAAATTCTACGAAACACAAAATGCGTCTTACTGCTTTGCCAGCTGGTCCATTTGGAGGAGCATCCAAGACAAGCACTCCACTTAATCCAAGCTGCTCTACAGATTGATCAGGGGCAAATTTTATTCCCAAAATAGGTCTTGTCACCTTACCAAATTTTATAAGTTGATCCACAATGCCGCCAACCTGAAAATAAGCATTATTTATGTTATTGTCAAAATATGTGGTTCAACTGTTAGGAAGAGAACAGAAAAAAAAATCTGAACTCATGAACTGACTTCAGTGAACTACTATTGGCAACAGATTTTCGGAAACTGGGGGTAAAAAATGTACATACTGTATCAACTGGAATGGAAAAACCAACACCAGATGATGCTCCTGAAGGTGAGTATATAGCAGTGTTTACACCTATCAAGTTTCCTGAACTATCAAGGAGTGGACCACCACTGTTACCAGGGTTGATAGCAGCATCAGTCTGTATCACATCTTGTATAGGACGTCCTGTGGCAGCTGAACTGATTTCTCTACGCAGTCCACTAGGGGGATCAGCAGAAACAGCAAAACAGAGTATCAGTGCATTCCCATATGAATCAAGCAAAGATGAATCAGCTTAACAAACAATGTTCCACCTGATAACACCTGTTGTAAGAGTGTGGTCAAGGCCAAACTGCAAACACAGAAAATAATAAACATTAAGACTGTCGATAAATAAGTAATCAGTCAAATGTACTCATATCAAAAGAACTCACTCGAATTATTGAAGTTCACTAATTCTCCTAACAAAGTAAAGATCATACCTTTCAATATAGGAGTTTTGTTAAACTTTGGTCTGCCGATACATATGCCATACACATGTTTTGTCTAATCACATTATTGTTTGTTGCTTCTCTATCTAGCATTATTATATTGTTTGCTGCGACTCTATCTAATATTCTGTTACCTTTAAATGCAATCTGATACATTATTCATGAAACACAAGCAACATTTAGCCTTTGTGATTGCTATAGCATGGATCAAGAATTCAAAGTCGAAATAAGAAAAATATCAGGAATACAAACACGTACTTAAAAGTTAGAACACTAAAAAGTAGCTTTAAGATAAGACATCTAGTTCTAAGCTACAAATCAACCGTCATGTACACATAATCTAATTATATTACAAGCACAAAAAAAAGAAAGGTGCTCTAAGCACTTACTGGATTTCCAATGGCATACACTTTCTGACCAACCAGTAGGTCTGCTGACACACCAACTGGTATAGGTCTTAGCTTATCCTTTGGTGCTTTGATCCGCAAAACAGCAACGTCCTTGTCCTGATCAAATCCAACAACTTGCGCTTCATACACTGACTGATCAGCAAGTGTGACCCTGTATAAAATTGTCAGTGGTAACTTCACCTTGCCACCATACATCTATGGATCATCATCTACAAAATATTCAAAAAATAGAAGCACACATGGATGTTTTGTTCTATTCGTGTATCTAAGTAAGTTGAGACATTTGAGTCTTTGACATTAGCATGGTGATGGGCACCGCTGCAAAGCATGACCAATCAACGCACAGAAGTGGTTTAGCAGTAATCAGAAGTTTGTCCGTTTTTAGCTTGAAGCATTAAATCTTTTGGAGTGCAAAGAACTTCTAGAGCGCGAAGAACTTCTAAAAATGCTCAAGGGTAGCACTAAATACTACCTGAAATTGGAGTGCAAAGAACTTCTAGAGTAAGTACATTATATCCAAAAAGTTTCTGAAAATGCGGGCACATACAACCTTCCATAACTTTTAACAACCAGATAGTAGTGAAGCTGCGGAACATGTGTCCAGTTGCTTCTGCTACACTAAACTGTAGATCTTTAGACATACTGCTCGTGCTCCGACCAGGTTGTCTAGGGAGCCAAATTGATAATGAACCATTACTGGGCCCTGCTGCAGTTTGCTGGGCCTTTGTTGCAACAACACTTTGCAGCACTATTGCAAGTCTAGAGCATATTATAATGAAACTTCAGCAACCTTTACATTTAGTAGGATTGACACGCTTTGAGCTAAGGCTAAGCACAACCAATCTAAAGCAGCGTAGTAGAAAAGCATCCAGCCCTGTGAACCAACCTGAGGTCCGACGCGCCACGGATGACATGGAAATTGGTGACGATGTGGCCGCTCTTATCCCAGACAAACCCCGACCCGGACCCCTGCGGCACCTCGAGCACGTCGAGCGTGAACGCGTCCTGCCTGCAGCACATCGAGGAAATTACCTCCACAGCCTTCGCATCAGGTGTTCAGGACACCGGCGCACCAAACAGAAGCCACTGAGCGTGAGTGGGCGTACCTCACGGCGAGGTTGGTGATGTAGACGACGGAGGGCGTGTTCTCCTTGAAGAGGCGCACGGTGGCGAGCTCGTCCGCCTGCAGCTTCCGCGGCGTGGCAACCACGAACGCGGAGGCCCCGCCGGCGTCGCCGAGGATCAGCGCCGCGGAGGCGAGCGCGACGATGATGGAGCCCGCGGCCGACGACAGCAGCTGGCCCGCCGCCTCGGCGGGGACCAGCTCGCCTAGCCACCGCGGCCACGGCCACGGCCACGGCGCGGGCGAGGGGAGGGCGAGCGAGCGGGAGGAGGAAGCGGCGGGCGCGTGCTTGGAGGCCGCGGCGCACGCGAGGTGCCTTAGGAGATGGCGCGGGCGGCGAGGCAGGGGGCACGGGGAGTAGAGGAAGCAAGCGGCGGCAGAGGAGGACGGGGCGGCGGCCATCTGGTCGCGCTTGTGCGTGCGGGAGGGGAGCGGGGCGAGCGCAGCCGCGGCCTTGCTGGCTGTGGTGGGACGATGAGTGGATGCGCTGCGCTGCTGGCTGCTGCCCGGCGCTTGCTTGGCGCTCTGCTACCGGTTGGTCTCTCTCTTCCCAAATGTTGGTCTCGCTCAGTGTCACCCTCGGTTCGTGCTGCTTCGGGTCGGTGCGTCCCCTCCCTCCCTGTGGTCCATGACGGCGGATGCTTCTCGATGGCTCAAGCTTTGGTCCATACTATATTGCAGAGCTATTAGTTATTACTAGTTATTACAGGATCTGATCAGTTAGATTTTCACCGTTCCTAACTCCTAAGGTTAGCACTTCGATGGAAGTTGTCATGTTACCTTTCAGAATTTTGTGATTTGAGTATAGTTAATACCACAGCTCTTCTTCCCAGATAGTCGCTATGGAGTCCCAACCATAAAGCTACGCAGTAGTGTCTATGACATATCATATATCATATTACATAGACACCACTTAAGAAAAGAAATTATAGTTCAACGTATAATTTGTAATCATGGTTATAAAATAAATTTCTCCAATGACCTTTCTTCTCTCTACCAATTCCCTTCCTTCCCACTCTTTAATTCTATCTTGATATCTGTGATATCCATCCCAACAGGTATAGTGTAGTTTCTTAGATTTTAATTTTTTGCGAGAAATAATTTCTTGCTTGAGATCCAGTTTCTTAATTTTCTCATCTCTCTTCTTTTTAATTATATTAACAAATCAGCAAAATATCCTACATAGTATTGTATTAAATGCTATAAAAACATCCTAGTCACTGCATCGAGGCGGTTTTGCGTTTGGATTACTTCGTTTTTTTCGCTCATAAAGGTTACAAGAAACTACATAACATTCGTGTGTTTAGACAGCAGCGGACTCATCACTTAGCCAGCCATGCTGCAGCTTGACCACGATCTGTTCTGCGGGACAATGGGCTGCTTGCGGGCCCAAGAACTGGCCCAAACCAACAGGAGGGCGTGGCCTAATTTTTCTTTTCAGTATCAAATGGGCGAGAGGCCCGGACTTCTTGGCCGTCAAGGAAAGCGAAGCCTTCCAGTTCATCAAAATCTCGGCAACCGCCCCCGTCCCGGGGGCCTACAAGAATCCAAAGGGGAAAGTTCGCAACGGCCAGCGGCTTCCTCTTCCTCGCCGTCTTCCTTTCTCTTCCGCCTCCATCCACCGACCACCCGGTCCGCCGCTCCAAATCAGCAACCACCCCTCCGCTCCCGCGCGGCGCCCATGGCCGCGCGCCGGTCCTGGGCGGATCTCCACGACGACCTCTTCGCCGAGATCGCCCGTCGCCTGCCGTGCCTCGCCGACCGCGTCCACGCCGCCAGGGCGTGCCGCTCCTGGCACGACGTCGTGCTGCAGGACCCGAGCCCGCCCCAGCTCCCGTGGCTCCTCCTCCCGTACCAGAGCGCCGCCGCCCTCCCGCCCGGCGCCACCCGCAGGGCGTCCTTCTTCTGCGTCCTCTGCGACCGCGCCCACCGCGTCGCCGTCCCGCACTTCACGGGCCGCGCGCGCTTCTTCGGCGCGTACCCCGGTGGCTGGCTTTTCCTCGCCTACGGACAGAGCTACAACCACGGGCTGATCAACCTCCGCACCCACGAGAGCATCCACCTCCCCGACTACGGTCATCACGACGACGACGCCATCACTCGGGGCGGATTGGCGTCGCAGCATCCCATGCTCATCCTCGCCGCCACCCTTTCTGCCCCGCCGGTACCTCTCGAGGGATGCGTCGCCGCTGCCATATCGTCACGACGTCACGGATGTTACTCCGCAGTATTTCTCCTTCTCCGGTAAGCCGCATATTACGTTCTGGCGCATGGGGAGCCGGCTGGCCTCCTGCACGTCGCGGCTGGACGCCGCCGCCGAGGACGTCATCTACCACAACGGCGCCTTCCATTTCGTCACCCGGCGAGGGGATCTGCTCGTGCGCACGCCAGAATTCCAAAATGAAGCGCCCGTGGAACAACTGCAAGTGCGGAGTGAGTACCGGATTACGGTGGGCCTGATGAACGCCGGCGCTCGCTACCTCGTCGAGTGCCGCGGCGAGCTTCTGATGGTCTTGCGAGATCAGCCTCATCAAGAGGTGACGTCGTCGTTCAGGGTGTTCCGGATGACGCCGGAGGAGCAGGCAGTGGACACCGACGGTATCGTCCTCAATTATGCTTTCTGCAGCTGGACCGAGCTGCCCGCGCTGGATGGCCGGATGCTGTTCGTCGGGCGCGGCTGCTCCAGATCCTTCGAGGCTGCTCATTTCTCCGGATCTCAGGAAGGCGTCTACTTCTTGGACGACGGGAGTTTCCACGCGGCGCCGATGATGTGCTACGGAGACGGGCCCCTGCAGTACAGCTGCTGCAACAACGGGGTCTGGTCCGGGGCTCCGGGCCGCCTGACCATGTCCGCCACTGGGTCCGGGGACAACGCCCATCAACCTACTCGCCTCCAGTATGGTTTCTCCATTGAGACCACGCCTGTTGACGATCTTGCTTTGCTGCCACTCGATGATTGTTGTTGATCTGTGTGTGCCTGATGTGACGTGTTCGGTAGTGCAGCACTGGTGCTTCATCGCTCTTCTGAAACAAAAACGTTTTCTAATTGATGTATCATGCCAGCATTTCTGGGTACTTTTGTCAGATAATTGATAATGCAGTTCAGGACATGGTTCATCATGTTACTGTCTGGCTAGCTGACACTTATAATGCTCCTTTTGCATTCTTGTTAATCTTGCAGCCATTGATGATGCTGTATCTGTCTTGACGACATAAGTTTTTTAATGAATTTCAGTCTAGTAAAATGATGTGGTCATTTTGACTGAAACATATGGATGTAGTAGCAAAGTATCATGGGTCTTACATTCCTGGCAGAAGTCAATCACTTGTAGTGCAGTTGCTATACCGTTTCAACTCTTCGCTGCGTTGACATTTAACTTTCCTGGGATCTCTCCAATTTCTGTAACTGCTCTAATAAGATCAAGCTGAATGCAATGTTACTTATGTTTCCTAAATTCCTAAATTGAAATGCACTACATCGTCATGTTCCATGGTTGATCAGTGATAAGCATATTATCTCTCGTCCTTTTTTCCTGATGGTAATAGGAAGCTACTCCCTCCGTTCCAAATTGTAGATTGTTTTGAAAAATATAGGTATATAAATTTTGCTACGTATCTAGTCACAATTGTATATGTAGGTACCAACCGCTTAAGGAAAGTAGATTTTCAGTCCCTCGCTGGCAGGGCTTTGGGCAGCTTGTCAGGGTGGCGAGGGAGAAACCTCACTCACGATGGAAGACTTACGTTTGGCGAATATGTCCTCTCATCTCAGGCGATCTACCTTCTAACAGCGTTCAATGCGTAAGAAAATCCTCAAATGACAAAGTCGCCGGCTTCCACTGAGATGGTAGGGGGAGAAACTGCGAAAATCACCCACTGTTTCGTCGCTAGCTACCCGAGCGTTGTGTGAGCTAGCGTAGAGGCCGAGGGCAAGAAAACTCATTTTTCTATTTTTTTATTGTTTCTAAGTTCCACGTTTGTGACAATATGATCGACACCGTTGAAAGCGGTTTTATGGGCTGCTGATGACAACTTTAGCGGTGAGCGTTGTTGAAGAAAGTCTTGAACATCTCTTCATTGGCTGTTCCTTTGCACAAGAATTCTGGGCCTCTATCAATCTCTTAGTGGGTGACCCTAATGATTCTTTTCAAACTCTTGAACAGTTCAGAGCTCAACTTGCTATTCCCTTCTTCATGGATGTCATAATTATAATGAGTTGGAGCATTTGGATGCAATGCAATAACCTCATTTTCAAGGGCCTCCATCCTCACCCGGTTCATTGCCAGAACACTTTAGAAAAGAGTTTGCCTTAGTTATTCTAAAGCAAAAGTGAGACACAAAGCAGAAATGTCATTATGACTATAAGCCTTGTTGTAATCTTCTTTATTTTTTTCCCTCACCTTTTTTGTTTTTTGAAACTGCTGTACTGGATTGTTTCTTTGGTTTGCTAAGAAAAAAGTTCAATTTACTCCCTTCAAGTATAGGCAAAGTCTGAATAACCTCCAAAAATATAACTTGGTTCAATTTACCGCCTAAACTATACTATTTAGTTCATTTTATCCCATAATACAATTTTTCTTTTTCGTTTCTCCATACACAAGTTGAATTTTAATTTCAAATTTTGCAGGGTAGTAGTGGACATCACAATGCATATTAAAAAATGTTATAATTTTTTATCACTATTTTTATATAATTTTAAACTCGAATGATTAATTTATTATTAAATATCCTAACCTATCGCAATAATGATAAAAAATTATGATATATTTTTTCTAACATGTGTTATGATGTGTACTATCATCTTGTAAAAATTTAACTTAAAAATCCACCTATGCATGGATAAATGAAAAATACAAATTGTATTAGAGGGTAATTTAAATAAAAGGTATAGTTTGGGGGGTAAAATGAACCAAACGATAGTTTAGGAGGTTATTCGAACTTTGGCTATAGTTGAGGGGAGTAATTTAGATTTTCTCTTTAATATATTATAATTGGTAGGGTGGCAAATGCACGATGAATTGGCCCACACTGAACACGAACGGTGAATCGCCCCACACTGGACCAGGCAATCGATTTGGGAGGCTCAGTGTGCAGCGTGCTGAACCTGCAGTTGTTTTTTTGGCAAGAGCTTTAATGTTACGTTGGCTTTGGCACCAGTGGGCCGATTCGGAGAAGCCATGGGTTGGCATTGGCAACCCGTGCTGCGACACTGACAAGCTTCTCTTCGCGGCCTCTAAAACACCGAAATTGGCGATGGCGATATGACGAACTCGGCTTGGGCGCATGGCCGGAGACCATGGGATGTCGCACCACAAATTTTTGCCATCTTGAGGAAGAGCCAAAATGATACGAGAGGCCCTTACCAATCAACACGATGGCCCACAAGCATTCGTCGACCTCTGGAGACTTGCTAGGCGGCGAGGAGACCCTAAATGGAGCGGCTAGCAAGACGGGGGAGGCTCCGGTGGCAACCGACGACGGCCAAAGGAGAGCAAAAGGTGTGCAATGGCGCAAGATTGTGCGAAGACTCTAGGAAGAATTGTTGTGGCGGCATGGTCTGTATGAATTATGGCATCACCCCTTTTTTGCTTTTCTTTTAGCACATCCGTTTAAACGAAGCTACTTAAGAAACATTCATGTTGGAAGTTGATAACTCTCATCTACCCCTTTTATAAGTTATAGATGTACATATTTCTATGTTAAAACCAATTATAAAATTCTAGGATAAATATATCATCTTCTTGTACGAAAAGCAGACTAGCATAATGTATATCCATCGTTTGTCAATCGCTATGATGATTGACCAATGATGATTATCTAGCATTTGTACATTTCAGGTCTAAGAACTACCCCAAATTTAATACAGATTTACTCCTCGTCAATCGATTGAAATCTTGCTTATCCATCAATCACCTAAATTTATATAAGAAATTGATCGAAGGTGAAGGTTTCAGGGTTAGGGTTGGGGGGATTTGGGGTTGGGGGCTTACCTTGGTGCCTGGTTGTACAGGGAACTCTGGGGAGGCTCACCGGGGTGGAGGCGGGAGAGACGGTGGCGGAGCGGAGGCGGCGAGGGCGCCGTCGTAGCTGGGCGGTGGGGGATCCCCGGTGGGCGGTGGAGGCGGCGGGGGCGTCCGACCCAAATTGGTTAGTGTCGGGCGGTGGAGGCCGCCGGTGGTGGAAGGGTGGTGGCGGTGGAAGGGAGGTGGCAGCGGCGGGGGAGCGCTATCTGTGTATCGGCGCTTGCGCGAGGAAGACGAACCGGTAGGAGAAAGAGAAAAGGAGAAGGGAGAAGGTTGTATCTGGGCTGTCGGATCTACATCCAACGGTCATAGAGGATGATTGAAGGGTAAATAAATATCAACCGATCGAGGAGGAGATAGATCCAATTTAATAATGTTGAGTTGTGGTCAAGTGTCATCTCAGACTAATTGAGCGGATGCCAAAGAGTAAGAGATAGAGGAGTAGAGGGCAATTAGCCCGTCGGCCTTCTTGCGTGGCAAGAAAGTGTTCCAACCAAAAACCGGGCTCGTGGCAATGACGAGCTGCAATCCATATGTCATTTGCCCTCGCCGCCCCAGCTTTAGAAGAATAAAGAGAACCTCACAACGGTTTTTTCGTCGTCTCCTCCTCCAACCCGCCCTACCCCTGTGCTCCCCCCAACTACCATGGCAGCGTAGAGGTCCTGGGAGGAGATCCTCTCTGATCTCGTCGCTAATAAGATCGCCGATTGCCTTCCCGGTCCGACGGATCAATTCAGAATTTCGAGTGTGCGCCCCCTACTGCGCTGACCCACGCTCCCTTATCTCCTCCTCCCATACTGCAGCGGCAAAAAGAACAAAGCCGCTCATCCCCAGTAGCAGAGGATGGGTTCAAACTACTTAGAACATTAGGCATGCGCGCCCTACCATTTAAACAATCAAATATAAGTAAATAAAACATAATAAAATATGCAATTAAATGTAAGTAAACCGAAAGTAATGGAATGTAACAAATGGCATGCATGGTATAGGATAAATTCAGCACAACATATGGTAACAAATACATCGTCAATATTCTAACATTTGAGCAGTGTGCGTACACTATCCATCATAGGTGTCTATCCGGCATTTGAATTATGAATATTACAACATATCTGAGAGCACAGGCTATCCTATACATAAAGCGTCTGTCCGAAAACTTGGAGCATCAATATTACAGTACGTCTTAGCACCATGACAGCACATCCGAGCATCAGGCCATCCTGTCCATCAGGTGTTCTTCCAGCATTTGGAGCATCAATATTACAGCATATTCAAGCACCAGGCTATCCTGTCCATCAAGTGTCTATCCGGCATTTGGAGCATCAATATTACATCATATCCAAGCACCATAAATCTACATGCAATTAAAGAAACAGGTAATCAAAGATAGGATAGCTCTAACATTATGCACTATTAAATTGATAGCTTTTTGTGAAAATTAAAAAGTAGATATTTTAGGAGAATTAACACAACAACAAAATTCAAAGCTAGCAAAGCTTTGCTTATGGACGTACATTGCAATTGTCAAACCATTCAAGTCCCCTAGAAAGCATTTGCATTAATAACATTGCGCATTGAAGTACAACCAACAATACTTGGGCATCGTATGTCATATTCCAGACAAACAGTAAACAGAGATGCGTATGGCACTACAAAGAAACAGAGATGGCATCAGTCTGCACGTAGCAATTTGATGTGCATACAATTCAAAGCCTGATTAGAGCAAAGAAATAAACACGTCGACAAGCCAAATGTCAACGGTAGAACACAGGAAGCCATCCATCTATCTCATTAAGGTAACAAAACACATCAACGAAACACCTAGAGAGCATTAGGTTTTATGGATGAGCACAAGTATGCTCCATATCTAACTAAAAACATATCAAGCAAGTAGATCAAATGAAAAGAATATGGGAGCAATATGCTCCATATCTAACTAATAACATACAAGCAAGCAGATCGGATGAAAAGAATATGGGAACAACAAAAGCCCATAGATAGGAGACAGATAAACTAAAAGGTGAAACATGCTGGACTAAAATATGAAAAATAAACGTAAACAATAGGTTTATTCAAATGTAAGTTTCAGATTACGCATCATGTCAAATTCACAATGACAAGCAGTTTAAGACATTGCACAATCCTGTCAAATACAGCATGTCTTAGACTAATAACAAATGTGGATGAAACATGAAAGCATGTTTTTGCCAGACCCAACTCTACAAGATATATTTAGCCATGGATAAGAAAGCATCCCACTGATGAGCTGCTAAGAGAGGAAGACATCGAAGTAACTACCTTTATTACTACAACTTTTCTCATCATTATTGCAGCCAATTGCTTTGCACGGAGAGCACTTGGACAATGAGAAAGCAAAGTCGATAATTGAGTACACATAAAGATTTGCTTAAAATATGTACCAATAAAGTATCCCCTAATTTAGCATTCTGGACATTAGAAAAATTGGACTCAAATGAATCATGGTAAGTTCATCCTTCAATGTTTTCAATTATCAGAAATCAATTCATTTCAAATATTATGAATATCGTTGGTAAAAAAAAAAACTTTGATGGCACATATGATGCAATCAACCAATCTTCTGGTGGAAAGATCTGCAATACGACATAAGACAAGAAAGATCTATTAAATGGAAGATATAGTTTACAATATCAAAAAGGAAATAAGCATTTGGCAGAGAATTAAAAAAAGCTATTCTAACAAAATTTTCATAAAAACTTGCATGATAACACCTCTGAAAAAAGATAGAGAATATATATATATATATGCACATTTAATTTATACTGTATTTTCTTTCGTTTTCCTTTGGCCCAGTAAACCTAGAAATCTAGAAGGCAAGCTTGGAAGGGAATAATTTTAGCAACAAGGTACACGTACATTAGTCTGACTGTAGTGGGGATTTTGATGAGTAGTTAAATAATTCATTAAAACATATATCCAAACTGAAATGGAGTGTATGTTTAGGAACCCGTACCTAGCAAATATAGCATATTGACAGCAAGGTGACAAAGAAATAGTCCACTGATAACCTAATGGTAAAGAACCAGCACATGAATTCGAAACAAAGTATCTCTAGGACAAGAAGTCGAGAACACCATGTCAATCTCTGTATTGTCCTTTGAACTTGAATATGCCAAGCACAACTTATAGATACGGGGACTATACAAAATCAGTAAGCAAAATTGAAAGAGGAAAAAACAGAAAGACAAGTATACCTTGTGCGCATTTCATCGAACACGTTGAGGGCATTGTCGATGGAAGTGTCTATGCCAAAAACAGGGAGCACGGGGGAGTGCGGGTGAATTGGAGAGGTGGCTGGATGAGGTGCAGAGGGGCTTCCAGTGGAAGAAGAAAGGCTATCGATTTGAGGGAGACGGTGGGGAGAAGCGGCGGCCTTTCTCTGCTGCTGTTGCTCCTGCACGGTGGGGAAAAAACATAGATGCGGCATGAGGTGTAAAGAGGATTTAAGGGCAGCTGCTACATATTGGATTGGAATGCGATTGGAGGCTTGGAGCAAAGGGAATCGATGAAGCTTTTGTTGCTTCGGTGGAAAAATAAAAAAGGAAGGAGAAGATGCTTTGCTGGTGCAGGCTGTCGATCTGGAGGAGAAGAGCACCAATGGCCGCCGAGCTCAGGAGCTCAGGTGGAGCATGTGCCGAGGCGTCGAGCTCCGCCAGGCTCGCCGGGCAGTCGCTCCATCACGCGCTGTCGCCGTGTTTCCTTGCCTGTTGGAGAGAGAACTGAGTGAGAGGGAGATTGGGATGGAGGGGAGGCGGCGACGGATTGAAGAAAGAGGCTAGAGTTGGGGTGTGAATACCTCTCGCGTGTCGGAACAACGGGAATCATACCGCTCCGCGCGTGTCGCCGCGCTCTCACCGCGCCGCCGCGTGCCGCTCCCGCCGCCAGTCTCGGGCCAGAACGGCCGGTCGCCGCTGTCGCCGCTCTCACCCGCCTCGTGCCTCGCGCCGCGTCAGCGCGTTCGTAGGCCTCGCCCGGCGGCCAGTTCGATCCGCGCGGCTGAACCCGGCCAAGGTTTACGCGTTGTCGCAGACGCCTGTGCTTCGCCCCCTCCTCCACCAGGCAATGCCGCCGCCGCACCGCTGCCGCCTTTCGTGGATCTGAGAGCGAGCGGAGAGAGAGGAAGGGGGAGGGGGAAGGATAAGGCCGAGTGGGCCCCACGCGTGTGGATGGGGCAGCACGCGCTTTCACGCGACGGACGCCTCGGCTGATGCGCGGCCTCCGCACGCTTCCCGCGCTCTCGCTGCGCTTCCCGCGCTGCTTACGCGACAAAACGGGCTCCCGCGCTCGCGTCGCACCCTCACGCGCTGATCGACACACGTCCGATTTGACGCGGGAAACGCGGAGAGCACAGCAAACAGGAGCATCTTTTAACCATTCCGATTCCGATTCCGATACAGTGTGACGCACTGCGCTAGTAGAGCTAGTAGAGTAATAACCCAAATTCCAAAATGCAGATAACGGTTGGTTCTCCTGTAACCTCCATCTTCCTTCTTCCATTTTTGCCTTGGTCCATTGGTTCATGGTGTAGCACAGAGTAAAATACAGGGGAAAACAAGGATAAAAAGAGGAGAAGATAGTCTAACAAAAAATAATGTATAGCACTAGCCACACCTAGCCATACTAAGCGCTCCGCCAGTGATCGTCCCGAAAACATCGGGTGTACCATCTGCGACCGAGTCCACTACGCTTCGCGCGCTTTATTTCTTTAACCACAACAATGGACATGCCGTAATCAACATTACCAACAGCTAGGAGTCAATCCTCCCGGATGCATTGTCCTTAGAGTTAGAGGCTCCATCGAGCACGCGGGCTATGAACATTCATGTCGCCATCCTTTCGGCCTCACTCGTTCCACTCTATGGATGCATTGCCGCAGCAGAGGTCACGTCCCCTCATCTCCGCTCTACCACACCTCTAGACCATGTCATTTTCTAGTACATTGGGGAGTTGGCTGGCCTCCAAACTCCCCAAACATGAGCAAGCCGAATACTACTAGCACGAACTATTGCGCTGGATGGACGGATGCTCTTTGTTAGGCGGGGCAACTCTAGATAGTACGAGGTGACCAACTTCTGGGGCTCCGAAGGAGGAGTATACTTTTCACGGTGAGCAATTTAGGTGGACTTGGATGATATGGGGCATTGGTTGTGGCAAACACAGGATTTTACAAATGGGTATACATAATATTTATAATTTATTTCTAGTTATATCATTCTATATATGACTTTTAATCAAGTGAATAGGTCTTTTAAATGACGATAAAGGTTTATCAACAATCCAATGAAAAATTAACAACCATGAAGAGATAGGAGTACACAGTCTTCATATGTTTTGGAAGTTGTGAGAGTTCATAGGATTTTTTTGACCTTTCCAACCCCGCTCTCTTATCACATGTGCATGTCGACAGATATCATAATCACTTCCAAATTTCAACCATGAGAAAGTTGTTAGTCAGTTGGTTTTTATAGATATGTAATAATCAATCAAATTGTGTAACCACAGTCAAAACAATACACATATCTCATATTTATGTAGCAATGAAAGTACCTTTTGTGTATAAAATCTTTTATCTAGAAATATCTATAAAATTAACAAGCTTCATATGATTCTATACTGTCTCGTAAGAATTATATATCTATTTGATTTAAATAACACTGTAAGGATTTTTTAGCAGGATAAAGATTTTTAGAAATGCCAGTTGGCACGCAATGTTAAGACGGTGACAAACCTCCTCAACCGCTACCACTGAAGGGGTGCATTATTACTGAATTCGAATATATGTTTTCTTTCTTTTCTAATCCAGAGCAACCTTTCACCATTTAAATTGAAGACGTGAGCAATTGTGTCCACGTGGTTCAACCTGGTGTGCCACCGTTGCTTTTTGCTATTACCAAGTGATATTGATTTTTTTTAGCCGATTCATATGGACATAGCTTGAGGAATTTATAGAAAAGTGGTGGTAAAACTATCATATATAAATATCTACAATAAAAGTGCATAGTTTTTGTGCAATCTACCAAATATGGTATAGGTAAAGCCTGCTTATAAGTTGCCCAGTCTATATATCAAATAAGATCATATAAAAATGTCATGCACCTTGTTAGCGTGGCTCAATGGGCATGTCTGCCAAATGCACATGTACTCTTCTCCCACTGGCGTGGTACTTATAGTTTGGTTTCATCTATACACAATCTTGAAATATTAGAATGTGCAAGTAATTGAACTTCTTCTCTTTTATGTGCTTTCATCAGTCATGACATTTCTATCTTGTTGTACACGTTATCAACATGGGAAATCAAAATGGAAGAGGAGGAACAAGCAAATGCCTCGTGGAAGGGGGATTTGGTTTGTGTGTTTGGTGTGCTTGCGTTCCTTCCTTGTTGGGCCAGTACCAAGAAACCACCCAACACGTCTTGCCAATCCAAATAGATCCTAAGGAGGCGATTTAGTTATTTGAGCTCAAATATTCATAACCTATATAGATTTTTATGCATACTAACTAAATTATACAATGTCCACCACCATGCATCAGGTTGTGGGGTCGGAAGTACTTGTGCAGAGATGATGTTTTTATTTCGTAAAATCTGAATGCAAAAATATTTAAGATCCGAGCATTTTAGGTTTGACCCGGCCCGTGGGCCTGGCCCGAGTCCTTTGGGTTTTAGCCCGCCCATGCCTGCTATAGGGCCGGGCTTGGTCAGGGAAATTAGGCCTAAAAAAGCGGGAAGCCCGAATTCGGTCCGATCTGAAAATTGCCCATAGATGGGACTAGACATGAATTTTAGGCACGATATTAACCGGGCTTTTTTCTGCCCGCCTGGTTCGATCTAAAATGCTCAGATCTAGTTTTGATCAGGTAGCTGCTGACTGGATTCACTGTTAGATTGTTGTTGACCAGGTATCTTATACAGTGATATGCATGATGTGGTCATTTTCAACTGGAAATGTAGATGCAGTAGCACGGGTCCTACTATCCTAGCACAAGTCAAGGCCTCGTAGTTTGGTTGCTGAATTGCTTCAACTTTCAGCGCTTCGAGAACAGAGATGCCAGCTTTCTTGATACTCCCTCCGGACCCTTTTCTAAAGCGTTTGGAGGTGGAGAACGCATACCAAGGATGGAATAAATTTGCGCCGGTTCGCTCGCTCCCATGCACGGATGCATGCAAGCATGCAACAATCTGGAGGATCAATGGTCACGGTGCAGCGGCTGTGTTAAATCAACAGAGGCAGGTGACGGATGACATTCCACGGTGCATCGAAAAACTGAAATATTGATGACGCGAATTAATTTACTTTGATACCGAGGGAGCCACGTCCAACAAACCGGCCGTTTTGCAAAATTGAAATACGCCCTAGAAAAGGGCCTGGAGGGAGTATCTCATTTGCTATGACTGACCGTCTCTGAAAAAAAAATCAAGCTGAATGAACGACATCGCTTGGCCTTTCTGAGCCTGAATGCATGCACCAGTACACCTTGGTGGTCCAATCGATGATATGTGAATTTCACTTGTTAAAGTATTAGGTAGCCAGGTTGTGTTACATGCAAGTTTTGTGGCGAGCCGTTTTTCCCCAGCTACAGCGCAGAGCGGCGGAAAGGGCGATTTCGAGGAGATGGCCGCTTCCGGCGGCCTTCTTCCTCTCCGATGGCCGCTTCGGCGTCGGAGAGGGGGATGGTCCACGGAATCGTCGTGCGGATGTATATAGCTTAGGTAGTTGTTCTCCTAGGGCTAGGTTTCGCTCGCCGCCGTTAGCTGGCGGCGGAGCTAGGATTTGCTTGCCGGCAATCGCCGGTGGAGCTTGGTTGGCCGGGAGTGGCGGTTGTTGGGTGCCGCTTTGCTGGCAACTAAAGGTCTTCCTGGGGAACGCCGACGGCTGTTGTATCTGCTCCGGCGAGGGCGTCGGGAGGTATGTGTTCCTCTCTTTTGTTGCGATGGGGAATCGACTTCTTTTCCCTGCGACGCATCTTCTTCCTGGGTTGCTGCTGCGGCTTGCGACCGTGGGATCCTTTTCCGACTGGTGCCGTCTTGGTCGCCGGGGCGGATTCTCTTCCTCTTCCTTCCGTGCTGTGAGGTGGCTGTGTTCTTTCAATGGAATCGAGGCGCCGTGGGTGGTCCAAGGTGCTGGCTCTTGCAGCTCTTACCAAGGTCTTGGAGTCCTTCAACGCGGTGTAATGGAAGGAGGAACTCGCCGGGCTTCCGCCTGAGGAAGCTGACGGATTTTATTTTTTTTTGACACGGAAGCTGCCGGAGTTGAAGCTGGTGATGGGAACATTTGCCGGGTGTGCGTGTCTATACTCTTTGTACCGGGGTGTTTCCTGCAAAATCGCAGGGATGTACTGTTTGCCTATGTAATTGAGTCTTCCCTTTCGAAAAAAAAAAAGTAGCCAGGTTGTGTTGATCACCATGGAATTGCCGGCGAAAGAACACTGAAACTAAACTAAACTGCAGTTCTGTGGCCGGTGGCCGCTGCCGAGCGCTGTCGTCTAATCGGGTCTCGCGCGCTCGCAGAAGGCTTTCATGTTTACCTCGGTTCTGTTGGATCATCGGAATGAAAAGTTCCCAGCTAACATCCCTAGCGATGACCACAGAGCTCACCTCCCACTCCCAACCCCAAAACAAGATAGAAATTTGCTGAAATTGGATAACGTAACAAATCACAGTAAATCGCAGTAACGCCGTCTCCGAGATCAGATTATTGGTAATCTCCAGATATCAAACGCATCAGGACGGGAGAGGTCGAGAGGATACAAGCCTCCGACTACAAGGGATGGAGTAAGGGGATGACTGGGATGGCCGAGCCGCAATCTGCGCGGTCAGGTCGGCAGGCGCAGGCACCCCCACCGCACCTGAACCCCGACGCCGCCTCTGCGCGCTGCCGCCGCTGACGCCCCCACGGCGCTGTAGAAACACATCAGCTAGAGGTGCTCATCGATTCGGAGTTCAGCGCTGGAGGATCAAAAGCATCCGGGGCTCCGGGCCAATCCATCGCGTCTCGGGGCAGGGGGGAATGGACTCTGGACTCTGGAGTCTCGACGCGCCGCGACGCACTCGGCAGGTCGGCCCCAGTTCTTTGTACCTACAAGACGGATCGCAATCACTTCACACCGTCTAATTGTCAGCGCTAAAAACTGGGATCAACCCTCAACACAGGTCACAGAACGTAATCTAGCTGCAAAAATCATCAGGACACGAGGGGCGTTCCGAAGATTCATAACAGGTAAAATAATCATGCTTGCAAGGCGATTTAGGGTGTATTTTATTGGACTTTCGAACCTGCTTTTACTTTTGCGAAAACCAAAAGCCAACCAAAGAGTTTAAACGTTCCAGATACTTTTGCCCAAAAACAGCTTTCACCGTAGTATAAATGCAAAAGCACCTCTCCCCCTGCTTTCAGTGGCTTTTAGGTTAAAAAAATACCCACCTATCACTGGTTATGAAAAAAGTGGTTTGTTCTTATCTCCCAAACCCATCTCCCGTACCATCCCACCCCTGTCTCCCGCCCCGCCCCGCCCCGCCCGCCGCCCCGCCCCGGCTGTCGCCGCCCGAATGCTCTCTCCCAACCCTGCTGTGCCCGCTCATCCCCTGAACACCGACATGTCTTGGCTGCTCCTCCCTAAACAGACAATGCAAGCAATATTAAGATGCGATTATTGCATTTTATTGGTGCTGTAAAGATTCATTAGATTTTAGATATGTTAATGAACCATTAGTGCAAAGTTGATGTATGGATTGGCTGCTAATTGTTATTTTAATTTCTTGTAAATGTATTGTATATCTATTCAAGATAAAAAAATAAAGAAATTATTGACATCTCCTTGTATTTAGTAAAAAAATAAGATATCGTCAGTTTCGGGGGCACTTCAGATATCTTACCACTCACCTTAGATTACCACTCACCTTAGGGAATCACCTTAGATTACCACTCACCTTAGGGAATCGGCCGAAAACAATCAGAATTGCCATTTACCACTTCAGACATATATCTTAATTTTATGAGCCATTTACCTTGTGTAATGTTCTATTTATGTAGACCATATGATGAAAAACTTAGAAAATTTAATATTTTTCTTTCCAAAAGATATATTTACATGCGAAATAATAGTGAACATATTAGGTTTGCACGAGTATTTTGATATATAGACAGTCACAAAAACCTTCAGGGGTATTACAGGTATTTCACCCACAGTTGCTCTAACCAAACGGTATTCTGCTTTTTTCACAGCAGCTTTTCCACAGCCCACAGCAGTTTTTGCAAAAGTCACAGCCCAACCAAACACACACTTAATAACAAGTACAAGGTAATCACAGTTGGAACAAGAACTCGGTAGGGAGAGCTTCATAACCAAATTAGCTTTGTTAGCATTGCAACACGGGTACTTTCAACTGACAGTAGCCACGATTAACACACCTAAAGAGATTCTGTACAAGAGGCCACACGGCTCTACAGCCTCTGCCAGATTCCATTTCATTGTGATCCGACCAACTATTACAAATGAAATTGCAGGTCACAATGAAGTTTGTGGTAACTGGCACTGGAAAGCGTGACCCTGCCAGGTCCCTGCTCGCAGACAGCAGGACGAGGAAAATAGCAGCCGATCATCTAAACAGCATTTTTTTATCTCACTTTTGATCCGCTAACTCCTGACCTGGACAGTTACTCATCATCATCGTCGTCAATTACCAATCTGTGTCTTCTTTTTAAACCAGCCCTTTGATTAGCCTCAGAGTTTGTTGCATCCCCTGATTCCGTGATGTTTACATCATCAGTGATCCCTTGGTCAGTGTTTTCATGATTATCTAGCTCAACTTCAAAGTCATCCAAAAGTTCAGCTTCACGGGTATTGCCACTGTTATCTACTGCATCAGGCCCATGAATTGGAGAAGCATCCCTGCAATGTGAGAAACTCTCTCTTGTAAATGATAAATGCATACTGTAGTATGGTTCTCTTATTGATATGGGATGTTCTAGCTATTTGGCTTTTAATAGGCATAAATAAATTACATGGTATGAGAAAAACGATAGTCAGACACAATCCTCGAATATTAAGCCTTACTGACAAACTGGAATTAAGAAAAGGGTTCCCTACAGAAATAAACACTCAAGAATGAGGTGCACATATACTCTGCAAAAATGTAAACAGATGTCTTACAAATAAGCTCTTCATGTTGCACAATAAAACTACATATCTAGGAAAGAAGAAACTACGTCCAATTAGAGGATGCCATTTTTGCCACATAGTACTTCAAAAACATATCCACAGCTTATAGCTTAGAAGCCACTCTAACTGGCGCCTACTACGTAACTTATTGGGTTAACAAGTCAAAATAAGGAAATTGTCTTTTTGCATAGTTCATGTCTATGTTCTTTTTATGACAACTTCACAAGTTAAGCCTACAAGCAATCAAAAACCAACCTTCATTTTTATGAATATCACAATAACAATATACAAGACATCAACTTGCACTAACAAGCCTGTGAAGGCAACCTGTCAATTTAAAGGATTTCTAGTCTGAAATTGAATGTACTTACATGATATTAGAAGCAATAGTCTCATCATGAAGGTCAATGTTTCTCAGAGATTCTTGGCCTTCTTGCATATTCGCTGAGAAGTTTGAATTCACTAACCTCTTCTTTTTTCCACTTCTGTTAAAATGAAAAGGAAGTGATTAACTCAAATGAGCAAGGGAAGAAGATTGGGGAGAGATTGAATTAATGAGATTTTAAATAATGAAACCATGAAGGTTCAAATGATCAATACGATGCAAAGTTGCATGGCCAGACCTAAGCATGGATCCTACAGTCTCATCATCAGGATAATTGTCTCGCAAAGTTTCTTTATGTTGTGATACTCTTGGTGAAGAATCCTTCACGTTTGTGTTGTTTGAAGATTCTTTATGGTTTTGTACATTCCCTTCAAACTCTGATGTGGATAACCTCTTCTTTTTTCCACTTCTGTCAACAGAAAAGGAATTGGTTTAGTCAAAATGTGTCTGAGGGGTGAGGGATGTAAATGAGAAAATTATAGAATTAATGAGGGTCAAGTATTTGGTATCATGAAGATTTAACTTTCCATGTATTCATATATATACTACAGCTGAATGAGTTCACCTAATCATGGATCCTATGGTTGCATCATCAGAGTCTGGGTCATGCTGAGCTTCCTGATGCTGTGATGCACTCAGTGAACTGTCCACCAAGGGAAGCTTCTTATTTTTGGCTCTGCAGTAATTAAAGGGCACTCAGCATATCAGAAAAGGAAAAATAAAAAACAAGAGTAAAACAAATTCATCTATCTGTGAGATATGCTGACACTCAGTTCTTATGGAGTGAAAATGTAATCTAAAATAGTTGCATCTACCATAACCATCATACTTGCTGCATTTGCTCACAATCCTTGTCCTGGTTTCTTAGCTTTACACCAAAAGTAAAATATAGACAAAAGAGCATCCAGTTGAGAGGCTGCCCACCCAGTCTTGAACTTGGGTGCCTTGCAAATTGCAAGTCATGCGGGTACCTTCTACAGGGTTTGGTACACCTCTCCTCTTAAGGCAAAGCCATGGAGATGTCTTCTCAGTGCGGTTTAGCTTTTGTTTTAATTAGCTGATTGAAAACATGTGGGTATATTACCTGCTTTTAAGTACTTGTAACGTTTCTTCATCAGATGATCTTCCATGACTTGTGTCATCGTGGCCCCAGTTTGACCCATGTAACCTTTTCCTCCTAGTCCTGGAAAACGCAGTCTAAGGCTTAACAAAAAGTAACTACCAAGTACCAGCAAACTTGTCATTAGATAGTTAAAGTAAGAAAATCGCATTGAATATTCCAGAAATTTTTACCCAGTAAATAAAAGATTGACATAGTATCCATTTCCAATGAAGTTCTTAGGTTACCTGATGTACTTATTTTTGAAAATATCAGTATGCAAATGCATCAATTCTACAGGTAAAATGTATGCAGCTGATTGTTGAGCATCTGAATAGAGATTAGGTACCATTAATACTTACCGGGAGCTTTTAGGCTTGGGATCATGGTTATGCTCATCAAGTGAGTCATTTTGTGATTCTGTAGCCAGATCTCCACTTGAGAGAGATCCATCTGCAACTTTTTTCCTCCACGTGGCATTCCTGAGACCTAACTGTGTAAGCTTACGAGAAATTTGAGCGGAAGATATCTTCCCGGTGGGGTCCAATGCCTCAGCTATTAGATGACTGCATTTACGATCATCCTTATATCTACAAACAAAAAAGGAATAAACATTCTGGCATCAGCACAAAATTCATACTAAGAAAATAATCATACATAAACAGGATCCAATGATTTCTGCATAATGCAGAGTTGCCGACTTTATTAAGTGCATTGAGCTACATTGCTCTTTCTTGGCAGAAATTTAACACTTACTTTTCATAAAGATCTTTGATAAGCCTCCCTTGCTCTTCAGTAAAAATAGAACGACCTCGTCTTTTTGGAACTTCTGAGTTCAGTGAACCTCTTGATACATGGTTCCTGATATTAAGACCACCCAAATCTAAATGAGGATTGAAGTTCAATTAATTAGCTATGTGTTCAAATACAGAACAGCATTAAAACGAACCTCTCATTTTCCTCAGCTTCACTGTCGGAAAGTGACATCAATCTGCTCCTTTTATATGTAGTACTACTCTTCTGAAAATCATCCTCACGTTCACCAGCTGATAAGTCTCCATCCCTGTGTGTATGCCAATGGAAATTAACATTGTTGACTTTATCGCTCTCACAATTTTGTATGTAGTAACACAAAAAATAATCAATAACCAACAACAAATGCACAGAACTTACTTATCAGCATCATATGGTGCCCGCGGTATAACCAAGTCAGCTTCATCATCACCAAGAGAATCTGCTATATTTATTGGACCTCCCCATCCCTTACTTGAACCAATTTCACCATTCTTGTTTCCAGCATCTTTCTTAAGCTCATTCAGTAGTGCATCAGCATCGATACAATGGCACTCCTTGCGTGTCTTCCAAAACAATATGTCAACAAATAGCAATGGCTGTTTTCTCATTGCCCTCAACATTTTCCTCACAACTTTAGAAAGAAAATTTACGATGTTTGTGTACTCCTTTGAACTAGACAACTTCTGTTCGGCTAGTATATCATAGAAAGTAGTTAAAAGTGATAGCTGCAAAAGACAGGATTATAAGCTCCCAAAGAATAAACATATGTGAGGAAACATATGTAGGTGTTTCTTTTACCTGATAGAGCATTGGTGACAACTCGAGATCTTCACAGAATCTTCGAAGCATGCATATTATGTAATGATTTGTACGATACGAGTTACTTTTGTAATGCTTCAACAACCAGCAAACATTTTGCACAACGGAATTGTTTGCAAGGCTGGATATTAATCGGGAAACATTAAAATCAACTTCACTTGTAGCAGGCTGGTGATCATCAATTGAAGAATCTGATGCCTCGCCTTCTTCATCGATGAGATTTGTTTTCATTACACCATCTGTGCAAGATGCATCACCTTCAGCATTAGCAGTACTCTCCATATTAACTGCAGTATCCACAAGTGTATCTGGTACATGTGCACCACTGGCATTGACTTCTCCTTGCTCTGGGGGATAAGGTTCTACAGCAGGATCCTCAGTTCTCAAATCTGGAACTGATTCAGGTGTGCATTTGGTCCCATCCGATGGATCAGCACAGTTTGGTTCCACATTCTCCGCTTTGGGTTCTGAATTCTCGTTTCTATCATTTCTTTCCTTCTTTTTTCTGCCCTTTTTTGTCCTTTTCGCGACCTAAAGGAAAATAGAGCAATATTTGGTTGAGCGTTATGTTATCCATCTTCACTTTAAACAGTTCAAAACCTATAGAAGCAAACATTGCTAGAAAAATGAAGATGAGCAGAGAAAATAACTATGCGCAATAAGCAAGAGACATGTTACAGTTACGAAAGAGTCCACCATACCCTTAATGCACCGCGTGCTTGAAGCTTTTCCATGAGCTGTAGCATAATATGAATTGTCTCTAATAAATCTGCTAGATCACTGATAAGAAGAACAGATAGGTGAAGTTAAATAAAGGTGAATGAATGTAGGGTGTACATTTAGTGGATTCAATGAGTAAAAGTAATGTCGATCTCCAGTAACCAGAAAGGAAATGTAATTCAAACCATGGAAAAAAAAAACACATAAAAAAGTTCAAGAAATGCAGGTATGCAACATCTTGCAGGTTATTGTGTGATTGCTTGGGTTACCGGTTTAGAAGGGGGTAGGGGTGGGGTGGGGTGGGGGGGAGTTCATCTATCATTACAAACAGAGCATGAACATCGAAACTGCTTATTTTAGGAAATCAATGATTCAATGGTCATCTATTTGCTGCATACAGTAAAGCTATATATTGACCTTTTTGTAAAACCAGGGACACAGGTATTATGCAGATAATGTTCTGAATGACACGCCAAGTTTCCAGTTTATAAAGTGTGCCTACTAATTTAATTACTATATGTCCTGAAACTTCAAATTCAGTGGATGCAAATGACAGATGAATGTACTAACCTTTTAGGTTGCTTGTGACTATCAAACGACCTGAACAAGTTCAGCAGAAATTGAGTGAGACCTTGTTCTGTCTGATCATAGAACAGTTTGTACAGTAAAACACGAGCTGTCTGAGATTCCCTTGAATCTTCAGGAAGTACTTTTAGCACCAAATATATCATGTCAATCTGCAATCCAAGGTACTGCAGTCTGAGTGTCCGCAAGATGCATGCAGTAATAACTGGATAATCCATAAAGATATACTAATGAATGCAGTTTATGAGGTTCATCAAATTAGTATCTCGGGAAGCACTTATTTCATAAATAGATAAATGAATACATTTTAGTATTTTTATTCTTGCTCATAGTAAGACAGGTTAAATTATGGTAATTGTTTAAAACGAAGAAAATTTAAATTCTACCTTGTTTTAACTCTAGTATTTTGCTGAAGTCAAGCTCTACATATCAAATTCGGTTTGGTTAGGCACATATGTGTATCCTTCATACTTGACACTATCTCTACTTGAGCTAAACCTTTCCAAGAACTAGAAAGTGAGTACTGCATCAAAATTTCGGAGCTAAGCCCTGGGATCTTGTTCAACATGGACTTGTTTTGCCATGCACTTCTCACCTTGGCATTTTCGCAAACTGCTCTCTAGTTTGTCTGTCGGTCTTTCCAAAGTAAAATACAAGGCAAGTTCGATATGCATGTAACAGTGGAATACTAGGAACTAAGTTTAGCATCACTGCCTTTGTATTTTTTTACGAATAAACATTCTCTTACCATGGTCTTCATTAAAGACCCAGCTGCTGAAAGAGTATTGTAGTCGTTAGTTTCCTTCAGGCTCTCACGTGCCTCACGCCACCTGGAAATGACTATATTAAACATATCTTCATTCAATGTGGCTGCAACAGGTCCACATATATCACCATGGAATGGCAGACTATCATCATGCCCATTGCTAGGAGAAACTTCAGATGGTTGGATCTCTTTAACAGATTTCTGACCAAAAGAATGTTTCAGTGTCATGAATCATCATGGAAGAGGAAGGGTGATGATCATATATCAGCCTGGGTAGACAACTAGACATGGTTATGGTATTCAAGACAAATAAACCTAGAGGCTAGACATAACTAACTACAACATAAGTTTCATATAATCCAGTTGCAAGTAGAAATCAGTTATGTAACTGTGGCTCTTGGCAATTCAAGACATCATCGCTGAACAAGGAGTGAAATGACAAAGGAACTTCTACAATAGCACATAAAAACATACATAATTAAATGAAGCATAAACAGCTCATGAGTTCTGTTCCAAACCTGGTCATTTGAAGCCTTCTCATGTTGGAAAGCTAAGACGAATCGAGCAACTTTGAAGAATGTAGATATATCGGATTTCTCGATAGAATGGTGCTCATTCTTGATATCATCGCAAACTGACTGCATCAGGACTAGTAACCACCCCGTTATCTCAAGCTTACAGAAACAAAACGTGATGGTTCTGTTAAATGGAATGAAACAAACTTACTATTGTATGCTCCAGATAAAAATTGATCCAGGAAGCTTCTAAGCATTTCTGTAATACCCTCCTTTGGTATGTACAGAAGTTCATTGTCCCAGGCTATCCTTTTCTGAGGACCCTTTTGTACATTACGTATTTTCAAGAGGCTATTTGCAGGTGTGGAGCTTGGGTTCCCTTTGCACAATGATTTAGATCCATCCTGCCAGTTCAAATGCAAGCAAAGACAATAAGATGTGATAATCAGGTTTTGATGCAGGATCCAATCAGTAGAATTCAGAAGTATACAGTACCACTGAAAAGCATGTAAAAGTCCCACTGAGTGAGTTATGTTCTAAGTTGCGTTGCCTGAACATTCTTTTTTTCCTTTCTTCTTCCTCCATCATCAATTTCAGTGAATCAACTGAAGAACCAATGTCTGCGTTAACCTGCTCCTGTAGATTATCAATGGAGTAAGCTTTTTTCACTGATAGATGACGGGAGAAGGGGCATCTAAAATACTGAACAGTACTTGTACAAAATGAAAAGAAAATGACTATAAGAAGGAATACCTTTGAACCTTTATTTGAAGCTCGGGCAATCAATCCTGGATCTCGACCTAAGAAGAGATAATGATAGATCTCCATCAAAAGAAGGTTTTCCTCCTTAAGATAACCAGAGGGCTCATCCATATGCTGAGTTAGCACTAAGATTAGGTCCATCACATTCTCTTGGAACATGAGCTCCAAAAAGCTGTCAGCCAGGAAGAGTAAGTGGGTAGCTTCTCCAGATGCCTTCTGAGGCAATGTGATTTCTTTAATAGCCAAGATGTTGCGGAACAAAGTAAGCACCAACTGAACTAACTTCCAGTCATCTTCTGTGAATAGAGTTCTGGGCATTGAGTAGTAAATCAGGTAAAACTCAATATGAAGATATAGTATATAGAGCTAGTAATAAATAGCAAACAGGGAGCAGAATGGAATAATAATGTTAATGGATAAACAAACTTGCACTTCTGCCCCTTCAGAACAGGATATATACATAGAGCAGTCTCTGGATCACTACAGCATTACATGTGACACTTGAATCAGAATGCCAATAGCCCTAGGCTGTTTGGTTCCACTTGTCAACACAAATAGGACAATTCAAAATTCTAGGATTTGCTTTGGCACTCAGTACAAACTAGCAAAGCTTTTTTTATAGAGCGAAGCAGCTGAAGATAGTGCAAGCACCAAGATAACAAACTAACATAATAGTACATACACCAGGCATAGTCTTGCCGACATGGTAATGACACAAGTAAAATCTCACTGCAACTAATTACCTAATAATTCATTATCCTATCTGATTGCCACATGGAATCCACAAAAATAATATGCTCAAATCATGGGTGGAATGATACGAGGAATAAATTCTCACGCAAGAATGGAATAGCATCCAGTTTGGTTCATCAATTCATGTAATGCTCAAAGTGAAATCCAGTTCCCACAACTCTTCGACTATCTTTCCCCCTTCAGGGACTGTCCAGAGGTGAGGTTGTTGTGATACATAGTACCAACCCATCTAGTTGAAAAATTTATTTATTTGTTTATTTATTTCTCTTTGGAATTCAATCCCCACACTGCAAACAGGGCCGATCTTGCATTTGATGGGCCCCGGGCAAGTAAAAAAATGAGGGCCAGACGTTCCAGTTTAGCATTGCATATCCTAAAGACAAATATTAAATGTGGTCTCACAAAATGCGACACGGTAACTTAATCAGTCTGCAAACTGATTTCTTCATACAGTCTAAGGCAAAGTAGAGGAACAAGGCCACAAATCAAAGAATAAGGTTGACAAGTTCAGGATCAGGCGACCAGATTCAAAATCAATATGCCTCAGATGATTAATGAGCTTTTGTCAAGAGCAAATATATAAACAAGGGAAGAACTCTAAGAAATAGTCCTTTCAAATTTCTCAAATTCTCTGTTCTTTGCACCTATACTCTCCTTGCTGAATACAATCAGCTCGATCTTATAGATGTTTTGTTTGACAAGAGCAACAGGGGAAACAAAGGAGTTTCATGCAATTTCCAAGAGCTTGCAGGCTACTCATGTTGATGTTTCTCTTTCCTTTTGTTCCAGGCAGTAGTTCATAATGTGGGCCTTTAGGAGAATATGTTGCGCCAGGATATATGAGCAAATATAATAGACTGACTATACAACAGTGTTTCATGATCATCATGTGTAACACTGTGTTCTCAGCTGTATCTGCTCAATGATGAAAAAAAGGGGGAAGAGAATTTACCTTTCCAAGCGATCCAATGGGTCCTCAAGAAGAGACACAATGATTGTCACCGCAACGTTGCGTGTCAGTGCAGCCTTCAAATCCCAGAGATACTCTATCTGCTGTGCAACATCCTCTGACGAGGGCTCCACAGGCATTGTAAGGAACACCAGTACTTTCACTACAATACAAAATAAAATGGAAAGGATTTAATCAACATTGAGCGCTACATCAGAGCATCACTGAAATAAAGGGATTCAAAAACGTAATTTTAGTGCTATATTAGTGGGGGGAAATGATAAGGTCTCTATCGGAGATTTATTCAAACTGAACACTCATATACAGCACTTTGAGAGTTCAACGAGGCAAAATGTAAGAACAATTACCCGCAGTGATCACCAGATTGCGGTCGATCTGGTAATTCTCAATGATGGGCACCAGATCTCTCGACGCAATCTTCCACCTGCAGACCTGCTTGAAAACCTCCCGCCGCTGCGGGTCGTCCCGCCGAAGGAATCGCTGCAGATCCTTCAGATTATCTGAAATGGCGAAAAAAAACGCGCGCAGAGCACAAATTAGCCAGTAAAACACTCATCCGCAGGTCAAAAATAGGGCCAAACCGGAGCCGTTGCCGAAGAAGCAAAGAAAGCGGGGGAGAGCGGCGGTACCTAGGCAGTGGTCGCTCTTGACGTAGCCGATGACGGCGCCGTCGTCATCCTCCTTCGCGGCGCCGAGGCCCGCGCAGGTGAGTGAGAGCACCGCCGAATCCATGGCGGCGCGCGCTAGGGTTTAGCCGCCTGGCCGGTGCGCGGAGTTGGAGCTCGCCACAGTTGGATGGATGCGAGGTGAGCGATGGGAAGGTGAACTGGGCAAGAGAGGAGTGGTGAATCGAAGTGGGGAGAGGCGGCGGGGATCGGTGCTGGGAAGGCGATGAGAAGGGAAGATTTTTCCCGCCGCCGGGCGCCATTTCAGTGCGGGTTTTCCCGCGCTTTGCTCCCGCTTGGTGGGCTGAGCTTTCTCTGTTTATGGGCCGGCCCAGTCATAAGCCTGAAACGTAGTGTGGCTAATAAGAATTTGGCTCATGGGCTACAAACCATGAGGCCAGTAACTTACAGCCCAACAGATAGATAAGGTAAAGTAGGAAGAACCAGCAGTCCAGCACAGCAGCAGCAGCCTGCAGCCGTCCATGTCCATGGCCCTCTCGAGCTCGCTCCGTGCCCTGGCCCTGGTCTCCCCGGCCCTCCCCTCCGCTCGCCCGAGCGGGGCAGCGGCTCCGGCATCCCGCGCGCGGGGCCGGCCGAGGAAAGGGTCGGGGGTCGTGGCGCTGGCGGCGGCGCTGCCGTCGGACGCGCAGTGGCTGGAGCGGCTGCCGGAGAAGAAGAAACCGCTGTACACGCACAGCCTGCCGTGCATCGAGGCGTGGCTGCGCAGCCTCGGGTTCACGCAGTCCCGCGAGGACCCCGCCCTCTGGGTCGCCGAGATGCCGCTCTGGCACGCGCACCTCAGCCTCGATGCCACCGACCTCCACATCAGGTACAAACCTCATATTACTCTTCCAAGTTCCAAGTCTCACTGTATCAATATGTGCTACCGTGGGGATTCAATTCGTGCTTATGATTATTTTAAAAAATCATGCTCTTAATTTGACCAACACTTTCCTGTGTTTTAGCTTGTATGTGGTGCTTGGGATGAACTTGGTTTGGATGTTTCATTGTTCTGTACAAGCACATAACGAATTGTTCAGCTAGGATTTACAGTATTTGTTAAGAATGACTGAAGGATTGTTCGTCTAGTAGTTCTGAAGATTCTTTGGTGTCCCAGTGTCTTACCTTTTTTCAGCTACTTCCTGATTTCCATGAGTTGACTGTGTCATCAAATCAGTATGAATCCTTTGCTGGATCACTCAATTGTTCATCAATTGAAGACAAAATTGTTAAACTTATCGTTAACTAGGTACTTGAAAAGCGGCCCTGGAAATCTTGAGAAGGATGTGGAGAGAAGATTCAGCTATGCCCTAAGCAGAGAAGACATCGAGAACGCGATACTTGGTGGACCTTAATACAATCAAGGAGCTCAAAGTTAGGATCCGTTTAGTCATGTTTGTTCTCGAGGCAAGGTTGGCACTGAAGAAGTTACACAGCCCATCGATGCAGTGATCTGCATGCTTCTCTTCCATAATTGTATGATCAAACGGATCATGTGTCGAAAATAATATCCATATGCTCTTGCAATGACTAGGATGACATTGGAAATGTGGATGCCTCCAGGTGCCGTGCATTTGGTTTGTCGGCGTAGAAATGAAAATCTCTGAGCAGAAACTTGCTCATATTTATGTAAAGAAATGACTGTCATATGATATCTTTTATTATGTCCTGTGTTGCTATGCCTTACCTTTTTGGCCTAGTATATGTTTGGGCTTAAAAACCCTGATCAGTTTTATGTCGAGCTAGTATTACCACATATCCTTGGTAAAATCTGAGTGTGTCATTGTAGACCATACGATGGTCTGCATACATAGTTTTGAGCAACAGCTCATAAGAATGTTTGTTTTGTGAAAATCTATCCATGGTAAATATTCATAATCAGAATACTATGAGGGTATCTCTCGAGACAAATTTGCATACATCATATTTATCTCTGCTTATTATGACTATTCGTGAACAAAATGAAACAGCTTGACTATGTAGAATACGATTACTAGATTCTAGAAAAGAGTGAGTGTTTTCTAACTTTTTGGCTTGAGTTTGTTTAAAGGGCCTTGTTTTTCGACTCTTCTCCCCTAAAAATGGTTACATACCATTGCCTAGAAAAGCTAGCGATTGAACATGGTAGAAACCAACACTACCCATTAAAATGCACTGGAAGGTTGCGACGACAGGGAGGTGGTGCGAGAAGCCCTGCAAGGTTGCAGCGTGCTGCAACGACACTTTTTTGGACGTGATGAATGATAACATGTCTTAGCCGCAGGGGCAGGACGTGATGGGCAATGCTAGACAAGAACAAAGATAGAAGGGATCAGAAACAAAGGGAGAAGTATTAATTTGTTGACTCCCTCCGTTCCAAATTATAGGTTGTTTTAGCAAATCTAGATACGTAGACATAGTGTTTATCTATATACAATTTACGTATCTAGATTTGCTAAAACGATATACAATTTGAAACGGAGTGAGTAGCTTGCTAACACCATATAATCTGAAAGTGGCATGATTTTTTCCCCATTTCTCCCCACCTCTTTTCCTTTAGCTGTATGATTGATACTATTTTCGCTTTTTTGCTTCTTCTAATAAGATAATCAGCTGGGGCATTGGGCCCTAACCTTGCCCCTCCTGTTTCATTAGAAAAAAAAACACCGTTAGCCATCTGACTGGATCCAGCGCTTGCTCTCCTCTCTTCATCCTCCGGTCGGTATACAAGTGCGCTTCGTCTTCCTCGAAACTTCTCACGCTGCTCCCCCGCGGCCTCACCAGCGCCATGCCTGCCATCTTCGGCAGCTTGCCCACCGTTGGTCCTGCTTCCACCGTCGCCGTAGCCATTCCACTTCCACGTTTCCTCGCCGTCCGCACCTCCCGCGCCGATCAACCTGCCGCCGAGCTCCCTTCGCTTCATTCTCTACCGATCGAAGCCGACAGAGACGTGGATGCGTTGGCATGCTGCAAGCATCCACGTAGAAACCGGTGGGGATGGAGGAGGAGTGCACGAAGCAGCGCGCCGGCTTGGTCCAATGCGACCAACCCACGTGGGATCACCCATCCGCCTCCCAAGTCAGGATAAGCTAGCTAGGCCCCCTGAGCTGGCACCCAGTCAGTGACGTCTCCTCGCTCCGGCGGGGCCCACACCCACCGTATCGCCCGGCGACGTGGCTCAATCGCCTCCCGACTGCTACGCGGGCGCACATGGGCCGTTCGACGTGGCAGGATTGACGCACATGTTTGCCGTTTCCTCCCCAGGAAGGCCGACCTGTGGGCCCAGGCGGCACCTGGGCCCCACAGCCAAAGGAGGTACAGGTTTTCGCGCGCGAGAAAAGGCGGAGGAGCATCCTTTTCTCCGTCGTCTCGGAATATTTTATTCCAGGTTCTCGAAATATTTGATCCAGGCGGCGGGGCCCACCTGGGATGCGGCCACCACGTCACCCACATGACTGGGATGCTGAGCAGGCTGCAGGGGCACGCCGGGCGGCGACGCGTAGGCCGGCGAGATGGTCGACACGTGAGCGGGTGGTACAACCGATGGTGGGGTGACGAGGAATAAACAAATGGGCCCCGTCCACTTACCTTCGCCCAGCTCACCCTCCACTTGCTGCATTGCCCATCCCCACCGATAATCCAATGCACACCTCGGAAATGTACACCGCTATGAGCCTTTTCGATATATTTTTAGTTAATTTAAGCATTCTTTGTATCTAGGACATTGCTAATAATTCGTGATATTATTTAATAGTATACAGGAAAAATAAGGTAAAACGTTAATTTATATATATAAAATGTAGTCTTCACTAGGGTATGAATGTCGCTATCAGAATTTCTTTTTACCCCAATTGTATGCGTAGCATGGCAAATAGAAGTATTTCTTTTTTCATAAAGTCAGGCATAAAGCCTTGCCTCATTACATTAGAACAAAGCAAAATATTTTCAGCGTTTATAGCATTCTAGATAAAAAAAAGGAAAGCACCCAACGCTAGAGGTGGCTAGTCTGACAGCTTACCACCCAACCAAGCGATGCCAAAGCAGTTTAAGGACAGATACAAACAGTAGTTAATGCAGGAGCAAAACACAAATTATTTTCAGTTCACGGTACACTAGCTTCTCATGCTTCCTTCTTCGTGGTTGCTGTATTGAGCCGCTTCGTGAGGAAACAATTGCCAACGGCGTCTTAGTGACTCCCTCCAGAAAGCTGCACCATTGATCGATACCAGTCTCCAGGATCTCTGTTAACATTGGCTTTAAAATGAAACGTATCTGTTCATCCTCCTCAGGATCAGCTTGATGTCCGACCAGCACTGATGATGAAAAATCATGTTATTTCGTGTTAGCTAGATCAACCAACATACTCGAGCAGAGATGATGTTGAAAGTACCAAATTTTTTTCCACAAATCCACTTGCTAGCCATATCTAAAAAAGAACAGATATACAAACCACAATATCCGTGAACATAGTTCCAAAGCTTGCGAGCAACCACACACTTAAAAAGACATGAGTGATGGATTCACCTTTAGAGCAGTATCGACAGCTCAAATGTTTATTTATCCCTCTTCTACGTAGGTTGTCAATAGTCATCAACTTGTTATGAGCAAGCAACCACAGAAAAAGTTGGATTTTAGGAGAGACTTGTATTTTCACACTACAGGAATAAAAACTGGTTGAACACCTCTAAAATTAATAATGGCATATAAGGATTGTGTGGTGTACATCCCTTTACAATTCTATTGCCAAATCAAAGCATCCTCCTCCTCACTGAGGATCAGATCAAACTAAGTTTAAGCTCAACTCCATCCCGCACACTTGTTACAGAGATACCAATTTGACTACTAATGCAAAAGAGATTCCAAAATTGATTGCCTGGAATCGACCCAAGCTAGATATCTCCCTAAAACCTAACTTTAGACATGTATTCTTCTCTCAAAGAAATATTAAAGTAGTATTTACCCTACATTTACACATGGCTCTGTCAAGTGTTTAAGGAACTTTAGCAGTTGCTGTCCAAGAACCAAGTGGGTCCGAGCAAATCTGTGGGATGCAATCCAAGGTGCTTGTAGCAGGTAGCCTGGCCGGACACGCTCCAGTGGCCCAGTCCTTATCACAGACACGTGTCTCGTGACGTGGCTCCAGCTTTTGGCACCCCTCCCCTCGTCCCCTGCCCCCCGCCCCCCCCCCCCCCCCCCCCCGCCTCCCCGCTCGCCCCCGCTCCCCTGCCTCGCGTCGCCTCTCCCTAGCTCACCACCTCCCCCTCCCGCGGTCTCTGTCTCTCAACCTTCTCGCTGCACACGCATCTCCTGATTGGATCAATTTGGCTTCGCGTCTCCGGCTGATCCGTGGAGCCCCCGCTGCCGAGCGGAATCGTCACCTGATTTGGCGAGGTGAGATGGTTCCCGTCCCAATTCGTGCGCAATGCTCGTGGATTTCTCCTGCTTCCCTGCGTAGGTTCATGCTTGTGTTATCTCATCGCGATATTGAGCTGCATCTAGTTATTTGGGTTAGTCTCATCGTTGATACGGGAGTAATTCCTGCGCGGGGACTTATTATCAGGGGGCAATTCGAGTTCTACACATATTCATCAGGGAAACCTTGAGAGCTGGGTGCATGATGCATTGATGCGTCACGGCAAAAGGAAACATGGTAGTTCGCCGGAGGCCGTTTATCTCCTTGCATCCGAGTCCAACTCTGTGCTTTGTCTGTCCTGTTCGTTGGATATCGAAGGAGGAAAGTTATAGCCTCGTAGGAAGTTTTGATTTTCCTTTAATCTTGAGTGCAGGCTTGTAGAGTCAGCAGGGGCTCTATATTGGTTAGAAAAATTAGGTGCATCCCGGCTGCAATTTTTAAATCTCGGTTGCGTGTGTTTTAAATTTGTGAGGTAGATTTCTTACTTTTCGTATGCATCCTTAGCACATATTTCCCGGGCGAACTAGTGCCTTTGTCCCCGTTTAAAAAAGAACCCTAGTGCTTTTGTCCTGCGAAACTATCTGGTGTAACTTATGGAGAAATATATCATTTTTCATAATTATGCGTGAAAAATTCTTCTGAGTTTTTAGTGCCTTCTATTACCTTTTCTATGAAAAGAAGTTGGCTGTAGAAAAGGCTTTCAGCTCAGATCTTATTTCAGATAATAAAACAGGACCATTCTGGTCTGTAGTGTTGAACATGAAAATAGGGTTTTGCAGCATAAGTCAACGCCTTTCAGTGGGGGAAAGTTTTTTACCTTTCAAGCTGGTTTGATATTGTTTTGGCTGACTAAATTGCATGTTATTGTATTGTTGAAAAAATAATTTTTTTGAAACGATGTTGAAAAAAATAATAAATTACATGGTGTGATAATCTGAAGTTCTACACATGACAGACTAGCAGATATTTGTGAAGTCATGGCTCACGATGAAGCTGTTGCTACCCAGAAGACTGGAAATACAACATCATCTCCTAAGGTAGTCATTTCTGATATAGTAGCAGTATTTTGTTTTCCTACAATATGATTCAGTAGTAGTGATTACTTTTCCCAGCTGAAGCTTGATTTCTGTTGAAATCTCGAAGTTGACTCATCTATACAATTAGAAATTTCTTAAAATGAAGCAAGGCTTAATTGGATCACTTTCCTCACACGGAGATCATGTCCAGTGTCCTTAATCTGTCAACATAACATGTACAGTGAATTCTTGCCTACTCGTTCTCATGTTTATTGCCGGTTTCATACCTTACATGGTATGATAATATAATATATTTTCCGACTGAGATTTCGTTGATTGCAAATGTAGGACTACTTACCATTAATGCCTTATCGATTATATTTATTTGCAGGATCAACCAGCTCCTTCTCCATATCCTGATTGGTCGACCATGCAGGTAGAGTTTCCGTGTTTTGCCACTCTCCCATTTCATAGGAACACAGTAGTCTAAGGAATATGCACGCATTTTTACAGGCATACTATGGCCCCGGTGTCTTGCCACCAACATATTTTGCTCCAGCAATAGCTCCAGGTCATCCACCGCCATATATGTGGGGTCCTCAGGTATGTGAGTTCGATCTCCATTTGCATAATATGTTTCATATACTGCATTAAAATCTAATTTCCCTCTCTGCATCTCTGCAGCCTCTAATGCCACACCCTCTCGGGACACCATATGCTGCAATGTACCCACATGGTGCAGCTTACCCGCACCCCCTTGTGCCCATGGTAAAGATCCTATGACTAACCTTTTTCTTGATTATGAATTTACTTTTCAGAATTTTTCATTATGTTCAATTTTATAAATATGGTTTTTCCATGATGCTTTCCAGGTATCAAATCCATTGAGTGTGGAGCCAACAAAGTCTGCAAACAGTAAGGAGAAAAGTTCCAATAAGAAACTTAAAGAAATTGATCGGACTGCAGTATCTGCTGGCAGCGGTAACAGTAAAAGAACAATGTCATCCAGGTACTGGCATGATGTTTCCTTCTATTTTTGGAGCTTTCACTGCCACCTTCTGGTTACTATTTCTGTAAACTGACGTTATATGCTTGTGATGGTCTACTCAGTGAAGATTACAGTGCAGAAGGCTCCAGCGATGTAAACGATCAGAAGGTATGGTCTTCTTCATGCTCGTATTCATTAGGTTTTCTATTACCTTTTGGCTTTTGCATTGAAAATACCTGAAATATTCTGCCATTGTAATATTCTTCATCATTACACTGAACTTTTGCATAACTCAGGTGAACAAAACTTCCAGGAAACGGAGCTCAGTTGATGGACCTGGTATTTTCCTTTTCCAACAGCTCTTTCAATACTCATTAGATGTCATGGATTCACTTGTTAGAGCCAGATGCTAGTAGATAATTTTATTATCTTATACTGTCCACAATGGTCATCTCGTACTCTTCTAGACACCTTCTTTGGTGGTCTTGCTTGCATGTTTTCTTTTAGTTGCTTCATAGGATATTAACTGTGATCAAGTCCTGTTCCAAGCACAAGAGTTGGCAAGAAAATGTTTATAACTGAAATATATTTGCAGGTGCCGAAACATCCGCAGCTGCAAGGATTGAAGGTGTTATAGCTCCTAACCATACACTCGCAAATACAGCCATTTTGCCACATCACTGCTTTCCAACTCCAGTAATTAAGCCCAGCGCTACAGATGTTGCTAATTCAAGGGCAATGGGCGCAACGATATCTCCATCTCCTGGTGTGATTGTTCCGCCTCATACTGGAGGACCAACTGACCTGTCAATCAAGGTATATCCCACCTGCTCTTGTACAGAGAACTGCTAGCAAATTGACTTTTGTCAGAAGGGAAATATATATATTTTTTGCATTAAACTTGAATTTGACATGCTACTATTTTAGAGAGACTGTAGTAATCCCTGAATGATATTATATATTAGAACCTTTTGTGTTGATGTGCTGATTATTTGTGATCTGCCCATGGCAGGATGAGAGGGAGCTGAAGCGTGAAAAGAGGAAGCAATCAAATAGAGAGTCTGCTAGACGAT
Source organism: Panicum miliaceum (assembly GCA_032594955.1). Classification (NCBI taxonomy): domain Eukaryota; kingdom Viridiplantae; phylum Streptophyta; class Magnoliopsida; order Poales; family Poaceae; genus Panicum; species Panicum miliaceum. The sequence goes on along the minus strand of CM064065.1, from coordinate 9,952,550 downwards.
CAAGGCTGAGAAAACAGGTGTGCTGTTTTCACCATCTTATGCATTGTTGTTCACGTAAACGTTGACTCGCGGCACGGCTGCGATATGTGTAGCAATATCCTTAAACATAGAAGTGAAACTTGATTTGATTTATTGCCCTTGCGATATTTATCAAATCTTTATTTATGCTCTCCTGATGTAGGCTGAGACAGAGGAGCTGGCTACACAAGTGGAGTCTCTTACAGCAGAAAACACGTCCCTTAGATCTGAAATCGGCAGGCTAACAGAGAGTTCAGAGAAGCTCAGATTAGAGAATTCCGCTCTGATGGTAATGAACCTTTTGCGGTGATGACATACAGGCTGCAGCTATACACACTGACGTTCTGTACTCCGTTCGAGGCGCAGCATTTCATTCTACCTTTCTCTGATGGAACTGCACACTATTTTCTCAGGTGAAACTGAAGGATCCTGAACTGCCGGCCCCTGCAGAACCGTCTCCGAACAGAGCAGCCGCATCCTCGACCTCTCCCCGCCCCGCCGCGGAGAACTTCCTGTCGATGATCGACAGCACCGCGAGCGCGCCGGGCGTCAGCCGGCACACGGAGCACGGCGAGCCCAAGCTCCGGCAGCTCCTCGACTCCAATCCGTCCACGGACGTCGCTGCCGTAAGCTGATGCTGACCTACCTCTCTTCCCCCCTGGCACGGAGAGAGGCCGGCTAATACAACATAGATGCATGTGTGGCCTGGGGGATCTTGGTCGCAAGCAGCTCATGCTGTCCCACCATAACGTTCAGCGTTGCAGTGTACTAGAAGGCACTGATTCCATTATAGCATTTGAGAACACAGGCAACTTATCTGCCCCAGTGCAGTCACTGGCAGGGGTGCCTGGTGTACCGTGTGTTAATTAGTTTTGTTGCGACTTGCTGTGAGCTGCTTCTAGCAGTATTGTAACATAGGGTGTTGTGCTGCATGCCAACCTGAAAACTTCGAGGCCGTCCGTTGGACCATTTTTCGGTGCAATAACAAAGTGCAAATCGGAGCTTCTACAAGCAAGGATGCCTGCACAGAACTTGCAGCGTCGGCTTGATGGACTCCGGTGATGTGGACATGTGTGTCTGCGTTGACCACTGCAATGCAAGCAGCCTCTCTTTTCCGAGTTCTCTTTTCCGAGTTGGTTACTCGAGGCTTATAATAAATTCTATCCAATAAGCTTCAAATAAGTTTTATTCTATTCAAACAGCTTATTCTATTCAAACACCTAGACTTAGCCTCTCCATAAGTCCCTTTAAGGGTGCTTATGAGATTTATTTCCTGTGGACCTCTTTAGATAAAATGTACTTTCCAACTTCTACCCCTTCTCTAACTCATACCCCTCCATAACTCTATTCATTCAGCCTCTTTAAGAATATTAATGATGGGCACAAAGATCATTTGCTATATTCATTCAGCCTTTTTAAGAATATTAATGAGAGGCACAAAGATCATTTGCTACTATAAAAAACTCGTACAACTAAATACCTATTTAAGCTTATTATAGGATTATAATTTTTTTTTACAAACAGATCGTAAGGCGTACGCCTTTTAGGATGTCGAATTGTCGACGCATGGATCTCTCGCCGAGTCACAAGCAAAGGTGCTACGCTAGCTAGCTTCAAGTTGCGGAGCACCACACATCGTGAGCTTATTTTTTTATCGCAGAAAGTTCGCAATCACACCGACCGCAGGCTACAAATCTTTCGTTTGTTTTTACGCGCGAGTCGTGACATGCACATTATCTATGTAAGTGACGCATGTGGCGCCGCGCTAGTGCTCGCTTACTCGCGGTTAAGTGGGAGATTAGGTTAAAAAAAGATCCAAGAGAACGTTCTTGGAGGCTTTTCCACTGGCGGAGATTCTTTAGGGACATAGTGGGCTCCAGTTCCCCTGTCCTGCATAAATTTTTAAAGAATCTAGGGATCAACAATTTGTGTTTGACACATGCATTTATAGCAGAACATGCATAAAGGATGAAAGTCTATATTTATTCCATGCGTACTACTCTTGCACATCCGCATGGCTGCATGCATATATATTCTTCTATACATTTTGATTTTCATCAAGTAGTTCATTTGCTAGTTTGGATATTAGTCCTACTGCATACCAGCTAGTCCATATTAGTATCAGTTAATTAATTATTAGTTTTGTCTGCTTACCTACTGTAGTTCAGATTTGCTTTTTTATTTTTTTTCTTGCTTCTAAAGTTTAAACCTTAAGAGCTGCTTCTCTAAAAATCATCTATTTTCCAGTTTATATAATTTTTATTTAGAGCAGGTATTAATCCTAAGCAATAGGTATAGTATACTGTAGCAGTCGTCCTCTAGATTGACTTCTAGCTATGGGCTTTTCACATGCATGCAGACTTTGCTCCAACAAAAGGGTCCGGGAAAAAAAAGGAAAAAAAACAACGGAACCGTACTACGAACATGACTTTTTCAGAGTCCTAGATTGCGATTCACCTAGTCCTCGTGATAAGTATCCAAAAATCTATCAGCTGAATGCCTCGACCAAAGCCAGGGCACACACACGTGACCCTAGCATGCTGACTAAGCCGCCACCTCTTTACACGAGGCTGATCCTGGCACGGACTCCGCAGCCAGGCTCGCACATGCTCCGGACCCTAACACCCGAAGGTGACTTTTCAGGGGCGGGCTCGAACTCTTTCCCGAAATCTTCCGAGCCCCTGACTCATCGATGACACTCTCTTGGTAAGATTCTCCGTTGCCGTAGAAGAAAGCGCACACGCCTATTTTGGGGCAAAGTGGACAGTGGTGGCCTAATGGGGCCCTAAGCCCTGGCTAGAGCCTAGAATAAGAAGGTTACCCACATAATCGCACAGCTTTTTGTTCCACCTGCATGGAGCTCTAGTGGTCTATGGACAGAGACATTTTTCCGGGAGCGCTGCTGTGGGCGACGAAGCTACGACGGTGAGAGTCTCTTTTCCTACACTGCAGCACCGCACTGTTTTGTGACTATGCATGTGTGTCAGTGTGTGCATCCAAAACAGAATACTGTAGCTTATCGCAACGAAGATAAGAAAAAGAGCAGTCAGATATGTGTCATCGCGAAGATATGATGGCAGAAAAATACGAAGCTTCAAGAAACGCCAAAATGCTTGGAGGCCAGAAAACTTGACCTTTTAATTCAATTCATGTGGGCTCCTCTTGAGGGAATCTGTGAATCGACAAAGCGTACTCACGTTTGCTGGAAGGGAGAAACGAACAAGCGCACGCAAAGAGCCTGAAAGAGAAGCCGTAGAGTTATCTGTAGAAACCCAAACCTAAACTACATTCTGAAGCACCCATGCAAATATGGTTTACACGATCAGACCAAAATGCTCTCGAATAGCAGCAGTTCATTAACCAGGTTTGGGAAATTTGAAGATGCCCGAAGTTCTATTTGGAGTCCGATCAGATGGCTGTTGGTATCACTATTACTACCTCATTGCGATTGTGGATGGGGGAATCAAATTTCATAAACTATATAAGGGAGCAAATAATTTTCTGTGTATGATTAAAATCTAGGTAATTAGTGAATGGATGTTACCTTTCTGAAATAACCGATGGGTTGACCACTTGACCTTTCCCTTTTTTGTCATTCATCATATCCGCTCGTGCAGGCAGGAGTATGATTAGGATGAGCATGCACCTTGCCACTCCCTTTCCGGGTAAAAAAACGCCTTAAAAATTGTGCGAAAGTAACCATTAGTAGCCGGTCGCTTGGATCTCAAGTCTAGACCGCCGAGGATTTCCTAGACTTTTCCACCCTGCGAACCTGAGCCTTTGAAATCCCTTTTGCTCCCGTAAAGCGGCGAGCCGCCGGGGGCACGTGTCCGTGGCGGGCGGCCGCGCCCGCGCCCGCGCTTGGACTCACTCCACGGGGTCGGTCCCCCGGGCGCTCGGGTCCGTTCCTGCAGCTCTCGCACGCAGACGCAGGCACCACCACCATCTCGCTCCCTCGCCTTGGATCCTAGCGCACGCGCACTCCCGTTCTCCGCTCCACCGCCCGCCTCCTCTTCCCCATGGTGGCTTTGTGAGTTGTGACCGTGCCGCCAGGTGGTCGCGTCGCGCGCGCACGCTTCGCCGCTGCGCTTCTGACCCCTGTCGCCGCGCCGCGCGCAGGCAGCAGCTGCTGCGCCGTGCCGTGCCGTGCCGTGCGGGCTTGCCGATCCCTCTCAGGCACTCGGGCCTTTGCGGGTGGTTGGGAAAGCGGAGGAGGAGGAGGAGGAAGGCTGCCGCTGCCGCTGCCGCTAGCGCGCGCTAGGTGGCTCGGCTCACGGGTTCTAGGCCGCCCCGCGGCGCGCGCCTTTCTTTTTACTCACACGGAAAGTGCCCGGGCCCGTGCCGCCCGCCCGCCGCCCCGCGCGGCCTGGCCGTAACATCCGAACCGCCCCCAATGGCGATACCACGGGCTCCTCAACACCACCGCCACCACCCTCCTCGGCATTAGTAGCAGCGGCTGCAGCCCAGCGCTCCCACTCGTCGGTCTCTCTCCCGCCGCGCGCGCGTGCTGCTCTGCTTCTCTTCTTGCGCTGACTGCTGCTTGCCTGCCGCGGCGGCGGTTGTCGATGAGCATGGGGCGCTTCGCCAACTCGACGGATCCGAGGTCGGGGCTGGAGGTGGTCAGGGACTGGAACGGGGTCGCCCAGGTCGTGCTGCGCTCGCCCAAGGGAGCCTCCGCGCGGGTAGGATTACCGACTGCGGATTTGTTTTACTGACCGATCGGCTTGGCATTGCTTGCCTTGGTGTGGTTAAGTGGTTCTGACGGGGTTTTGCGCTGCTGGATTGGTTGGTTTGCATTGCAGGTGAGCCTGCACGGCGGCCAGGTAGTCTCCTGGAGGAACGACCGCGGCGAGGATCTCCTCTTCACCAGCAGCAAGGTAACATTTTTCTTCTTCATTTCCCCTCCTTTCATTTACTTTCCGTGTCCAGTAATCTGTAATACCTGGAAGTTTCTGATAGTAATCTGTGGGCGCCTACGTCCTCAGATTGTGGGAATATTCGTTCATACGGTTAACTTCTTGTGGTCAAGTTGGTGAATGCTCTTTGATCATTCTGTTGGAGGTGTATGCGTTTCTGAAATTTACAGTCTGGTGGTAACTGTGTTCAAATGGTCTGGGACGCATAACATTAATTTGTATCCAGACACTTGCCATTCTTTCTGTAGTCCATCCTGATGGCTGAAGAAGGCAAATGGCAAATCAACTTTTGCTATGTTCCCTGTGAGCTGGGACTAATTTGTGGTCCTAAAGTCTCATAATGATTTCCCTCGGTTTCCTGTGCTGAGCTCCTTTTTCTCATCTTGATGGATAGCCCAGTGGTGGGCCTGTAGTCTTCTATTTGCTCCAATGGTTTCAAGCACTTTCATGTCTGTTGTTTCTGACGTGCAGGCAATCTTCAAGCCGCCAGATGCGATGCGAGGTGGAATTCAGATGTGTTTCCCACAGGTACTGCAGTATGCCCCATTCTTCTCATGGTTTCTATTGGATTGCACGTTTCTGCTGTAATTTTGAATTTATCCGCAACATACAAATTTATATGCAAGCTGCCTGATCGAGAGGGGAGCTACTTGTCTTCTTCGTGGCACTTCTGATAACTTAAAACTCCATGCAGTTTGGGTATTCTGGGACATTGGAGCGACATGGATTTGCAAGAAACAGGATATGGGCCCTGGATGATGAGCATCCACCAATAAATCATAATGATAACGTCAGCAAAGTTTCTGTTGACCTTATATTAAAGGCATCTGAAGATGACCTCAAGTGCTGGCCACATTGGTATGCATTTGTTTCCGGTTATCTGTGTTTGCATTCCTATGACTATATGTAAATTATGTTGCAGTTAAATGTGGCTAGACGTCCGATTTCTGTTAAGTATTGCATCATTGAGATGCGTCCTTTAAATACTGAAGCTGGGCATTTCTGATAGTATTGTCTGGATGCAAAATTTTGACAATATTATGCTGGCATATTTTCAAATGAAAATGTGGAAAATCAACCAGAAAGCATTTGCATGTCATTTCTCGTAAGGACTGTCTTGATATGCACAACAGCTGCCCCTTCATCTTACAGCATTTATGTTTTTTTTAATAAAAAAAGTCTGAACAAGACTCTTGTTCATAGCTGGATGATCCGGTACTGTTTATCAGTGCCAAACTAAGAGAAAGTATTTCTATTTTTTTCAATGGATCCAGATGCCTTCTCATGCTGAATCACAAGTTCACAACATGCAAAATTGAGTTCTCCTGGTAATTTTATATCTGTGTTCCTTAATATGAATCTCCTCATGTACGACTATAATTTGGTTGCAGTTTTGAATTCCGTCTGAGGGTCTCTCTTTCAAAAGATGGGGACCTATCATTAGTCTCACGCATCAGGAATGTCAATGGCAAGCCATTCAGTTTCTCATTTGCTTATCACACATATCTTTCCGTTTCTGACATCAGGTTAGGCATTATTTGCCCAGCAAGCGAATTTTTATACCTCACTATCTAACTACTCCCTTCAGTGACGTTCCATGAGTGACATGCTATGTCTTGTTAATTCCAGTGAGGTGAGGATAGAAGGTCTGGAGACCCTTGATTATCTTGACAATCTTAGCCACAAAGAACGGTTTACAGAACAAGGAGATGCCATAACATTCGAGTCAGAGGTGAAAAATTTTCCCCAGTACTTTAAAGGATGCATTGATGATGTAAAACTATTTAAATCTGCTCAAACTAGTTGAAACTTAAGACTTGCAAGTAAATTGCTGCAGTTTCCTTGGTATAGTCAATCATATAACTGTGCTAGCCTTTGTGTATGTTTAAAGCATAACTGTAGAAGATTCTGTCTTAGGTGCTCAAGATTTCTAGTCTTTTGTTCAATTGCTATACAGGTCGATCGAGTCTATGTTAGCTCCCCAAATGTAGTAGCAGTTCTTGACCATGAGAAGAAACACTCATTTGTCATAAGAAAGGAAGGACTTCCTGACGTTGGTAAGATACTTTGCCCTTAGTATAGTCATCTACCAGAAGATCAACTGTTAACGAATTTCTCATTGTAACCACTGTATGTATCCCTGTCAGTTGTATGGAATCCGTGGGAAAAGAAATCAAGGACTATGGTGGACTTTGGTGATGAGGAGTATAAGCAGATGCTTTGCGTTGATGCGGCCGCGGTGGAGAGAGCAATCACCCTGAAACCAGGGGAGGAATGGACAGGGAAGCTGGAGCTTTCTGCAGTTTCATCCACCAACTGCAGCGATCATCTTGATCACCCCGTCAGCATCTAGCGTGTAGTGTGGAAGTTCACATTTCATAGTGCTATATGGTGTTCGCCTCATAAGAGAAGTAAGAATCTCCTTTGTACATCAGAGATAAGTAGGTGCACGTGCACCTATGATCAGTCAGCTGCTCGAATTGATCTAGAATCGGCAATTCTATTGTGACCTGGTCTCTGGAATCTAATGATAGTAGCGCCTTGCTTCAGCCATAAGCATAATGCACCCAGATGGCAAGATTAAGTTTCTGCCTTGCTTTCTCAAGATTTCTAGTCATATAATGTAGTCCTGATTTGCCTAGACATCTGAAGAAATTGTAACAGAACCAGTAAATGACATCCAAGAGTCATTATTCAGACTAGCAACTACAACATGCTTAGTTCGGTTGTCATAACTCATAAGCTGAACATCCTGGCATGTAATCGCACGAGAATCCGTTGGTAGTCAACTGCACTTCAGTCATATGGACGTAATGCACTTCATGACATGAATATTAAACTAAGCGTTTCAGCAATGAAATTCATGCAAAGCTATGGTGTGCCAGAAAGTACGAAAATTACAAGTATAAATAGACCCACAGGAATCTTCATGGATACTAACAAATCTTAAATTAATGCCTGGAGAAGAGTCATTCAGTTGCATTTCTACTTAATCAAGACACAGGAACGTGTGGTGGCAAGAATCAATGGAGTCATCAATCATAAGTTCTGAAAGAAAATTAATTGACATGATACACACACAGCATGACATTTACAACACAGAGAGAAAAAGAGTAAGCTCAGTCAGTAGATTCACATTCAGCCTCTACAAAGTACAAACTAGTACTACTTCAGTAACTTCTCAAAGATCTCTGCAAATATTATTAAAAAAAAATCTCTGACAAGCAAATGAGTCACTGAATTATAAATCTGGCATTTCAAACAGAAAAAAACAAGCAGCCATGCCACCAGTCAGTTAATGATGATTCTGCAATTCGGATTAGAGCACCAAAACCTCTGCAAAATAGTACTTCAGTAGTTAAGTAACCACAAGCATCCCCATGCTAAACTTGTAGTCATCAGTCTAGAACCAAATGAACATGGGGATGTAAGGGATTTTTGTTTGAGGGGTCAACGGAGGGGGAGAGGATCAGAGGATCCCCCACCTGAACAGTTCTTTCCTGCATTTCTTCTTAGTGAACCAGAACAGAGGTACTCGCCTAAATCAGTACCATGTCACTATGTCAGGGTATCCAATGGTAAACAAATTAAGGGTACTGAATCACACAAGTTCAGATTCCAAGCATATCAATCTAATTCATTGTTAGGGTGAAATCATAAGGAAAAACACTGATCACAAACACTAATATTTCAGAATGGTTTCTTTATTACTTCTCAGTCACAACCGGTAACCGTTTATGCGTTCAGGGGCGCAAACTGATAGATTTCCACAAGTACAGGAAATTATAGATCCGCAAGGCACGGCAATGATATCAAAGTTTTCAGCAATCATCTCATCTGAACAAGGTCACAGGAATTAGCTCGATCAGCACCGAACGCTCGCATCATCTATCGCGCTCCAACATCACAGACTGATCGAATGGAGGTAGAGGGTCGTAGCAAAAAACCTGCCGTCGTCTAAGGGAGAAGCCAAGCCGGAGAAGAGTGGTTCAATGGGCCCTGCTCCGGGAAGAAGCGCTCGACATTGGGAGGCGGCCCTTGCGTCCACTTGCCGGTGTCGCTGCAGGGGTACTGCCTCTCATCGACACCGCGGAACATGATCTGCTCGTCGTAGAAGCTCCGATCGTCCGAGAAGTAGATGCCGTCCTTGAACCCCGGGTAGTCGGCCGTTTCGTAGGATCTGGAGCAGCCTCGCCCCACGAACAGCATCCGGCCACCCAGCGTGTCCAGCTCGCTCCAGATATAGGGGTGCTCAACCATACCGCCGCTGCCGTCGTCCTCGAGCGCCAGCTGTCCAATCCTGCTGAACACCTTGAACCCCGACGTCGGCGAATCAGGATCGGGAGCGAACCTGATGATCATCAGCAGTTCGCCGCGGGACTCCAGCAGGTAGCGAGCACGAACGAACCCGTCATGACTGGTGTCCCTGGGCACGCAGCGGCGTGACGTCGAGGATAGGGACACTTCCCGCAGCGGCTCGTCCCCATCCTGGAAGAAGGTCGGCGCGCTCGCGAGGATGTGCTCCTCGTCGGTGAGAAAATCACTGCTGCGAGAATGATACGAAGCAACGCCCCCCCCCCCCCCCCCCCCCCCCCCCCCCCGAAATTAACCCATTTCTAGGAATGGAGCAGAATTACTATAGCTTTTGATCCGCATCTGAAAATACATTTCTACGAACGAAGCTCATTTGCAGAGACAGCTGATGACGCCTAAAAATCCTATTTACGGGGGCGGATGACGCCATCATCCGTCCCTAAAAAGGCCAATAAAATTCTAGGCACCTTCTTCCTCCTTTCGAGAGCCTATTGCTCACTCAGGGGAGGTGCTGTCCGAAAGGGGAGGGAAGTTAAACTTGATTTCCTTCGAGTTAGAGGCTCTAGGAGGTAAGTTGATGCTAATTTCATATCATTTCTAAGCTCTTTTTTTAGTTTTAAGGCTTAAATGGAGCTCTCTTTGCCTCTAGCTAGATATAGATCTCCATGATGTGGATTTGCCATTTGAGGCACCATTTGCCTCTGTTGGCGCTAAAATCAGCCGGATAGGAATCGGCCGATGGTCTTCAGCGTCGGACACACGACCCGGGAGAATCTGCTTAGCTCCTGTTCGGGTTATCGCCCTGGTGCGGTTCGCGCGGCGTGCCAGTCAATCTGACCTGTTGATTGACAAGGAAATAAAGTATTAAATTCCAGGCGCCTCGATCGGCTGGAGTTCCGATCTGTCCTGAGGAGCGCGTCGGCGGCGAATCGGCCGATTTGCTGTAGAGATGATCGGCTATGGATCAGCCGATAATCGTGTAGTAATTGTAAAGAAAACTGCTGGAGCGATCTAAACGATTACTACAGAGGCAACACTTGAAATAGATCTAATCGGCTGTGTGATGACAAGTTGAAGAAGAACGGTGACGAAGCCGATTACCCTAATTTAAAGCTGGATAACTAGTGATAATACTAGAATAACAGGTAAACTTGCAATTCTAGTAAATATCGATAACTGGTGAATAAATCCAAACGAAACCACAACGATGCGCCCGTAGTTAAAGCTCGGATATTACTCGGTAAGCGGAACCTACCAATTGGCCGGAGATCAAGTTGATGCAGCCCTGCCAATCCGTACGAACTCGTGAAAGAAGAAAAGTATTGGCGAAGTCGCCGACTTGAAAGTAAATTGCTGGAAAAGTAGAAGTAGTATTGTTGATTGATGTGTTGATGTCTTTGCAAGACCCTGACGACTCCTATTTATACCCTAAAACTAGGACTCCTAGTCGATCACGACTTGTTACAATCTTATTAAAAAAATAGGAAAATTACCATATCTATAATAACTTTTAAAGGAAACGGACTCCCGCAGAATCTTCCGCCGCCGTCCCCTAATCCAATCAGGATTCTTTTCAATTGCTCCTTGACCGACTTAGCGTTGCCCTGTTGACCAACTTTTGACCAGGACCCTCCGAAATAATTCCTGGTGGCGCAAGCTGTATCACCAATCGGCCGATTTTCAACCGTTACCTCAATCGGCCGATTCCTTACTGTAGCCTTCAGATCTGCCGCATCGGCCAATCTTCTCCTCCTGACGCCGATTCAACACGTGTCAAAATCTGGCGTCAACACATGCCCCCCAGTTTCGGAGTAAAACATAACTTTTTCTTCGAAACTCTTTCTTTAATCCTTTCCTCCGAAACGGGCGCAGTAAAATCTCCTTCCGTTCCGCGGCACAATGATTGCAATTTCCTCGGACCGAGCGCGCGAAACGACCGCTCCTCTGGAATTCGTGTAGACGGCGCGGTAAAAATACCATCTTTGCCCTCGCTCTCCTGATTTTTCTTAAGTACTGGCCTTCTCCGTCTACTCTTCCCCACAAATCTAGCATTCTCTTCCAACGAACCACTGTTCGTCTTCCTCCAAGCTCTCTTGATCTCCAAGCGCTTCCCCCTTCCCGGCGACCTCATCCGCGGCCTGCTCCAACCCCCAATGGCGTCACCATCGGCGACCGCTCCATCCACGGAGGCTCCATCGGCAACTCCTTCGGCGGCGGCGGCCCAATCGGCGGCTTCCCCAGCAGTCCCATCGGCAACGATGATTTCTATCCCAGAGGTAAATGTTCGAAATTTTTTCCTTTTCGCTTTTCTACTGCTTCAGCACTTTCCGGATTCTTTCTCAGTTTCTTCCCCTTTCCCCTTTTTTTAGGCACTTAGGCACCGAATTACCATTCCACTCTCAGAATCCTCTGACCTTATCTGTTTGGGCCCTATGGGGAACCCCGATCCAACGGACCTGATCAGCCTAGAAACTCATAGAATCCCTTTTAAGCAATCATCCATGGATTTAGATCACTGGGTAGGCACTTTCAGATCCTGGCCAAACGAAACCCCCGGGTGGAGAGAATGGTAACAGAGGGTGGCCAGATCCTGGAAGGTTCAGTGGGAAGAACAAAAAATTGGCCAGTGCATAGATTTGTCTCTGTCTCAGATGGAATGAAACGAACCTCTGGTCATGGCAGCCTCTTATTTTTGGTCTGATGCACTTAATGCATTCCTTTTCGGACATGGACCTATGACTCCGACCTTGGTCGATGTTCTGCTGTTGACCGGCCTCGATGTCTCCTCCGCCGATACCCCTTTTAATTATTTGTTCAAGCCATCACATCGGCTAGAGACCAAAGGAATCGGCGGGTGGAAAGGGTATATTAGCAAAAACATGAAGACCGGGACAGTCTCACAGAGGGAGCACACTGCCTTTTTGATGATGTGGCTGGAAAAGCATTTCTTCTGTGGCAGAGCAGTTGGCCCTTCTTCAAACACCCAAGCCTTAGCAGAGGCTTTGTCACAAGGATCGGCCATCCCTCTTGGAAAACATTTGCTGGGATCGGCCTATTACCTGATGCACCAAATCGGCACCAAGCTGTCGAAGGGGGAGCCGATCGGGAACCCTGGTGGTCCCTGGTGGTTCATCACCCTCTGGCTCAATTTACACATGAGCAAGGTCTCTCAGCAACGGATAGAGACCAAAACCTTTCCCAATATTGAGTCAGAGGAGAATCCATCAGTCCGACGCCGCTGCAGATCTTTTGGAGAAGCGGTATCGGCCTTCCCCGGCTGCCAGTTTACGGCTACCCGTACAGCTGAGTACTTCAGATGCTTTTATAATGGCCTTAGTGAAGAGACCATCAGCTGGCACCCATATCAAGCAGTGGAGCCAATTTTTGAATTACCCATAAGCTACGATTTCTCCACCCACACTTTTGGCAGAGAGCTTATGGATGTCTTGATTAAGCCGGGGATTCTGCCAGCCAACTTCTTCTCAGGAAAGGATTCTCCCACCTACGAGTTCTACAATCCATCGGCTGTGGCAAGGCAACTGGGTTTTGGCCAACTGCCGATTCGGGTCTACTTCGTCGGTCAGGCGAAATTCAGAGATAGTCTGACCTCAAGTCTCGATTACAGTCGGCTGTGCGATCTAGTACCCGATTCCAGTACTATTGACCTGAATAATTGGTCAGTTGCCTCTTTCGCCACTCAGCAATTCAAACTATGGTGGGCAGAATGGAAGCAACACCTTTTCTGTAAATCTCCATCGTCTTACTGCAACATTCTGGACCCAGAAAACATTGATCCAAACGCAGCGGTATGTCCTCTTCCTCAGCCGATTCCAATGTTGTCTCTTTCCATATTGTCATTTTGTTATTAACTCACGTTCATCTTCTCAGTCTGAAAGCCATGTCACTCCGATGCGGAGCCGAAGCGGCAGGCCGATAGATAGCCATCATCAATACACGCCATATCCACTTATCGGCTTCCATGCTCCAACCGTCAAAGATATCTCTACTGGCCGATCGAAGCGAGCACCGAAAAGGCCAACATTAAAGATAACCAGCCGTCGAGTGCGAGCTCGCATCGGGTCGGCCGATCAGACGGCGATAGCATCGGCTGAGGTTCCTCGTATCGGATCGGCCGACCAGATGGCTGTGGCATCGGCCGAGACTCCCCGCATTAGATCGGCCGATCAGATGGCGGTGACATCGGCCGAGACTTCGATCCCTTTATCTGTGCCGGTTGTCGAGATGGCCGATCCCTAAGTCACCGCCGAAGTCGGGGCAGCTGCAGCATCACTATTAGTAGAAGCTGTTCAGGTAATCTTACTTATCTCATATATTCTCCAAATCTTCCACTGTCATTAATTCTATTCCTCTGCTAGGCTGCACAAGCTATCCCACCGCAATCTCCGCAACAATCGGCCACGTCCCAAGTGGGAACCGAGACTCCAGCAGCTCCTATCATCGAGGTAAACGATCTCTTACCTTAAATTCTTAATTCTCAGAAAACTTAACCGATCTTGATGCAGGCCGATTTGGGTATGCTAACTACAACCCCACAACAGGCATCGGCCGGGAGATCCACAGAGGCATGGCAAATTTCTGTCACCATCTTATTTCAATTTCCCATAGCATATTCACAGGACCTTCTTTTATGTCTTTTTCAGGAAGCTGGTCCAAGTGGAGCGCTAATAATCGTTGAATCTTCCTCTTCTGACGAGCCAAATGCACCAGTCCCTGAGACAAGGGAGACGCCTCCACCGGCGCAGGCAAGAGAAATTCGCTTTAAGGAGATAACAAACTTACCATTAGAATCGGCCGATTTCCTTTCACTGCTCGCCTACCCTTTACTTTATTTCCTCACCGGAGCAAGATACCCCCAACAACAGCATCTTCTCTTTTGCCGTCTCCTTGCCCGATGACGAAGAAATTACTTCACACCCAATTCCATCGAGCTCCACCTCCGACGATGTCCGCGCCAAGCTCGAAAGCATGCACACTCTCCTTCAAGACGACATCGGCCGATTGGTAGAAGATGCGTCGCCGATTCGACGACTTTTCAACAAGATCAAAGGCCGAATCCCGGAAGAAGTATCATAAAATTTAGCGCATGCTGCCTATATAGAGCACATGCATATTCCGGTTTCCAGGGCGCTGCGCCATATGGCCGATCGTGCCCAGATGGCAAAAATTCAGGAGGAGGCCGATTCATACAAGCACCGGACTCAGGAAGTACACCACAGGATCAATTTCCTCGAAAACTGCCGTCCGGACATCGTCGGCGCAATAGATCGGCTGAAACGGAGGAGAGCAGAGCTGGCCAAGGAGATGGAACAGATAACCAAAGAGATAGCCGCTGAAGAAAAGAAGCTCCAAGGACTCCCATCCATCATAAGCGAGCTGAAGCAAGAAAGACAGCATCTGGCCCGCGAAACGATAAGGCTTCGTCGCCGTGTGTCAGAAGTACCAGGATCGGCCGATGATGATCAGAAAGTACTGGACTCGGCCGATCAAATTAGACGACAAGCTATTGTAGCCATAGACGCTTTCCTTGGGTTGTAAAGAATATGTTAAACATTTATTGCTCCTTCAATGTCACTGCGCCGATTTGGTTTTGAACTGCTTCTTCAGTCAGCTTTGCATTTATGTATGTATTTACTCTGATAGGACGTGTCTCACGATCCATCTACCTCCCCTTCCTCTATAAGTAGACCATTCACCATCTCCAGAGGCATACACATCACTTATCTTCTCTTCCTCTTTTACTGTCCCAAACTGAACTACAAGATGTCTTCTTCATCCTCTTCATCTTCTTCCTCTGTCAACCAGGTATGAACTTCTCTTCTGCCTTTCTCCCAAGCATCTCAATCGCTCTGATGCTGGGTAACCCCTTTTATCTCTGTTTAGCCAAAATGTTTCAGCCCTGGTCTAGAACGAGCGATAGAAATCATGCATTCAGAAGAGCCACTATCACATGCAGACAGAGATCTGATAAGAGCTCATGCTGAGGAACTCAGAGATCATGTCCCCGCTGCTGTCCAGGAATACTTGGACCTTATAGATGCTCACTTTTTAGTCCGCAAGCGACCATCTTCTGAAAAAAGCCCTCCACTTCCTTGTAAAGCTAAAACCGAAGTTGCCATGGAAGATCTGGAGGAGAAGAAGACCCGCCTGCTGATAGAACTTTGCAACCAAGCTGAAACTGGAGCCACTGCAGAGGACCCGAAGGAGAAAAGGCTCACCCTTATGATAGAACTGGGTCGCATCGAGAGAGAAATCCAGCGTAGGCGTAATCAGTAGACATATCGGTATTTTTATTCTAAGGGCGACTTGCACCATGTCGGCCATGTACTCTATCATTTTCATCCAATAATGAATCCCAATATTTTCTTCACCAGATGTGCAGACAAAAACCAATGAGAAATCGGCCATGTTATCTTGATATATTTTGTTGCAAGTTATGCATCTACCCAAATGCTTGGATAGTACCTCTTCAGATATCGTCCGTTTAAAGCTCTTGGGAATTCCTCCCCTTCGACTGTCTCCAGAATATATGCATTCCCAGGGGCACATCGGCCGATTCTGTACGGCCCTTCCCAAGTGGGTGACCACTTACCGAATTTGGGATCTTTGGATCCTATCGGCAGCACTAACTTCCACACCAAATCTCCCTAAGAGGACTGTTTAATTTTGACCTTTTTTTTATACCATCTGGCCACCCTTTTCTTGTTTTCTTCTATACTAATCAGGGCTCTCAACCGTAAACCTGCCGAATCGTCAAGTTCATCTTTCATGGGAAAGGAATAGTCATCGGCCGTTAGCTGATCTTGTAACGATATGCGTCTTGACCCTGTCCTTATCTCCCATGGCAAGACCACCTCATGACCGTAAACCAACTGATAAGGGGACATTTTAGTGGCTCCATGACAAGCCATCCTATATGCCCATAAAGATTCAGCCAAAGACAAATGCCACTTTTTGGGTTGCTCCTCTATCTTCCCCTTGATTAGTTTGATTATCCCTTTATCAGACGATTCTGCTTGGTCATTGGCTTGAGCATAGTATGGAGAAGAATTTAATAATTTAATCCCCATATCGACAGCAAACTCTCCGAACTCTCCAGAAGTAAACATCGTCCCTTGATCAGTTGTGATGGTTTGAGGAATACCAAATCGATAAATAATATGGCTTTTAACAAATTCAATCATATCGGCCGATGTCACGTTCCTTAAAGGAACTGCCTCCACCCACTTAGTAAAATAATCTGTAGCCACCAATATGAACTTATGCCCTTTTCTTGATGGAGGGTGAATCTGTCCGATGAGATCTATTCCCCAACCTCTGAACGGCCACGACTTAATTATTGGATTCATAGCCGATGCTGGCGCACGCTGTACATTGCCAAACTTCTGACAGTCTTGGCATCCTTTGTAGTAGTTGAAACAATCCTCAAGGATGGTCGGCCAATAATACCCATTGTTCCGGATCATCCATTTCATTTTGTGAGCCGATTGATGAGCTCCGCGCACGCCTTCATGGATTTCTCCCATCAGAACCTTTGCCTCTTCTTTTCCCAGACACTTGAGAAGAACTCCATCAATCGTCCGATAAAATAAATCATCCTCAAGCAACACATACTTTGTAGCTTGAAAACGTACTCGCCGATCCATTTTTTGGGATGGATTTCTCAAGTAATCGGCGTTTCCTTTCGCCAGTCATCGGCCGCGAGCTCTAGCGTCATCGCTCCCTGAATCGGCCGATACCCAGAAGCATGTTGGGCCAGTCTGTTGGCCTCTTCATTATAATTCCTGGGGATATGCTTGATTATTGCAGACTTGAACTCTTTTAAAAGCTGAAGGCAATCCTCATAATAAATCCTCAAGATATCATCCTTGCACTCAGATCGCCCCGTTAACTGATCCACAATGAGCAGGGAATCTCCAAAAATTTCGACTGCATCAGCTCTGACTTCCCTTAATAATTGGATGCCTTTCAGAACGGCTCGATATTCCGCCTGGTTATTAGTTGCGGAGGCTTCTATCGGCAGAGAGAAATTATAACTTGCCCCCCGAGGCGACACAAGAACAATGCCGATTCCTGATCCGACCCCACACGAAGAACCATCAAAATATAGAGTCCATGGAATTGGTTCAACAGTGGCGATTTTTGGTCCACAATGCTGAACTACGAAATCGGCCATCACTTGACCTTTGACGGCTTTAGCCGATTCGTACCTTAAGTCGAATTCTGACAAAGCCAGGATCCATTTTCCAATCCGTCCTTTCAAAATCGGCAATGATAGCATATACTTCACCACATCATCCTTGCATACGACTATGCATTCTGCCGATAACAAATAGTGCCTGAGCTTGGTACACGAGAAGTATAAGCACAAGCATAACCGCTGCACCGGGGAATATCTTGTTTCGGCGTCTAAGAGTCTTCTGCTGACGTAATATACCACCCGTTCTTTCCCCTCAAACTCCTGTACCAACGCCGATCCAATAGCCTGTTCGTCAGCCGATAAATATAATTTGAATTGCTTACCAGGCTGAGGCGGGACCAACACTGGAGGTGAAACTAAGTATTGCTTGATATTTTCCAATGCCTTGCGTTGTTCTTCTCCCCATATGAATCCCTGATCGGGATTTAACTTCAACAGAGGAGTGAAAGCCTGAATACGTCCTGATAGATTGGATATGAATCTTCTGATAAAATTGACCTTGCCAATGAGGGACTGTAGCTCAGTTTTATTTTGTGGGGCCACCACTTTGTTGATGGCGTCTATGGTCTTGTGGTTGACTTCTATCCCGCGCTCATGGACCATGAATCCTAAGAATTGCCCAGCCGATACACCAAATGCACACTTGTTTGGGTTCATCTTCAACCCATGTTTCCTTGTGCACTCCAGTACTTCTTGTAAATCAGCCAGATGATCTTGGTGACCTTTTGACTTGACCACGACGTCATCTATATAAATTTCCACCGATGAACCAATGAGCTTGTGGAAGATGTAATTCATGGCCCGTTGATACGTAGCGCCGGCGTTCTTCAACCCGAAAGTCATAACAACCCATTCAAATAAACCAAGATGACCCGGGCACCTGAAAGCCGTTTTCGAGGTATCTTCTTCGGCCATTAATATCTGATTGTACCCTGCATTCCCATCCATGAAACTTATGACTTTGTGTCCTGCGGCAGCATATACCAAGATATCGGCCGTTGGCATCGGATATCCATCCATTGGCGTAGCCTGATTTAAGTTCCTGAAATCGATGCACACACGTAACTTTCCATTCTTTTTGTATACGGGCACAATATTAGAAATCCATTCGGCGTAGCGGCACTGCCGAATAAATCCTGCTTCAATCAACTTTGTAATTTCGGCCTTTATATCAGGTAGAATCTTGGGGTTACACCGTCGTGCAGGTTGCTGATATGGCCGATATCCTGATTTTATAGGTAACCGGTGTTCAACAATAGACCGGTCTAGTCCTGGCATCTCATGATATTCCCAAGCAAAGCAATCCTTGAACTCTTTTAATAAACTTATCAATTTACATTTGTACTCAGGATCCAAATTAGCACTAATGTACGTCGGTCTTGATTTGCTGCTATCTCCCAAATCTACCATCTCCAATAAATCGGCCGACGTAAACCCGTGCCCAAGCTTCCCATCTTCTCGGACGAGCTGATCCATTTATTCTGAATCTTCAGAGCCGACTGCTTGGATCGGCTGTAGACCGAAATCGGACACTTTCAGGAAGTCAGTGTCCCAAGTCCTACCAGATATACATTTGACGTGCTCGCAGCTCCACTGTTGCGTGTCGGCCGCTGCAATGCTGTAGACGGAATCGGCAGTGACTACCTCCGTGCTGTCGCCGACCGATTGCACAAGGCATTGATGCATTGTAGATGGGACACAGCAGTTTGCGTGTATCCAATCGCGACCAAGCAGCATGTTGTAGGACCCCTTGCCATTAATAACGAAAAAAGTGGTAGGGAGGGTCTTACTGCCGATGGTGAGGTCGACGCAGAGCGCTCCACGGGCGGGTGACACGTTACCTTCGAAATTCTTCAGCATCATGTCCGTCTTGGTGAGGTCTTCATCGCCCTTGCCTAGCTTGCGGAACATGGCATACGACATGATGTTAACTGCAGCGCCTCCATCTACTAGTAATCTGGTGACGGGTCTTCCGTCAACATAGCCTTTGAGAAACAGCGCTTTGAGATGCTGCCGTTTTTCTTCTTCTGGTTTCTCAAACGTAGCCGTCATCGGCTCTAACACCAGTTGTGCCATTTGTTCCTCCTCCGTTCTTGTCGCTTTATCTCGATCGTTGGGCGCCATGAACTCCATCGGCAGTATGAACACCATATCGATTTCGGCTTCCGATTCTTGGTTATTTGCTTCTTGATCATTTTTCTTTGGGCACCACACTCGAGACTTAACATTTCTTTTTTCGGGCACCTGCCTCTGTTCTTCTTCTTGATGCTCCCACTGGCGTAGGCGTTGGATCCTCCGCTTCTGGGATCTGGATAAGCCATCGGGACACCACCTGGGATTTGCTGGTTTGGCCGATGATCTGGCGTGTTCCCAATCTGGTTCTCTTCGTAGGGGATTTTCATCCGACACCCTGTCATCGGCCATTTCTTCCAGCCGATCGTGCACGCTGATCCTGCCCCCCAGTCCATCCTGTTGGTCGATCTTGCTTTTTGACCGGTGGTACTGGTCAACTCTGCCCCCCAGCCGATCATGCACCGAAACGCGCTGTTCCTCTCGTCCGCGCCGATTTCTGCTGATCGGCTCTGATCCTTTGTCCCTAGAGTGTGGCTTTGGGCGATCGTTGCAGCTCACTCCGTTACACTCCGGACAGTTATCGGCAGACGACAATCTGATGTCGTTCTCCCAGCAATGGATGAAGAACGGACATTGCCAGTGATCTTCATGCCAGCGTATCATCTCTTCCTGGTATCTTGCTTGTTCTTGCTGCTGCCGATACTTACTGAGTAAGAACTGGGAGGTGACGGGCTTGCGTGGTTGTTCTGGCCCCCGCCTGATTCTTTTGATTTCTTCCATCGTGATCTTCCTCCTGGTATCGACGGCGCCGCCTCTTCTCGCCGATTCTGATGTCAGCACCTTGGTTTGACTTGAATTTCCTCCAGCGTTAACCATGTTGGTCGGGAAGGGATGCTGATCTATCTTCATCGGTTTTGCCGATTTAGCTGGAGTTTCAAATTTAATCCGCCCCTGCTCCATGGCCGATTGTATCTGCTGATGGAAGACTTTGCATTCATTTGTATCATGAGAAGTGGCGTTGTGCCACTTGCAGTATTTCATCTTCTTAAGTTGATCGGCCGAAGGGATGGTGTGATGCTGAGATAGCTTAATCTGTCCTTCCTGAAGCAATAAATCGAAAATTTTATCGGCCTTTGACGTGTCAAAGCCAAATGTTTCTGGCTCCTTCTTCCCAAAAGGGCATGATATCGGTTTTTTCCCTTTAACCCACTCTGCCAGGCCGATTTCCTCTTCCCCATCGGATTCAGATCCTTCCAAGTATGCCACCTTCTTTTGGAAGTTCCTCCGCTGTTCAAACGGTCGGACCTCTTGTCCTGACAATCGGTGGACGATTTGGCTCAGGCTTTCAAACTCTTGGGCAGCATATCTTTCTTTGATTTGTGGCAAGAGGCCTTGGAAAGCGATATCGGCCAACTGTGCATCGGTCAGAGCCAGACTGTAGCATTTGTTCCTGACTTCTCTGAACCTCTGTATATATCCCATCACTGGTTCATCGCTCCTCTGCCTGAGGCTGGTCAAATCCGAGAGCTTCATCTCGTGTACTCCTGCATAGAAGTACTTGTGGAACTGTTTCTCCAGATCGGCCCAAGTAACAATAGAATTTGGCGGCAAGGTGGTGAACCACTGGAAGGCCGATCCGGACAGAGGCGACGAAAACAAACGCACCCTCAGAGCATCTTGCGTGGCAGCCTCCCCGCACTGGATGATGAATCGGTTGATATGCTCCACAGTGGATGTATCGTCCGTCCCTGAAAACTTGGTGAAATCAGGAACTTTGTAGCGGTGTGGGAACGGCAGCAAGTCATAGGCCGATGGATATGGCGTCTTGTAGGTGTAAGTTTGCACTTTTGGCTTCAATCCAAACTGATCCTGGATTACTTCTGCTATTCTTGCTGTCCAGTCCACCTGCTGCTGATGAACAGCTGTTCGCGGTGCGGGCATGTATTGAGGAGCTGGCACGGCTGGGTGATGAATCGGCTAATTTTGCTGAGCAGCCGATAGTTGATGGCGAAGTGAATCCGCCCCCCCCCCCATCGTATGTCATCGTTGGCGCCGCGCCTCTGAATGCTTCTACAGCGCTTGCCCCCCTGCCGATTTCTGATGAGATCGGCTGATACTGGGGGACCGTCGGCCGGGCGGCCGTTTGGTGTGGCACCTGGATTGAATAACTCCCATACCCGTTCGCTGGCTCGGGAAAATACGTCGTCGCCGATGTTCCCCAAGGTGCTGAGCTTGTGGGCAGCGATTGCACAGAAGCAATCTGGACGGGTTGAAGCGGTGTTTGTGATGGGAGACATGGTGCACCGCTGTATCTTGGAGACGCTGGGGGCAATGGAGAGTTGTACCCCTCGCGTTGCGTCAATATCGGCTGAGGAGCCGATTGGGACGTGTATGGTAAGCTTCTGGCTGGCATAGTGGTTGGCGGGGCATATGCTGGTCCCTGATAGCCTTGGACTGCTCCGCTGGCCAGAGAGCTGACGACGGCGTTATACACCGTGTTGGTCATCACTGAGGATTGGTCAATGAATGCCTGATAAACGGATTGTTGGATCATCTCTGACATCTTGCCCGAGTCCTCAGCAATGGTGATGTGGCGGGGAACTAGAATAGGAGCCTTCTTGACAGCCTCCCCGCTTCTGGTACGACTGAACGACTGGAGGTACATTTTCTTGTAATCTCCTAGATGTTTGGCCAATTCTTCCCTCTGGTCGTCCTTGAGATCCGCTTCTGTGACCTCAATGATGTTGTTGTCGGAGATTTCTGCGTTCTTCGACATATCAGATCTTGGATTGGTCCCACCGGGCGTGCCAAAAGTGTGTTGGCGCTAAAATCAGCCGGATAGGAATCGGCCGATGGTCTTCAGCGTCGGACACACGACCCGGGAGAATCTGCTTAGCTCCTATTCGGGTTATCGCCCTGGTGCAGTTCGCGCGGCGTGCCAGTCAATCTGACCTGTTGATTGATAAGGAAATAAAGTATTAAATTCCAGGCACCTCGATCGGCTGGAGTTCCGATCTGTCCTGAGGAGCGCGTCGGCGGCGAATCGGCCGATTTGCTGTAGAGATGATCGGCTATGGATCAGCCGATAATCGTGTAGTAATTGTAAAGAAAACTGCTGGCGATCTAAAAGATTACTACAGAATTAACACTTGAAATAGATCTAATCGGCTGTGTGATGACAAGTTGAAGAAGAACGGTGACGAAGCCGATTACCCTAATTTCAAGCTGGATAACTGGTGATAATACTAGAATAACACGTAAACTTGCAATTCTAGTAAATATGGATAACTGGTGAATAAATCCAAACGAAACCACAGCGATGCGCCCGTAGTTAAAGCTCGGATATTACTCGGTAAGCGGAACCTACCAATTGGCCGGAGATCAAGTTGATGCAGCCCTGCCAATCCGTACGAACTCGTGAATGAAGAAAAGTATTGGCGAAGTCGCCGACTTGAAAGTAAATTGCTGGAAAAGTAGAAGTATTATTGTTGATTAATGTGTTGATGTCTTTGCAAGACCCTGACGACTCCTATTTATACCCTAAAACTAGGACTTCTAGTCGATCACGACTTGTTACAATCTTCTTAAAAAAACATGAAAAAAACAGGAAACGGACTCCCGCAGAATCTTCCGCCGCCGTCCCCTAATCCAATCAGGATTCTTTTCAATTGCTCCTTGACCGACTTAGCGTTGCCCTGTTGACCAACTTTTGACCAGGACCCTCCGAAATAATTCCTGGTGGCGCAAGCTGTATCACCAATCGGCCGATTTTCAACCGTTACCTCAATCGGCCGATTCCTTACTGTAGCCTTCAGATCTGCCGCATCAGCCAATCTTCTCCTCCTGACGCCGATTAAACACGTGCCAAAATCTGGCGTCAACAGCCTCAAACTTTTAAATGAAGTTGTGCTATTTTAGTAGGAGAATAAAATTATGTAATTATTTGCACTCAATCTATATGTTTTAGCCTCGTACCTAAGTAAATAATTTCCTAGATCTATGGAGGAGAGAGAAGAAGATTTATTTTTTTCTATCTTTACGCACATGATAGATTTTTTCCAAAATTTAGTGGTGCAATAATAGGTTGGGTTTTATATTTTTTATTTAGTACTAGTTAAATTAATTTTTCTCATATCTACGCATATATAGAAGTATATATTTATGACCATTTAGTGCTCCATTTCCTTTGAGAAAAAGTTTTGATTTGTTTTTTCTATCTTTACACACATGCATGATAGATTTTTTCTCCCCAAGATTTAGTGGTACAATATTAGGTTGAGTTTTGACTTTTTTATTTAGTACTAGCTGAATTGATTATTTTCAATATCTACGCATACATAGAAGTATATATTTATGGCCATTTAGGGCTCCATTTCTTTTGAGAAAAAGACATGATTTATTTTTTCTATCCATGATAGTTTTTTTTCCAACATGTACACCTATATAAAAGTATATATTTATTTATCATTTATTTACTAAATTACTGAAGTGATTGTTTTAATCCATTCAAATTATTTATTGTTTGCTTCACTTGCAACAAACCGGGCCACAAGTCCTACGACCGCCCCGAGAAGAAGACCCAGACTTCGGCTCGGGGCCTGGCCCCGCCGGCAGGCCCGCTCAGGCTCCGCTCTCCGCAGACCGTGGTCACCTCACCCACCTAACCGAGGAGGAGGCCCGGGATGCCCCCGACGTCGTGATAGGTGAGTACCTTATCAACGGCTCTAAGGCCTTGGTGTTATTCGACTCAGGAACCACTTGCTCCTATGTTTCTTCGAAGTGTGTTGCACAAAAATCCGTTCCGATGACCCCGAGGAGCCATCCCATCATCACTAGCTCCCCGTTGGGAGATCTTAGGTGCACACTAGCTTGTAAGGGAGTGAAAATCATGATACAGGGGTTGCCGTTTATAGCTAACTTGACAGTATTGAAATCAGAGGGTATAGATGTCATTTTGGGTATGGACTGGTTAACCGCTCACAAGGGAGTCATATCTTGCTCACCCAGGCTGGTGACACTGGAACACCCAAGTGGGAAGAAGGTCGAGGTAGAGCCATTAAAGTCGCGAGATGTACCTCAAGTGTACAACTTGAACAACCTGGGGGAGAGGACACTTGAAGAAGTGCTAGTGGTTTGCGAGTATTCGGATGTGTTTCCTCGAGGAATTGCCAGGACTACCACCAGATAGGGATGTCGTGTTTGTGATCGACCTTGTGCCAGGTACAGCTTCGATCGCGAAGCGACCCTACCGCATGTCCGCAGAAGAGCTCGCCGAATTAAAGAAACAACTGAAGGACCTGCTAGATAAGCAGTACATCAAGCCTAGTGCTTCGCCATGGGGATCACCCGTGTTGTTCATGAAAAAGAAAGACGGAACCATGAGGTTGTGCATCGACTACCGCTCGCTAAACGCAGTGACCATCAAGAACAAGTATCTGTTATCCAGAATAGATGATCTACTTAACCAGTTAAGGAAGGCCAGATTCTTCAGCAAGATAGATCTGAGATCCGGGTACCATCAGATGAAGATCAGGAAGTGCGACATCCCGAAGACAGCATTCGTGACCAGATATGGCCAATACGAGTTAAACGTAGTGTCCTTTGGGCTTACCAATGCACCTGCTTACTTTATGAATATGATGAACAAGGTGTTCATGGAGGAGTTGGACAAGTTTGTCATCGTCTTCATCGACGACATCTGGATCTACTCGAGTCCGCTGAAGAACATGCAGAGCATCTGAGGATTGTGCTCGAGAAGTTGAGGCAGAACCAGTTGTATACCAAGTTCAGCAAGCGTGAGTTCTGGCTGGAGAAGGTTGCTTTCCTAGGCCATGTGTTGACTGCAGAAGGTGTTGCCATGGATCTCGAGAAGATCGAGGTAGTGTCAGAGTGGCAGCAGCCGAAGAACGTTACCGATATCCGAAGCTTTCTAGGTTTGGCAGGCTATTACAGGCGTTTCATTGAGAATTTCTCCAAGATTGCCAATCCAATGACCGAACTACTCAAGAACAACGTACCGTTCATCTGGTCACCCAAGTGTGAAGCCAGCTTTTAGGAGCTCAAGCCCTGACTCACTACTACCCTAGTCCTCACTCTTCCGGATATTCGGAAAGACTTCGTAGTTTATTGTGATGCTTCTCGTCAAGGACTCGGTTGTGTGCTGATGCAAGATGGCAGAGTTGTTGCATATGCTTCACGGCAGTTGGGAAAACACGAAGAGAACTATCCTACTCACGACCTTGAACTTGCAGCCGTAGTACACGCCTTGAAGATTTGGAGGCACTACCTAATTGGCAACAAGTGCGATATCTATACCGACCACAAGAGTCTGAAGTATTTCTTCACCCAGGCAATGCTGAATATGAGGCAAAGAAGATGGTTAGAGCTGATCAAGGATTACGACCTGAACATTCAGTACCATCCTGGTAAGGCCAACGTCATGGCAGACGCTCTAAGCAGAAAGAGCTATTGCAACAATCTGATGGTTCATGACGAACAACTCGAACTGTGCAATGAACTCGAGGGACTGAAGCTGGAGATCGTAGAGCAAGGGCATCTGAACGCATTGACAGTCAAGTACGACCTAGAAGATCGAATCAGGCAAGCTCAGAAGCAATGCCCAAAACTTCAGAAGCTGAAGCGATTGATGCGGGATGGAAGGCGACCGACTACAGGGTCGACGACCGAGGGACCTTATGGCTGAAAGATCGTATTTGCGTACCCCATGATCAAGGGATCCGTACCGAGATACTAAGTGAGGCACATAACTCCAAGTACGCTATACACCTGGGGTGCACGAAGATGTACCAAGACCTGAAGTACCATTTCTGGTGGACCGACATGAGGACGGACATAGCCGAATTCGTGGCTAAGTGTGACATTTGTAGAAGGATCAAGGCTGAACATCAGCGCCCTGCCGGTCTACTGAAACCATTAGATATTCCTGTGTGGAAGTGGGATGACATTTGTATGGACTTCATAACATGGCTACCCCGGACACAGAAAGGCAACGACTCCATCTGGGTAATAGTTGATCGCTTGACCAAAGTGGCACACTTCATCCTTGTCAAAACCACCTACACCGTGGATCGACTGTCAGAACTGTACATGGAAAACATTCTGAAACTTCATGGGGCACCAAGAAGCATAGTATCAGATCGAGGCCCTCAATTCACCACAAAATTCTGGCAGAGTTTGCACAAGTCCATGGGGATTCAGCTAGATTATAGCACCGCCTTTCACCCCCAAACTGATGGGTAGACTGAGAGAGTGAACCAAATACTCGAGGATTTACTAAGAGCATGTGTGTTAGCCTACGGGAGTGATTGGGAAAGGAGTTTGTCCTATGCGGAGTTCACATACAACAACAACCATCAGGCCAGTTTGCAGATGTCACCGCCACGCCCACCGAGGGATACCCCCGAGGTGGTGAGTTTGGTTGGTTGTGTGTTGCCGAGATCAAGAACTCGAAGGTGCAAAGGAACGCAGGGTTTTAGATAGCTTCAGACCGCTGGAAGCGTAATACCTTACGTCCTGTGTGGTTTGTATTACCTTTGATGGTGGTGATTGTGATTGTCCCCGAGGGGGTACCTATCCGTCCTTATATAGTCCGGGGTACAGGTTTACATGAGAATACTAGTCGGGTACAAGCCAAGGAGTCCTAACCGACTACTTCCCGGGTAGTCTCTATCCGACTCCGACTAGTCTAACTACCGTACGAGTAGTCCTACTGTATTATGAGTAGTTACAATGGACATGGGGCGTGGGCTATGTCCCACCCCGAATCCTAGGTGAAGTGTGCCACGTGGCCAGTCCCGTGTGCCTGGGTCTGACAAGCCCCCGAGCTCTTCGTAGCCGAGTACTTGCAGGCATCCGAGTACTTCTGAAGGCGTCTTCGAGTTCTCTGCGAACCTCATGTTGAAGGTGTCCTCCGAGTACTTTCCTGGCTGCATCGAGGCTGTGAGGAGCTCATGCCCCGAGTAGCGGTTCAGTCTTCTTTATATGGGGTGCGATTAACTCGCACTCCATATGGAGTAGCCCCTGAGCCTTAGGTTGACTCGTAGAATCGGGCTGAGGGTCAATTTAAACTTGAGTCTTCTGTCTTAGTCTTCCAATAGATTTGAAAAATAAATCGCTGATGACACGTGTCCCGCAGCCCCCGAGCCTTGAATCCAAATCCTCAGGTTTTGGAATCTAGGATCCAAAGAGTCGTGGCATGCAATATGGTAAAGATTTGGTGGTAAACATGGGAAAATTGGTGTAGTAAATTTGAAAACCTCTCTTTTCGGGATGAGTTCCTTGAAAAGATGGTGAAATAAATAACATCCCCAACAAGCACCCAAAATTACCGCTCAAACCAAACTTAGTGCCCGAGCCAATGACTAAATAAATCCTCTGGGTAATAATTTTAACAAACCCCTTATTTCGGAATAAAGTCCCTGAAATAATGGTTAACAAACATATACCCAAGATGAATCTTAAAAAGCCTCTTGGTTCATGTATTTGTCGAATAATCATGCGGTATGCAACAGGGAACATGTGTACTGCCTTTGAAAGCAATCCGAGGACTTTGCCACATCAAGCCCCCGAGCCAGGGGCATAAAGTAGTCGATGCAGAAAAGGTGGCATTAGCCCCCGAGCCCCTGCGTAGAGCATGTAATGAAGCCATCTAGTCGGAAGTGATCCCGATTAGGATTATAGTCATGACAAGTAGTCGAAGTAGTCGAACTGGTATGGGACCAGTCGTAAACAAGTTAAAATTCTTATCATGGGAGCAAGACCCCTTCAATAACATAGTGTACAAGTCGAAATTAAGTAATATGTTACTGGAAAAATATGGGAGCGAGGCCCCTTCAGCAAACTTGCACATGATACCGGTCGTAAACCAGTAAAACGGAGTTGTACTGGAAGTATAAGCACCAAGGCCCTTCAAAAACCCAAAATACTAGTCATGCAATAGTAATTAGGTACTGGGAATATGGGAGCGCGACCCCTTCAGTAAACTTGCGCGTAGTATCAGTCATAAACCGGTAAAACGGAGTTGTACTGGTACAATCAACTTCTTGGCACCAATATATGATAGCCCTAGTTGAGTTAAGGATAAGACCGATGCAAGTGTTCAATATTCCACGAGTTTGGTACCTCCTGGCCGTCTGAGTACTGCAGGTGATAAGATCCAGGGCCTGTAACCTTGTGTACGATGAAAGGTCTTTCCCATCGCGAATTGAGTTTGTGCAAACCAGTATCATCCTGGATTCGGCGAAGTACCATGTCTCCAACATTGAAAGAACGCCGTTGAATGTTCCTATCGTGGTAACGACGAACTCTCCTTGTAGGTAATGAGCCGACTGCAATAGTGCATTGCATCTGACTTCCTCGGTTGAATCAAGTTCAAGTTGTCTTGCAGTGTCAGCCTTGCCTTCTTCAAACATCTCCAGTCGTGGAGACTTCCACATCACATCGGCTGGCAATATGGCCTCAGATCCATACACGAGAAAGAAAGGTGACTGGCCTGTGGCTTTGCTTGGTTGTGTGCGAAGCCCCCAGACTACTGATGAGATCTCGTTGATCCACTTGCCGCTCTTTTTACTGTTCTCGTCATAAAGTCTTTTCTTCAGTCCATCAAGAATCAAGCCGTTGGCGCGCTCAACCTGGCCGTTGGCCCGCGGGTGAGCCACCGAAACATATTTGACTTCAATGGAGCTGCGTTCACAGAAATCCCAGAACTCGTGCAAGTGGAAATTTGTCCCCAAATCTGTGATAATTGTGTTGGGGAAGCCAAAGCGGTGTACGATGTCGCAGATGAAAGTAACCACTCGATCGCAGTGAGCGTTGCGATTGGTTTGTACTCAATCCATTTTGTAAACTTATCGATGGCCACCAATACGTGTGTGAAACCTCCTGGCGCAGTTGTAAAGGGCCCAATCATGTCCAAGCCCCAGCATGCAAATGGCCATGAAGGTGGTATGGTTATCAAATTATGAGCCAGAACATGGTGCTGTTTGCCAAAAAATTGGCAGTTGGTACACCGTCGAACGGGTGCTTCGGCATCTGCCAAAGCAGTCGGCCAGTAGAAACCAGAGCGAAATGCCTTGCCGACTAGTGTGCGGGAGGCAGCATGGTTCCCGCACACGTATTCGTGAATCTCCTGGAGTATTTTTTTGCCTTCCTCCATGCTGACACACTTCATGAGTATGCCTGATGCTGATCCACGCTTGTACAAATTGCCCCCGCCTAGGACATACCCTTTGCTACGCCGTAGAATGCGAGTAGCTTCAGCACTTTTTGGGTCGACGCCGGGAGGTAGTTTGTGCTCCTGAAGGTAGTCAATAAAGGTCACCCTCTAGTCAACCATGATCATCAAGACCTCTCCTTGGGACCCTGAACGATGGAACTTGAGTCTGGTGTCCTGATGGAAGGGTGATGCAACTCATGAACGAATACTCCCGATGGGACGTTAGCACGATCAGAACCCAGTTTGGAGAGCACGTCTATGCCCACATTGTTGCCGCGAACCACATGATGAATCTCCAGCCCGAGAACTTTTTCTCGAGCTTGCGTATTTCCATGACATAGGCATCCATGGTGTCCTTGTTGATGTCCCACTCCTTATTGACTTGTTGAACCACTAGTAAGGAGTCGCCATAGACTAGTAATCGCTTGATGCCGAGGGAGATTGCCAAGCGTAGGCCATGCAGTAGTGCCTCGTACTCGGCCTCGTTGTTGGAGACCTCGAATAGAATTTGAAACACGTACTTGAGTTGTTCTCCTCTCGGACTGATGAAAAGTACTCCCGCGCCACCGCCACCAAGCTTGAGTGAACCGTCAAAGTACATGACCCAATGCTCCGGCTGGTTCGTTGGGGCTTCCACTTGGTTGTCTCGCCACTCAGCCATGAAGTCGACTAGTGCTTGTGACTTGATGGCTGTCCGGGGCTTGAAGTCGAGTGTGAGGGCTCCCAGCTCCACCGCCCACTTGGAGATGCACCCGATAGCGTTCCGATTGTGGAGGATATCCGCCAATGGGATGTCGGACACTACCATGATATTGTATGCATCGAAGTAGTGGCGAAGCTTCCTGGAAGTGATGAGGATACCATAAAGAATTTTTTGAATCGTCGGGTAACGAACCTTTGATTCTGAGATGACTTTGCTGATGAAGTAAACCGGTCGCTGCACCCCAAAGACGTGGCCTTCTTCCTGTCATTCACCACGATTGTCGTGCTGACGACATGAGTAGTCGTGGCGGTGTAGAGCAGCAGGTTCTCGCCTGGTTGAGGAGCCGTCAGGATGGGTGGCGACTGCAAGTGGTGTTTGAGGTCTTGTAGCGCCTTGTTTGCCTCCTCGGTCCACTTGAACTTGTCGCGGTGCTTGAGCAGCTTGAAGAAAGGTAGTCCCCTTTCTCCAAGTCGGGAGATGAAGCGGTTCAGAGCTGCTATGCAGCTAGTGAGCTTCTGGACGTCTTTGATTGTCTTCGGGGCATCCATGCCTGTGATGGCGTTAATCTTCTCTGGATTGGCTTCAATCCCGCGGTGGATGACGATGAACCCGAGTAGTTTGCCCTGAGGGACGCCAAAGACGCACTTTGTCGGGTTGAGCTTCCATCAAAACCATCGCAATCTGTTGAAGGTCTCCTCGAGGTGAGTGATGAATTCATCGTGGGATCTGGTCTTGATAACCACATCATCCACGTAAGCTTCAACGTTGCGGTGAAGTTGATCTGCGAGGCACAATTTGATGGCCCATTGATAAGTGGCTCCTGCATTCTTCAACAAAAAAAACATTGTAGTATAAGCGTATGCTCCGAAGGGGGTGATGAACGTCATTTTGATGTGGTCTTCCTCCTTGAGAGCTATCTGATGATAGCCCGAGTAGCAATCAAGGAAGGAAAGCAAAATGCAGACAGGCGTGGCATCGATGACTTGATCTATGCGTGGGAGCGCGAAGAGCTCCTTCGGGCAGTGTTTATTGAGATCAGTATAATCCACACAAATCCTCCATTCATTATTATTCTTTTTGAGTACAAGTACAGGATTAGCTAGCCACTCTGGGTGGTAAACTTCTTTAATAAAACCAGCCACGAGTAGTTTTGCTAACTCTTTCTTGATAGCCTCCCTCTCGTCGGGTGCAAAACGACGCAATCGTTGCTTCTTCGGAGTGGCCTTAGGGTCGAATTTTAGGCAATGCTCGATCAACTCCTTGGGCACCCTTGGCATATCCGCTGGTTTACACGCGAATATGTCACGGTTTGCTCTAAGCAAGTTGACGAGCACGCTTTCTTATTTGTCACCTTGGCCGCCTGCAATCAGAGCAGTCTTGGACGAGTCGCCTTCCTGCAGCTGGATGGTCTTGATGCCGACGTTGCTGGGGTTAGGTTTAACCCTCGACTGGCTTGGCCGCTGGTTGGAGATCTCCATCTCCGTGTTGGTCAGCTTCAGCGCGGCCGCGAGTACTTCTGCAGATGGCTTTGGCATGCGTGAAGTCGTTGCGTACTCGATCGCCTCCTGGTCGCAGTCGTACGACTTCTTGAGGTCACCACGGAGTGTGAGCACGCCTGTCTCGCCCGACATCTTGAGTAGTAGGTACACGTAGTGGGGCACAACCATGAATTTGACTAGTGCTGGCCTGCCAAGAATGGCGTGGTACGACGAGTCAAAATCTGCCACCTCGAACTTGATGTACTCGGTGCGGTAGTTGTCTTTGGTCCCGAAGGTGACTGGCAGGACCACTGATCCGAGTGGTGTAGCCGCATTGCCTGGAACGATCCCGTAGAAAGGAGCCTTGCTGGGAGTGAGCATTGTTGAAATGTCCAGTCCCATCTTCTTTAGGGTACTCGCGAAGAGCAGATTGAGTCCGCTTCCGCCATCAATGAGTACTCGGGTAAGCTGCGAGCCCGCCACAATAGGATCTAGGACGAGCGGGAACTTTCCCGGCTCGGAGAAGCTGGTCCATTGATCCTCCCTGGAGAAGGAAATCGGGACCTCGCTGTATCTCAAGGGTCTTGTTGTGGCTGGTTCCACAGAGAGAATTTCGCGTAGGGTTTGATGAGGATATCACCATCAACGATACATCCACACATACACCAGCATCAACTTCGCCAACACCACTTGGTTCTATTACTCGTGCTCGTGCTCGTTGACTTACCCATCAAGTAAGTTCACTCTTAAGCTCAGGTTCATCATATTTAGACAATGGAGACACGTGCACTCTTGTTTTACTTAGGAATAATGGAGTGGATCAAAAGGGAAAAGGCATCGTGCAGGCTGGATTCGGGCTTCAGGACAAATACGAATTGTGACAGCCGCCACGACTTCATCCGGACTCCGTTTTGGGCGTTCAAGTACTTCCCGGAAAGCTTATCAAATCTACTTTCCAACGGATCCAGAATCACCTCCATATGTGTTCGGAGTCAACCGCAATCATCGTTTTTATTGAGTACTTTTCAGCCCACGGTGCTGCGTCACCCTATTTTGTCCCAATGGACCGTGTATCAAGTTGAGTCCAATTCGGACGCATCCTAAGGTTGGGATACGACCCCAACACTCTTGTGGTCGTTCTCCCACCTCCTTATACCCCTTAGCCGCCACCAAGAACACTTGGGTTTTGTTAGATGCAAGTTTAGCTTTTGCTACTTCCTTGTAGGCACACGTGCAGATCCATCCGCCCGTCCACTTGTTTTCGAAACCCCACCATATTTGAGATTCAGTTTGAGGTCTTCAATTACATCTCATATTTTCAGTACTTGTTCTACTTGTTCTTGCTAGTTCTTCGATTTGCGGATGGTGACGCAATCAAAGAGCATGTGACGCGACTTCGGGTGAATCGGGCATTGCTTGTGCAGGACTTGCTCGTATTCCAACTGGTTGTTCCCTGACTTCTTGCCACGCGGGTTGCGCTCGACAACCGTGACTTCATGGTCTGGCTTGCGCTTTTGGGGGTTCCCCGAGTGGTTCCGCTGGCTTTTCTCGAAGTGGCCGTTGCCGTTCCCTTGTTTGTCATGGTTGCGCTTGGGGAAGCGGTCATTTTCCTCATCCTCCTGGTCAGCCCATCTTGCCATCATGTCCCGCAGCTCCACGGCAGTTGTCGGGCGGTTGCGCCTGAAGTCGTGGTACGTGTTCTTCGAGAACAGGCCGTGTTGGAAGCAGTTGATGACATCCTCATCGGTGATGTTGGCGATGGTGGCGCGTGTCTCAAAGAAACGCTGTGTGTAAGACCGCAGGGTCTTGTATATCTCCTGCTTCGCTTGGGACAAGTCATGACAAGTGCCTGCCCTGATCATGGACCCCTGGAAGTTGTCGATGAAGGTGCGCTTGAGGTCCTCCCACGAGTCAATGGAGTTTGGCTTGAGGCTTTCAAGCCACGTGAGGGGTGCGGGTTCTAGGGAAACCGGGAAGTAGAGTGCTTTTGTAGAGTTGGAGCCCCCTGAAACTTCAATAGCGACGGAATAGCAACGAAGCCACTGGCGTGGGTCCTGCTTACCGTCATATTTGGGGATTCCGACTGGTTTGAAATCCTTGCGGTAGGACTTGTCCGTAATGTTCGTGGTGAAGGCGGGGAAGCGGTCGCTGTCGTCGTCGTCGTAGTGCCTGCCGGTACGGTCCTTCCTCCTTGCATCAATGACAAGCCGCGCGTCGCGGCCTTCATTGATCTTCTGCCCGAGGTCGATCGTGGGAGCATCCTGGAGGTGGGCTGTGACTGGATCGTGGCCGCGGTGCCTTGCCCCACGCTGGTTGCGAGGGGGTTGTTGTACTTCTTCTTCATTGTTGCCGCGCAGACGGGTGGCCCTCATGGTGCTGGCAGTTGTCCTTCCTCCGACTCCCTTGGCCTCCTCCGGGAGTGAGACTGACCGGCGTGGTTCCGAGTGGATGACACTGGATGTTGCAAATCGAGTTGCACGAGCGCGCGATGGGTCAAGTACTGCAACCTTTGGATCTGGGGGTTAGATGGGAGTTGTTGGGCCAAGAGTGCTGCCTCTGCAATCGCGCCGATCAGGGAAAGGTACTCGCGATCCGCGACTGCTGCAAAGGCGTTGGTGAGATCCCTTGGTCCGCGGGTGTGGTTCTGCGTGTTGCGCCTGCGTTGAGCGCGTTTGGCGTTCTTTGCCCACCGGATCCTTCGGTGCTCCTCGTCTTCATCTTGAGGAGCGTCTGTTGTGGGCTCGTCTGCTGAGACATCCGCGAGTTGTTCATTGTCATACTGGGTGCCCAGCTCATCTTCTTCCGCGTTGCGAAGGGAAGCCATGCAGACTTGTCGATCCGGCGAGTGGTTGGCCCTATGACCGTAGTCGAGTAGCTCTGTGCTACTCTCACCTTCTTCCGCGATGGGCGAGAGAGGTCTAACCTCTTGGAAGGGTAGTTCTTGCGTGAAGGCCACAAGGCGAGATTCGTAATCGAGTAGTTTGGAGGGCTCAAAGCCCTTTCAGTACACGAAACATCCTTATGGCGTTGATGTAATCATTAAACCCAGATGGCGGCCCGACAAGAATTCGGGGTGGCCATCGGGTTGCGACTGGTTTTGAAGGGCGGGGGCCGCTCGACGGGTGGTGGCTCCCTCGCCTCCGAGTCCTTTTCGGATACAATTTAGAGATGTAGTCCCGCACGTGGAGTACTTTATATCGGAGTCCGAGTAGAAGTCGGGAACGAGGGCCTCCCGGCTAGCGGTGGCACCCATGTCCCCGATTTGGAGCAGCAGATCCAAATCCTCCTCCATGTCAGAGAGGGATTTGGATCGTGGGGTCTTTGTAAATCGGTTTGAATCCGAGTCGAGTAGATCTGTTGCATCTCGAGTTGGAGTCGTTTTGAAAATGGATGTCATTTCGATCTGCTGAACCAGATCCGAAAACAGTGTGTCGTCGAGGTTGTCGACGAAGTCGTCAAGATCGCCGCTTGTGGTCGATGAAGTAGCCTTCGAGTGCTTGGAGTTGGCTAGGTGGCTGTTGAAGCCACCCAAACCATCGGCGATGCAGATCAAAGAGCCGAAGATGAAAGTCGTGCCCTTGTCGAGCACGGCGCTGGTGGAGTTGAACGACGCCATCGAGTTCTCCGGTGGATCTTCGATGAGCTCCCCTACCTGGCGCGCCAGCTGTCCGTGTCTTACCGCCACACCCACCGAAGGATACCCACGAGGTGGTGAGTTTGGTTGGTTGGGTGTCGGCGAGATCAGGAACTCGAAGGTGTAAAGGAACATAGGGTTTTAGACAGGTTCGGGCCGCTGGGAGCGTAATACCCTACGTCCTGTGTGGTTTATATTGCCTTTGATGGTGGTGATTGTGATTGTCCCCGAGGGGGTACCTATCCGCCCTTATATAGTCCGGGGGACAGGTTTACATGGGAATCCTAGTTGGGTACAAGCCAAGGAGTCCTACCCGACTACTTCCCGGGTAGTCTCTATCCGACTCCGACTAGTCTAACTACCGTACGAGTAATCATATTGCATTACAAGTAGTTACAATGGACATGGGGTGTGGGCCATGTCCCACCCCGAATCCTAGGTGAAGTGTGCCACGTGGCCAGTCCCGTGTGCCCGGGTCTGACAATCAGGCCAGTTTGCATATGTCACCTTTTGAAGCACTCTATGGCAGGAAATGCAGAACGCCGCTGATGTGGTCAGAAACTGGGGAAAGACTGTATTTTGGCCCAGACACGATCGTGGAAGCTGAGGAGAATGTCACCAAGGTCAGAGAGAACTTGAAGATAGCACAGAGCAGGCAAAAGAGCTACGCCGACAAGAGAAGAAGGGATCTCTCGTTTGAAGTCGGAGATCATGTGTACCTGAAGGTGTCACCACTTCGAGGCACCAAGAGATTCCATATGGAAGCTAGCTCCTAGGTATGTTGGACCATATCCGATCATTCAAAGGATCGGCGAATTGGCATACAACTTGCAACTAACAGAAGAACTTACTGGGGTACACCCAGTCTTCCATGTTTCACAACTACGCAAATGCTTGTGAGTGCCAGATGAGATGTTACCGCCAGAGGCAGTAGACTCTCAAGAAACACTTGAGTATGTTGAATACCCCGTGAAGATACTAGCCCGGGCAGACAAAGAAACCAGGAGGACCTCCATTCCATACTGCAAGGTCCTTTGGAGTTATCACACAGAACGAGAAGCCACTTGGGAAAAGGAGTCCGATTTGAAGAAGATGTACTCACACCTTTTCGAGAACCAGGTAAACCTCTAATCTCGGGGACAAGATTCTTGTGAGGGGGGAGTCTGTAACATCCCAGGTTTTACCTAGAATGTTAATGTTGCAAAAATCGTGAATTTTAAAAACTTTTCGTGTATGTGCTCCTAGTTAGGATCAAATGAAAGGATATTCTCTCCTACCCAAATTCCAAGAAGATTTAACCAAAATTAAACTAAGGACGATATTGTTAGTGTGTAACTTTGGAGTCTTTTGGATTTATTGCAATCTACCTTGTTTGAAATTGTTGTTGGATCTTATTTGAGATGTTTCCAATTTGTTTGATTCAATTGAGTGGAATTTGAATATGAATGGGCCATTCAAATTCAAATTCAAATACTAACTACCCTAAGCCAACTTGGGCCAATAGCCCGAAACCGGCCCACACGAGCACAGCCCGGCCCAACACCCATTCCCCCTTCCCCCACGAGAACGGTCCACACAACACGGCCACTCCGGCCCAGCCCGCCAGCCGCACCGCCGCACTCCCTTTACCCCTCACTCGGGCAACCGACAAGCGGGGCCCGCTTGTCAGCTTTCCCTTCCACCTCCAGCCACGCCCCCGCGACGCTTCTGCCCCGCGACAAGGCAGCGAAACCGCCGCGCCCTTCACCTGCATCACCACCGCGCCCTCCGCCTGCGTCACCCTGCACCCGCGCCTCGCCTGTCCTCGCTCCGCGACACGGGAGTGAAACCGCCGCGTCTCCTGTGTCGGCCACCGCGCACGCACCGCAAACCCTAGCCCGCGCCACGTCGTTCGATGGCACCACGCGTCTCCGTGCCGCGACCGTCCCATCGCCGCCCTCAACGTCTGGGCCTACGCCACGAACCCTAGCACAGCTTCCGTAAGAACCCCCCGAGGCCGCCGCCAAAAATCCTAGCCGCCTCGGTGTCTCCCTCTTCCACCGCCGCCGGAACAGAAAGGGAGGAGAAGGAAGGAGGGAGAAGGAAGGAGAAGGAGAACACGGGGAGAAGGACGTCGCCGCTGTCGCAGGAGCGTCTTCACCGAGCCAGCACCCCGATTGACTACATCGATGACCCCGCGTTGTCCGGCTCTGCTCCTCCTCGCCACGGCCTCGCCTCTCCGCCGCCTCGAGCATCATCTTTCCCAGCCTCGACCGGTGAGCTTCGCCACCGCTCCCCATCTCCCTTGTGCTGGCGGCACCACCGATGAGCCTTCCCTAGCTCTGCTCTAGGACCCCCAACCCCCTGTCCTGGCCTTCGTGCCGCCCTTGCTGCAGGAGCCCGTCGCGCCGCTCGTCCTCCCCTCAACCGCCGCCGCCTCCCCGCCGCCGCGTCGTGCCGCGAGCCCGGGACGCCGGTACCCCGCGCATGGCACAGCCATGCCGCGGTCCCGGGATGCCAGGACTCGCGCGCGTGCGTGCACACCCGAGCCATGGCCTTGACCCGCCGCCGTGCTACCACGCCGGCGACGAGCCGCGACCCTAGGAGACCAGGACACCGCGGGCACACACACACGCGCACATCCAACACCGACCCATGCCGAGCCTTACCATCAGGCGTTTCCCTTTTGCCATGCCGCCACCGCCACTGTCGTCGCGTCGCGGCTACGGTGATCGCGCACACCCCCGCGACGTCGCGGCCTAGCGCACGCGGCCGCCTCTACGGCATATCGCTGAGCGCCTCGCATGCGTTTGCACACACACACTCGCTGCACACACACGAACACACGCACACCTATCTACCGCACCGGATCCAGGCGCTACCGCACCGGATTCTACCGAGGTCGACGCGTGGGTCCGCCCAGTCAGCGAGAGGAGGAGAAGGAGGAGGGGAAGCCGCCCAGCCCGACACGGCCCACGGTGCTACTAGGCCCGAAGACGCGTCAGCCCGCGATGAAGCCGAAGCCGAAGCCAGCCTGCTAAACCCCGAGCCGGCCCGCCTAGTCGTAACCGAGCTGGCCTGCGAGCCGAGCTGAGTTGATGGGCCAGATCGAGCCGGCCCATCACTTTCAGCCCAAAAACGGAGCCGAGCCCCGTTACTCTTTTTCCTTTTTCCAACCTGACCTGTGGACCCCGTCTGGCAGCCTCGTGGTGAGACTGACCAGTGGGTCCCACTGACTGTTGACCCCGTTGACCGGTCAGTGTTGACCGGTCAACGCTGATGTCAGCAAGGCCCACTACTGATGTCAGCTGGTACTGACCCCCCTGCTGACATCATGCTGACGTTAGCATGCGACGTGGCACTGTCTGGTGCTGCCACGTGTCGCTGCTGAGTGATTTTCTTTTCAGAAACTTGTTTATTAATTTCAGAAATAGGTTTTTCCTTAGAAAATTCATAGTAAATTAACCGGACCTCCGAAAATTATGAAACCAGTTCCATATTTCTTCTAAAATCATGAACTGCCTGTTAGAGTAGGTTTTGTTGTGATTTGGGTCTTATTTGGTAACTTTTGTGCGTATTTAAATTTTGGTCCTTACCCTTACTCGTATTTACGAATAGGACCCAACTACGAGGAGCTGATCAACGGCCAGGACCACCCGGAAGCGCAGGAGGACTTCGAAGAACCACCAGGTTCATGGCCATCTATGATTTGAATACCTATTAGGCATTGCTTGCTAGATACGCTACTGCTTCATGATGTGTTACTATGAGATGAAGCTGCATAGCCTATTTAATTACCTGTACTCCTTGCAATCCTATTACACTGGAATATTATATGAAATGCCTTGCTATGCTTTGCATGTGTATGTGTGGGAATGGATGGATAGTCTTGGCGTGAGTGGAGATACACTTTCCAGGAGTTGGTGAATAGAGCTTTTAGCCGGGAGCGGGCGAACTTAACTCGATCGTGGATCGAGGGCTTGGGGTGTGTATCTTGGCACACCCTACGGAGTACCTGTGGTGGGTATAACTTGTTGGATAATTGGTTGAGGAGTTGGGGGCACCCGTAATGGGTGCAGTTGCGGACCATCGTGGTGAAGACGCATACGATGAAGATGCCCGCTTCGGCAATTGAGGACCGGGTGAGAGTAACTATGATTAGTGGGGCTATGTTAAGCGTGCACACCACTTACCCATTATGAGGGTGGGCCCAGTCCGGGGCTGGCAAGTGCGGTACCAAGCCGGTAGGAGGATCGAGTATCGGTGCAAGGGAAGGAGGTGCTGACCTCACGTTCCCCGAGACGCAAGGGAGGCTTCACAGTCCCGGGGCGACCTCTTGCGGGAGGATGCACCCAAGACCCCGGAAAGCCGGATGGTGCCGTGGCTCCTAGTCCTGTTTCAGTAGACCGGTGTCTCGGCGCTCAGTCGGCTGATCCCGGCTGGCGTCGATTCGAGTGGGTCCAGGTGTACAACCCCTGCAGGGTGAAAACTATATGTATAACCGCGCCCTCGGTCATGGACAACCCTACTCTTCTGTTGCTCTTATTAGTTAGTGATACTCATGATTTCTACCTCCCTCTAGAGATGGCTTCCTGCATGGGGCAGTTGAGATGCGAGGAGAGGGAGTCCTCGCATCGACTTGGTGGTTTTGGAAGGTGTGTGTTGGACCGGGAGTCCGGAATGCCGGAGGCCCGAGTTCAAAGTTGGAAGAAGTTATATATATATATATATATATATATATATATATATATATATATATATATATATATATACATGCATAGGAAACCCCAACTTAATCCATTGAACTTTTGTTATACCCTTAGTATAGTCCACTTTAAAGCTTGCATTCGGATGGTGATGTAAACCTATCCCATACCTTGGGGATAGCCTGGTACGATGCAGGATCCGATCCGGAGTTCGACCCCAACGATGACGGTTGGTACGATTGAAGTCCGTGCTACGCTCGAGTTGCTAGTGGAGGAGGCTCTAGAAGATGAAGGACGGCTAGAAGCCTAGCTACCACTTTCCGTTTTTTGCTTGTTCGCTCTAGCCGAGAGGCTTGTAATGAATCCCGCACTACAAATCCTATGGATTTATGTAATAATTAAACCCGTGATAGAGCTTGATCCAGGGACTATCACAATGATACAGGGAGTCGGATTCTCGATTTGGGAATCCGGTTCATTTCAATGGGTGTGGAAAGAATTCATGCATGCTCAAATAATTGTATTTTGTATCGTGGGGATACTTTCAGAGACTTGGACAAATGCCCTGTATGTTCTACAAGTCGGTACAAAAATAATGCCGGTTATTGTGGTGGCGACAATCAAGGTCTAGCCGATGGGAATAAAAGGACGAGGAATAGTGTTGCTTTTGTGTCGCCAGCAGACACTACTTTAGGCATTTTTGAGAAGCAGAGCAGAATTCCTGCCATGGTTATGTGGTACCTCCCTGTTTCGGATCGCATGAGGCGTTTCTTCTCGAACCCAAAGGATGCTGAACATATGCGATGGTGGGATTCAGATAAGCGCAAGAAGGGCGATGGAAAGCTTCGACATCCAACTGATGCTCGCTAGCGGAAGAAATTCGATGAGAAGTATGATATGGAATTTGGAAAGGACCCGAGAAATATTTGGTTTGCGTTGAGTATCGATGGAATGAATCCATTTGATGAAAGAACTAGCACCCACGGCACATGGCCAGTGATATTGATGATGTACAATCTGCCTACATAACTATGCCAGAAGAGAAAATATCTTTTGCTATCCGTCCTTATACAGGGCCCGAAGCATCCTGGCATCAATATAGATGTTTTTCTTGAGCCTCTGATGAAAGATATGGAAATTTTATGGAAGGAGGGTATCGACATCATTGATGGTTTTACACAGCAGCCCTTTAATCTTAGAGCAATTATATTCGTCACCGTCCATGATTACCAGGCATTGTTTGTCCTATCAGGATAGATCATAGGTAGGACGGGATGCACAGTGTGCGTGGATGACACCGTATCGTCTTTTCTGGAAGGTTCTCGAAAGGTAGTTTATCTTGGGTACAAGTGCTTTTTGGTGGAAGGACATAGGTACCCAAGTAAGAAGTTCTATAATTTTTTTATGGCATGCCTGAATTACATTCTGCTCCAGTAAAATGAGACGGGCACTATGTTTTCGATATGGTCTGGACCATCCAGGTCACTTATGGGAAGA
This sequence comes from Panicum miliaceum, assembly GCA_032594955.1. Classification (NCBI taxonomy): domain Eukaryota; kingdom Viridiplantae; phylum Streptophyta; class Magnoliopsida; order Poales; family Poaceae; genus Panicum; species Panicum miliaceum. The sequence continues at coordinate 9,910,780 of CM064065.1, read as the reverse complement.
AGAAGAAAGATGGGAAGAAGACAAAGAGAGATAAGACACCTATCGATGGCGTATCATTCAAGAAACAGTCCATCTTCTACAAGTACTTGCCGTATTGGGCGGATCTTGAGGTCCGCCATGCAATCGATAGTATGCACTTGAAGAATAATGTGTTTGGTAACACAATTGGACTCCTTCTGGAGACATCAGCGAAGATAAAGAGTACCTTGAAGTCGCGCCAGGACTTGGTAGCTATGAAGATAAGACAGGATCTTCACCCTGTGGATAAAGGAAATGGCAGATATGAACTCCCCCGGCTAGCTACAATTTGACACATGATGAGAAGAAGGCAATGTGCGAGAGCTTACGGGGGATCAGAGTCCCAAGTCGTTTCTCCTCCAACATAAGAAAACTAGTCTTGATGAAAGACCTATCGCTATGCGGCTATAACTGTTACGATTGTTATGTGTTGCTGACGGTATTCCTCCCGATTGCAATAAGAGCGATCAAGCCATCATATGTAAAGATGGTAATCACTTGGTTGTGTTACTTCTTCAACAAGATTTCACAAAAGGTGATCGACGAAGATGAATTGCGGAATCTCCAAGAATTTATTGGGGAGACTATGGCGCAGCTCGAGATATGCTTCCCTCCGGGATTTTTTTATATAACGGAACACCTAATGATTCATATGGTCGATCAGATACGGGCACAAGGTCCACTTTACCTACACGAAATATGGACGTATGAGTGTATCATGTCCATTCTCAACTGGTACATACTAAATCGTGCTTATCCTGAGGGGTCGATGATAGAGGGATACATTACTGAAGAAATTATCGAGTATTACCTAGGTTACCTAAATGATAACATGGTTCTTGGTTTGCCTATTCCATGCTTTTTAGGGAGGTTGAAAGGTGTGAGCACAAATGGGAGGAAAACCTTTGTCGACAAAGATTTTAAAGGTGTGCAACAAGCACATTAAAGCATATTGCAGCACCTCACCATAATAACACCTTTAGTCAATGAACACTTGAGCATGATTCATGCAGAAAGTAATGGACGCTCGAATGATTGGATCATGAGAGAGCACAAGCGTCGACTGACTTCATAGTTGAAGGACCTGGATCTACCAGATGGGGAGACCGTGGATGAGCAAATGATCAAAAGATTGGCAGCTGGCCCATCTAGTCAGGTCATATCATGGCAAGGGTATGATATTAATGGATATCTATTTTATATTGCCGCAAAGGATAAGATGACCGTATCTCAGAATAGTGGTGTTCGTATTGAGGCCTTAGACGCGAGAACAGGCAAAAGTACAACTTATTTTGGCATCATAGATAATATATGGGAAGTGCATTATGATTCCAATATACAAATCCCGGTCTTTCGGTGTCATTGGGTCAAACACCCAAAAGGTGTTGAGGTGGACAGCTATGGCCTCACGATTGTTGACCTCAACAATATTGTTTATAAAGATGACCCATGGGTACTTGCTTCACAAGTCGCACAGGTACTGTATGTTGTTGATCCCGCAAAGAAGACAAAACACGTTGTCGTCCCTGGAAAACAAGATATCATAGGAGTAGATGGTATCGTGATGTGGAAGAATATAATCAATATGATGAAATGAATTTTTTTCACAGACGTACCACAGAAGATGAGGATTATAGAAGTAGCATAAGAAAGGACGACAAGCCATGGGAGCGCAAGGACGGAGAATCGAGAATTGTTACCGCTTAAATATATGTAGCTAGTAAATTATTTTTGGATTCATGTAATCGAGAAGTGTTTGACTGTATCAAACCTCACTATAATTAATGATACTTGGAATCAATATATATGATGAAATATGCTCGTTATATTTCTTAGAGATGTGTTTTTGGTATTTATTTTAAGTTCTACATGTCACAATACGCCTATGTTACAAATTTAACTTTTTATGTGTTTTGCTAATTTTTCTAAACTAAATGAATTTTCAAAATCATAAAAAATTTATTATATACATTGAAATGTGATTTTGGTATCTTCTTTAAGTTCTACGGTCACAATAGATTTTTTTTTATAAATTTCACTTTTTTTATGTATTTTTCTATTTTTTTGAATTAAATAAATTTGAAGAATAAAAAAAATTGTTATATACACTATGGTTTTGGTATTTTCTTTAATTTCTACAGGTCACAATAGGTTTTTGTTACAAATTTTAATTTTTTATATGTTTTACTATTTTATTTAATTAAATAAATTTTCAAATTAAAACATAATTTGTAAGGGCCGGTGGGGGCGTCACCCGCATCTTTAGGGGCGGGTGCTCCAACCGGACTCTACAAATTATTTTTAAATTTATTACTGAAATTCGTTTAATTCAAAAAAATAGCAAAAGACATAAAAAACGTGAAATTTGAACCGTAAGGCTATTGTGACATGTAGAACTTAGTAAAAAAATGAAAACATATTTCAATATATCTAATGATTAAAAGTGTGAAAAACATAAAGTGAGCTAGATAGTAGTGTGGGTTCCTATAAACTGAAATGAGGTTTTGATAATATTTTAAAGTTCTACAGGTCACAACAGGCTCATGATACAAATTTTACTTTTATTTTATGTGTTTTGCTATTTTTTTGAATTAAATTAATTTTAGAACAGAAATAAAATAATTTGTAGCGGCGAATGGGGGTTGAGCCCTATAAATATACTACTCTCTCCAACACTTGGCAAAATTTTCGTGTTCGCGCCGAGGACGCCGTTAGGCTACCAAATTTTTTTTGGCTCTCCCTCCTCGCTGTGCCTTCGCCCCGGCCCCCTCCCACGCCGGCGCCGGCGCCACCCTGCACCTGTCCCGCTTCCCGCCGGCGCCGCCGCTACCCGCCGGATCTCCGCCGCGCGCGGGCCCTCCTCCTCCTCTACGCGCCCGCCCCTCCGCGCCGGCTCCTCCGCGCCGCCTCGTCCTCCCCGACCTCCGGCGCCGTCGACCCGCCTCGTCGCCGGCCTCCTCCACGCTCGCCACCGCTCCTCCCTTCCTCCCCTCCTCCGGATCTGCGCCGCCTCGACTCCTCCCCGGCGGCCCGACCCGCGACGCCTCCTCCCTGGCAGCCCGACCCACGCCACCTCCTCCCCACGCCACCCGACCCGCGCCGCCTCGCCTCCTACCCACGCCGCTGACTGGCGCCGCCTCTTCCACGTGCCGAGCCGAGCCAACAAGGTGAGTTTCTTGTTCTTTTTTTTCATTTTAAATGTGAATTCAATTGAAATGTGATGGAAAATGTGGTTTCATTATCATACTTATTTTTTTATGAATGTCAAATAATAAATGTGAAAAGTGAGTATAGTGAAATGTAAAATTTGAATTAGTGAATTTTGAATGTGAAAAATAGTGAAAAGTGAGTATAGTGAAAAGTGACATTTGAATGTTTTAACTTTATGTCGATTTTAACATAGAAAGGTTAGAAATACTTCAATTATGTGACTATATGTGGATTTATGAAATGTGAATTTGAATATGAATGTAAATAATTGATTGTGAAATTAGATTAGTTTCAATTTGAATTAGTTTTATTTTTCATTTTGAAATTTGGATGTAGATTGTACATATACTCTCAATTTGAATTAGTTTTATTTTTTCCGTTGAAGGTACTAGATGTCATAGGTTACAGTTGTCTTCTTTTACGGTAGATGTATATCTTTTGAGTTCAAATATTTTCAGCCAACAGATTAGTCCACTCAACAAGCCTTGCATATCCTTGGATTCTACTTTTATACCCGTGTAGTCAGGTCAGTTTTGCTGAGTACCTTCGTACTCAGTGTTTGTGCAATATATGTGTTCAGCTGCTTCAAGAGGAGCTCGGAGGTCAAGACTTCAAGGCCTAGAGGATATGTTGAGTCCATATACCTCTAGATGTTTTCAAAAACTTGTTACAATGAGGATAGTTTAATAATCAAACTCTGCGACCGCATGATCATAGTTTAATAATCAAACCCTACCACCGTATGATCTATGTTTGAAACTCTGTAAAACTGGTTTGCATTAAGGTTTGTGCTTATTGTATAATAAATCTCACCTTATTTTTCTGATGCTCCAATGCAAAACGATCCTGTACGCATATCTGAGATATGGTTATACGGTGAAACCTGATGGACTACTGGATTTGTTCCGTCTTAAGAGCGTTGGATTTGTTCCGTCTTAAGAGCGTTAGCTAGTTTATCTTTCTAAAAAGGTGATCAGACGCTCTTAAGCCGGGATAAATTGGGCTGTTCCCCCACAACCCCCGACCATCCCAAAGTGGTCGGGGACGATCCTTACAGGACGAATGACTAATCAAGCGTGGATTCTACGCCCGTGCACAGCAGCCTCAGGCTTGGCATAGGAACGATGCCCCAAGCTTCGACGGCACACCTCAGCGCACGCCGAGACCAGCAAGGCGGATATCATCACGCATGACGCAATAGGACGGGAGACAGGACGCATGGGCCCACCAGGTGGGCCCACCTCAACCAAGCATGGACGCCTGCCCGACCTCAACCAAGCATATAGTTCACCCCGACTACTAGGGTCGAGGGACCCCTTCTTCTTCAAATTGTAACCCGGCCTTCGGATATAAGGGAAGTCGAGACCTCTCACTAGGGCATGCCACACATCTTGTGTATGCCACACGGAAGCTTGGAGATCGCTCTAGGCATCACACACACCTCTAGCATTTCTTGCACCCGCTTACGAGCGATCCTCTTGTAAGCCGAAAGGGCAGTTGTACCGAGGAACACGAGCTCGAAGAACCCTGACACTGGAGGTAGGGTATTGCACCTCCCGACGGGCCAGTATAATTCTTGGTGTCTCGATTGTTCACGCCATCGATCCTAGAGCAGCGCGGCGCATAACTCACTAGCCGGTTATCAAAACACCAACACTGCTCCAAAATTTCACACAAAATGTTGAGCTTACTTATTGTAATTGTTGATTGTACAAATGTTGAATCTAGTATTTTTAAATGTTGACTATATTAGTTTAATGTCCTGAACATACTTAAATAAAACCTTTAACAAAATAATAAATGATTTACCCAGATTAAAAAAATAAAAAGAACAGCACACATACTTCATTTACTTTGCACCGTGCTGCTATGTGACTTGCTAAAAGTGCTAGTGGCAAATTGGCCTGGCAACGGCTGTTCCTTTGTTCCTCGCTAGCAGGCAGGCCGGATTACATAGTGGTGGGCCATGGGCGGGCAGGTCTATGCGTGGCTTATACGCACGCCTTCGCAACCCTCCTCTCCTGTCTTCCGCGCCCCAGCCTTTTCCATTAATTAGGTGATGCCCGTGGGTTGCTACGGATAAAATAAAAACTAAAATATATTAAAATTTCATTATCATACGAGGGATAACATGTATTACTACCTACATATAATGTTTCTCAATTTCAAACCTCTTGCAGCAAGAACAAAGGAGCATCTCAGATCTGCACTATAGCCACTGCCTTTGCCATCTTCCGCGCTTCGCAGGCATGACGGCGGTGGTGTGTCGTGTTTGGGGTGGAAGGGGGAGGGGCAGCGACGCCTGCTCACAAGGTCCGTAGGGCTGCCATCCGCTGAAGCTAGGGACCTCGTAATGGGGCGGCCCTGGTCGTCTGCTCACCACGAGGCGGTGGTGGTGCGATAGGGGCGGCGAGATGACGGTGGCGGTGGCGTGTAAGGTTTATGGCCGCGGGGAAAAAAGAAATAAAAGAACGTGTGGTGCGACATTTGGTTCTGCGGAAAAAAGATAAAAAAGAGAGAGCGGGGGCGAGCGAAAAAAACAGAGGGTGGGCGGGGACGGAGCGTAGGATGGATGACTTATGAGATTTTGTCCTCTCTCTTTTTTAGTTGTATATGATAATACGGGTGCGTTGCTACGGCACAAAACATTTATATTATAATACACATAGTATCCAACAAGGTAATATTAATGTGAAAATAAGCCCGGATATTATTTATATTTTACTCTTTTTCTTTCAGCGATTTGTACCTGTGCATTGCTATGGGCAAAACAAAATTCTTCCATGTGCATTAATCTTCATCTTGAAAAAATATATGTGACATACATATAGTCATGGAAGCATGCATTACCTTAAATTTAAGTACAAATAGCTCGACTCAGGAGCCTAGTCCATGATTTTTTTTCTACTAGTGAATTAAAGGAATGGAAGCCACATGTTTATCATGTCACTTTGGATACATGGGCCAAAAGGTGGAATAGTAAGGGGTCATGTCATTTTGGATACATCGGGCTAAAAGGTGGAATAGTAACGGGGTGTTTGATTTTGGAGGACTAAACGTAGCCCTATCATGTCAAAAAAAATCTCATTATTTAGAATATTAAATAAAATTTAATTACAAAACTAATTTTCAGAACCCCTGTGCTAATTCACAAGAAGAATCTAATAAAGTATATTAATCTATAATTAGCTGATGGTTATTGTAGCATCACAAAATTAATTAGCATCTATCTGTGAAAATATTTTTTAAATAGATTTTATTTAATATTTTTAAATAATAAAATTATTTTTGATGTGATGAGGTTAAAGTTTAGCACTTCGAAACTAGGAGGGTCTAAGAAGAATACTTTACCCCTTCTTTCTAGTATTTTCTATGAACACGCGGGCAAGCGACATGCGCCAGTGCGCCACTCTGGCCTCTCTCATCCTTTTCTCTCTCTGTCGGCAAGAGGGATGGTCATCAGATGGCAGTAGCTCATCTCCTCCCCCCTCATCGGACAGAATCTTTTCTCCCCTGCTTCGTTCGCCGTCCGCCCCCCTCCAGTTTACTCAGTTTGTCGCCGATGCTGATGTGCCTGGTGCGCGCCCAGTCGTTGTAGTACGTCTTGTTGGGGGGCACCCGCCACCCTTTGCCGGCGCCGACGATGTGGTACACCCCGGCCGTCGAGCCGGGGACGAGGGACGCCACGACGGCGGAGAGGAGCAGCAGGGCGTGCTGGCCCCGGCGCGACATGCTCGGTCGCCGGCCGCTCCTTCGCTTCTTTCCTTCCGCTGCCGCTCCGCGCGCTTCCTGATCCCAACCTCCCTAGGCCGGAACCTTCCCTTCCCTCGCGGAAGAAAAGATTGCGATGGCGGAAAGGGAGAGACGGTACGGAGGGGCCAGCGGAGGAGGGAGCAAAAATTGAGGGAAATTCAGGAGTTGAATCCATGGACGTCTGCCTATTTTTGATACGGGCTGTTAAGTCGCTCCGCTCCAGAATTGGCAAATCATTGGGGGGTCGCAGGTGGGCAACCGTTCAGGGAGTTCGTATGCCTGTGCTTTTGCCATGTTTGGCTGGTGAAGAAATTCAAAGAGAGAGCAGCAAGTCGGCTGTAAAAGCATCTCGAGCGGATCCCCTCCTTTCGCAATCCAACTATCAGAGTATCCAACTATCAGAGTTTACATAAATATTGTACTCCAGCAGATCCTCTTTATATCTATTTTTTCAATAATTATTAGGACAAACCAATAATCCATCCTAACTCTCCCCAAATAGAGGGAGAGTTGAAGCTCTTCTAATACGGTAGTTAGCTTAGGATAAAATTATTAGGAAACTGAAAAAGCAACTTTCCCAATAACCATAATGAAAAAGCAACATTGGGGTACCGCTAGAGATGCTGTCGTGTCCGAAATGATCGAGGCACTACGACCGTCGCCTCCTGTTGCAATATTTCCCTTCCCCAATGTTGCGTGTACATACAATGAACAATAGCATCGTAGAGGTTCTTGCTACCAGTTGGAGCCTCACGATCAGTTCGTGTGCGAGCTGGTAATTGCAATATTGCCATATGACTCATGTTGGTAACAAGTAACAAGATAAAGAAAAAGAATAATAGCAAAGAACAAGCATATGCCACTCATCAGTAGTACAAGCTTAACTCGTTACATGTACAATACACGCTATAAGGCTACAGTCAAATGAATGTAAACTACGGACAGTCGAAAGGTGTTACAGCCGAACTTAAGGTTGGGTGAAGCGAGTCATCGCGTGCACAAGTAAATAAGCTCTCCACTTGTTCCAGACAAAAACATCAGCGAATAACCATATACAGGTAAAAAGATCTGCTTCATCTTGTTGAGAATACCATTAACTTTGACTACACTCAACAGATGACTCTGTATTTTGAGCATTCTACTCTAGTTACAAGGCCTTTCAGTAGGCAGTCCTAAATATATGTACAATAATGAACGGGAGACACATCCTCCTTACAACATACACATTGCACGATCAACTTCTTCAAGCTACTAGATAACCCTGTTTTGCTCTAATTGTTTGCTCTAACCATCATATATAGTCCAGCCAGCGCACATCAAAACTGAGTTAATTACCATGAGATACTGACCATGAGATACTGATCTAGTACATGTATTATCACGTCAGCCTCTAGCCCGAAAGAACATCCTGTCTCGGATATACTTCATCGGCCCTAGGGCACCTAATTCTGTACAGACCCTTAGGCCCTCAAGATGATGAATAGTAACGCCACACAAATTTACAAACACAATAAACAGATGCTGACAGTTCGCCTTCCGTTTGAGGCCTGTCATACTCTTGCAAATTTTGTTCAGTTTGCTTGGAAGTCTCAAGCAAAGCATCCAAAACTAACACCTGGCGTTGTAGGTTACTTGAATGGTGCACTTGCATCTTTGCTGCTCTGGTGACACAATGAGACCAGGCTGGAAGGGGTAACTGATGATTAGTGTTCTGCATTGAGGACTCACTAAGCACGGCCATCAGAGAAACAGCATCACCAAGAGCATATAAGCATCAGGGGCATGCATGGCAACCCTAAAACCTTTTTTTCCTTCAGTACAACTCTCATCGGATCTTTCACACAAGCTCAAGCACTTTGATGCTGCCACTAGAGTTGGCAGCCACTACCATGTTTGACTTCCCTCTCCAGCAAACACTGGACACAAATTGCTGGTTGTCTTCATTTGTCACTTGTCCAGTTATCGGGTCAATAGAACCAAACTTATGAGAAGTTATTGGCATAGGGAAGGTTTTGTAGTATGAAAATACCTGCACGCACCAAAAAACATATGAGCAATACTTCCACTGATAGATTCATGGATATGCTTCATTGACATGCGGTAAATAAATGGGAGAATTTCATATTTGCCATTAAGGAGGCTCTATATTTTTGTTCTACCACTAAGTGAACCTATAGCTTAAAAATAAAATACCACCCAAAGGACGATTGGCAAAAATAAAACATGCGACTTTTCAGTGGCAAAGTCAAAATATCAAACAATTTACGCAATCGAAGTTGTAATCTGTCACCTATGTGATCTACAGTAATAGCCACAACATCAACATGAGAATCTTCACTATAAAGCTGAGGGAGTTGGTTCACGAATTGCAATACACAGCGAGGGTTGGAACCAGAAACTTGCCAGGCCCCAGGCTATCAAGTGGTGATACATCTGAACCTTTGACATTTGTTCAACTTCTATAGGATTTGCATTGCCTTTTTGGCTTTGAACCAGGCTGCAGCCAGGGCCCTGGCTCTGTCACTGTACACAAGTAGAGGTGATTTTTCCCAAGGGGGACAGAGGAAAAATGGAACACTTGTTATTCACTTATTTCTCATACTAGTGAGGTAAGGATCATGTTAGGTTGAGGGACTGGGTCCATGGTAATCATTTGCGCTATGAGAGAGAGAGAGAAACAGTTTCCGGAGCACACCAATGTGCTGAACATATAGCTGCTCACTTGAAAGGTTAAAATTTGACAGAGAACTCAATTCCTGACAGTGTCTTCTCACTAAAACAAGTCAGCATGCCAAGGAAAATGTATGCACTATACATAAAATACTCACTTCATTGGTTTCGGAGCCACATGTTATGTATCCATCATGAACAGATAACCCTACAAAATTCTGCACAAGCAATAATTAGTAAGGTTGATTTCAGATTAATTACACAAACAAGTTAACTTAAGAAAACAAACACGCAGTACTAAAACTTAAGAAAACAACTTAAGTTATCTCGTACCTTCTCGTTGGTATGACCACTCAGTGTCAGGCTGCAAGAATCAGCAGACAATCCACTGCAATTAGTCTGGTTAAGATCCCATATCTTCAATGTGTTGTCCGTTGATGCAGAGATAAGTGTTTCTGGATCCAAGAACCTTACATAACTGACAGCTTTCCCATGTCCCGAAATAGTACACCAAGGGATCCTTGTGTTCCTCAGATCATAACAGTATATCTTGTAATCAGCTGAACCAAAAGCTAACATGCGGGAGGAGTATGGAGAGAATTGAACACAGCATACATTGGCCACATTTCTGATTGTATCAATGCAATTTTTCTGAGAACAAGAAATTAAAAAATATTAAAAAATGAAGTATGAAACTGTAGTTGTGGAAGATAAAAGTAAGGGTAACAGTCAACCCAACATACACGAACTGCAGATTCCTGTGTATATTTACACCGCAGCCTTTAAAATGCCTTTGAGTTATCACCCAAGTGACAGCAAAAATATGGCAGCTAGATGAGTTTGATATTTCTCTTGTATAACTCTATGTCTCACCTTAAGTATCAACTATTTAGCATGTTTTTAAGTCAGGATATTGAAGATATGAGTAACATATAACACCCATGTTCGAAATAAGGACTCAAAGTAAGAAAACTTTCCCGATAAAGAAAAGGATGTATTTCAGTAACATGCCTGGTTAATACTCCATACTTTCACGCAACAATCGTCACTACCACTTGCCAACTTAGTAGGGTCCACTTCAGAAAAACTCACAGACCAAGCTCTTTTCCGATGCTCTGTAAACTGCGTGAATCCTTGACCAGAGCTGGCATCCCATAACTGCATTTCACAATAATAATTAAGCTAAATGATAAAAAAGAGAGAGAAATGCAGGAATAACACAAAGACCATCTCCAGCCTGATGCTCATAGAAGAGAAGCTTTTGCTCTTTGTTAAAGTATCAAGGGAAAAGCAAAGACACATCCAAACCATAAGAAAATCATAAATGGGAGGAAAAGATAGCAACTCAGAAATTGAAAATGCTTGGGGTAGCAATTGAGCAGTGCTGAATGCCAAAAGGCTGAACAATAAGAAACTGCTGCTTTTCACATAAAGCAACTAGAAGATGAAACAGTCTAGATATGAAATGGTGTTATTGGTCCATCTTCATATTCATATTTTCTGACTAACCCACTCATCCAAGAAGTCCTCTCTGCACATAGTTCTATTCCCCTAGCTTTTTCTTCTGTATAGAGACATCCTGACACAATGCAAATGTAGCTAAAGTGTTGAAAGTATCAGTAGCAACCCTCGTATAACTCAAAAGCTTAACCTTTTGGTGGCAACAGGTGCAACAAACTCAAAGAAGAAAATGCAGTTCTCAAACAACGACCAGTATAACCTAAAGCTCTCCAAATTTACCTTCACAGCAATTATTTTAACAATCAATCTATGTGTGCTCCCTCTCAGACCATAATAGTACAGATAACATAGAAGGCATTCAAACAGAAGAATCTGGCACATGCCACAGCAGACACTATATTGTCCTAACCAAAGCTAAAACTATGAGGACGCAAAATTAAAATAGTACACGGCTTGTGGAAAACATATTTGTGCCCAACTGCCAACAGCATTTAAACCTATCCCAATAGATTGACAGTATCTTGAATCCAAAGTCAGCATTTTGGTGCATCACTTGATAATAACAGCACCACCAAATTATATGAGATCAAATTTATCTGAACCAGATAAATACTATCATCGAAATAAATAAAGAGAAACTACGAGGAATAAAAAATATGCCAATTTGTTCATGGATGATCAGATAAACGGATATCTTGGGAGTTATATAGCAACATACAGTTAGATACATACCTGAACAGTGCCATCATAGTCTGTTGATGCCAGGTAGTTCTTTATATAGTTGTTCCAACAGACACAGCTAAGCTTTGACTTGCTAGGCATCTCTATCAACGGGTAATGAATATCAACACGATCATTTAGGAGTGCATCGAATTCAAATATTTTTATTTTCTTTGAAACTCCAGCAGCAGCAAAATATTCTTCATCCCTATCGAAACTCAATGAACAGATGACATTCGGAGAGTTAAGTATATCTGCATTCTTCAAAATTCCTCGTACCTCAAACCTACTGTGCCGGGCATATTTGCATAAACCATCAAAAAAGCATCCAAGGCGGTCCGTTTGCTCATCCGTAGCATCAGAATCACTGTGAAGTTGATGGAAATTTTCACGGACCCTCAAAGCCTCGTTATCTGGACGTTTGATTGCATTAGTTTCACAGGTGTCCACAGTAGATCTCATGGAGTAATATGCATTTTCAAGCTGCTCCAAATTCCTCATTACCCTCTCCTCATATATGCTTGACTTACACAATGATGGTAGCAAACCTGACAGCAACGCACCTTGAGGGGCACTCACAGAAGCTCCTGACAAAGCACTAGAAGTTGCCAGTACATCTGTGTCCTCTAAACTAAATCCCATTCTTGCTGAGTGTCTTCTCTCAACCTCTGTGATGTCTGTTTGTAAGCTTCCAAGATCTGCGGATAACTTAGCAGCCTGCATCTCCTTTTCTTCTTTCAGTTGAGAAAGGAAATTAAGTAGCAAACTAGATTCAGTGTCATCTTCACTTATGGAAACCGGCGACTGATCTAACAAGGACAAATCCCGACCCTCATTTATCAAGTCACATCCAAGAATGTCTCTGAGAAAACAGTAATCTGGCTATTAGGCACAAACAAGCATATAATAATTATTTCCAGTCTTCAGACGGCCAAGAAACGTCAACTCCTAGGGGCACAAAAGGGATACTACTAAGCAGATCTAACATAATTTCCACATGCAATGAATGGCAGAAGTAATCCTTCGGCTTGGGAACATGAGTCTAAGTTGAACACTTCTACATAAACTTAACAGTGTTATTTCATGGCACATAGCCATAATAAGCTAAACACTTATATTCATGGTATGAGTCATGGACAAAGCTCAAGAATCAGATAAAACCTACTATGAAACGAATATCCTGGAGCCAAAGCACTTCTTTTCATTCCATTGGAGAAATAATTGCTCTAGACTCAAGTGCAACTTACAAAATTCACCAAACAGAAGGCTATTAGCCTTTAACTATATCAAACCAATCACTAATCAGTAAGAAATTTTCTTAGTTTGCGCTGATGAGCGAGAGGAACGGATAAACTCACCTTGCTTTTGGTCTCGAACAAGGATCTGGGTGCAGTAACCAAAGGCAGAAGCCAGCCTCCTTAGGACTTTCTGAAAGAAAATTTGGAGGCAGGATGCGTTGGCGGAGATTTGACATTGCAGCACAGTGCACCTCCCATGTTTCAGAACAGCAAAAGAGCTGACAAAAAATATCAAGTTCATTAAATGCATAGCCTGCCAGGCTGAAGGTCTACACTTCAGTCAGAAACAAGAAGATATAATCTACAGAAATACAAGATCACACGAAAAGTGGAGAAGTTCAATTCAAGTGCGCTTTCAAGTAGCAAGCAATTAAATTTGTGCATGCATGCGCTAGGAGTACAGGTGAAATATCCTGTAGTAGACTACATAACAGTTAATTGCATATGAAAAGAACAAAGGTATTGATTCTCATGTAACTAAGGCAATTATAAGTATCATAATTCCATAATCTTGGGGCTCAATAACAGTTGCAAACCACAACAGGTCCATTATAAGGTGCAGACACAATGTACATATGCTGCATAGCAAGATGATTTCAGCAATTCAAGTGCAGATGGACCAATAAAAGCAGAATGCCTATCATATTCTTTATTTAGAAGGAAACACCTTGATATACATGTGTCAGAAGTTCAACCGCTCGTACTAGATTTAAGGCAAAAGAAAAGGAAACACCTTGATATACATGTGTCAAAAGTTCAACCGCTCATACTAGATTTTAAGCAACTGAAAAAACACAAGAATTTGATTTTAAATGATTAGTTATTGCCACCCACCAAACTGCAGTTGCACAGTATCGCTTTACTTCTACAGAATCCAATATGGGTACTACTGCAGAAAATGACACAAAAGTAATAGACGTACCTCAAATAGAAGAACCCCAAGGCTGTAGATGTTCGATGGGAATGTGCCTTTAAATTGACTGAGCTCTTCTGGGCTTATGTACCAGCTTTCCTCTAGATTCCTCAATTCAAATGCCGGTTGTTGGTTGCCAGAACTAGACACATGTTGAGCACAAGATGTATAACTGCCATATGGTTCGACAAACTTAGAACGTTCTCTGACAGTGCAATTAAAATTTTCTTGCCCTAAAACACCTGGATTGACATCTTCATTTTGATTGTCGACTCTTTGGTCAGTCCAAAAGGTCTGTGTTGGTCGCCTGACAGCAACTGAGCCTTGCTCACCAACCTTTTGATACTTCAGCATTGAATTTCCATGTCCGTTAGACTCTTGGTGCTCAATTTTATGGCCAAAACTCCTTTTTCTATTCCCAAGATCTTCTCTAGTGACTTCTTGTCTGATTGATGTTGGCAAATCTTGTGTAGTATAAGAACCAATATACTTAACTTGGTTTGAAGATGGAATTGTAAAATATGATGGTCGCAGATGTTGTAAAGTATAACCCTGTGCATGACACTTATCCACAAGATCAAGGATCTGCTTAAACAAATGCATTTTCTCAAACTTGCTCAATGTTTGCCGGCCAGGCTTAATCAGTTCCCTCAGGCTAGTTCCATCGCAGTGAAATTTTGAAACATTTGCACCAGTACTGAAAGGCAACGGATCCACTCTGGTCATAGAATCATACATTGAGGTAGGAATAGTCGGAATCTTGTCCAAACGGCCTCTAGGTCTTGCATTAGCTTGCACTTGGATCTCCTCCCGTGCACCTTGGTGAGCAACCCCTTTACCTTTTGATTTGCCATTAAGTGGTGATCCTAGAACCCCAGATGGAGGCGTTAAGGTCTTACTCCTCATCTGCTCAAGAATTCTATTTGAGAAGCTGCTTACTCTAATAACATTGTCCCTTTCAGCCCGATGTTCATTCTGATTCGGCCTTGAAGATAATAGAAGCTGTTGATTGCGAAATGGCATCACAAACTCATTATTCACATTGCCACCTCGACTCGTGGGTATCTCCTTGCCGGACACGTCGTTATTCCGTGAGATCATATTGTTGGCAAGGTTCGTCCCCAAATTTTCCCTGCTCGAAGCAACACCAGCCCTCGGGTTTGCAATGTCGCCATAACTCACTGCTGCGTTCTCCCTGCTGGCCAACTCGCTAGTTCTCCATGCCATCCGTGTAAAGTTACCCCACAGGCCCTTAATGACAGTAGGCCTATCCCCACTGCTTGAGCTTCCACCAGCCGAAACCTCAGGTTGAACATCAGTGTTTATGCAATTCTTCAATGTGAGCTCCTCCACCCTCTCTTCCGCCTCGTGGTCCAAACCGCGCTGCGTCACACTGTCCGGCCTCGACTCGGAATTGGAGAGGCCAACGCTTGTCAGGCCCCTCGCGCCGTCCGAGCTGCCTCCGAACCCGCCCAACGAGGTGAAGAAGGAGAAATGCTCCGACCAGTCGATGTCCCGCGGGAGCGGCGTGGCGGGCATCTCCAGCGCCTCGCTGCCCGACGGCTGCTGATGCTGCTGCTGCTCCACGGGCTGCCCATTCTCCTTGCTCCCCTTAATCTGCGCATCCCCGGCCGCGCCGTCGCCGGCGCCGCCCATCTCAGCCGCCGTCGTCCCTTCCATCGCACCAAACCTACCCTGCCAAAACCGCGTACCCCCTCGGAATATAAGGTCACGCGGCGCGGCGGAAACCCATCGGAGGCACGATTCAGTGGCGGGGAGACATACCTCGCGGCGGGCGCGAGCCCGCGCCGCGCATCCTCAGCCGCGGCCACAAGCCCACCCTCCCGAGAGCGACGATCCCGTGAGCGGTTTGGCTGCAGCTGTTCGCACCACGGGGTTAGGAGGACTCGCCCGATCCAAACAGCGACATTCGCAGCGGCGAAAGAGGGCCACACGTTACCCGGGGGGAGCTGCGCCGCGGAGGCCCTGGGGGGCGCGGGAGCCCGGCCACCGGCGCCGGGCGCGGAGGGGCGGCGACGGGAGGCGCGCCGAGAATTTCCCGAAACGGAAAGCCGCTTAGGTTTCCTTTTTTCCCTCGCCGGGCCCCTCCTCTCTCTCTCTCTCTCTCCCTGCTTTTTTCCACCCCTCGAGCGAGCGAGGAGGCGCGAGCGTGCCTGCGCGTGTGGGAGGGGAAGCGGTGGAAGGACGGACGAGGAGGAAGAGGTTCGGGGCGGGGTGGGGGGATCAAACTTGTCGCCAGTCGCCGCGGATGGGGAAACGAATTTCTTCCGACGCGGCGAGGGCGAGAGCTCTGCTGCCTCTCTTTTCCGGCTGGCCTCCGTCCCGTTGTTCACCCGCCCGGATGGGTGGGCTCGCGCTCGCGCCCCGCACGGCTTCTTGCAACCCTGGCCTCTTGTTTTGTTCGGTGCTGGTTCTGTGGTGCCCGGCTTCTTTCCTGTGGCCACTAGACTGAACCTGCACCCAGTACCATCGAACCAAGAACCTCTCTGCTTTATGCTTTCGAAATATCCAAAACATTGTACACTGGATTGGAAATATCCAACTCGGTTTAAAATAAGACGTTTCAGGCTCAAACTAAAAGGGGACTTTCAGTTGAATTTAGATAGTTGGAGCATTACTGTTTTCGAAATGGACCCAGAATTGAACATGTTAGCGTCTCTAATGGCTTCCCATATTGCCCTCCGCGTAGGCTCGGCCAACTTGATCGAGCCCCCGGCAGGCTGTAGTTGTCAAGCCTTTGAGTAGGTCAGAGTTCATGAGCACGAGTCCTCCCAGCCATGCAAATATGGTTTTCTAATCCGCCAATGGGCAACAAAATAAAGAGGAGATTTTGAGGCAAGGAGATAAAGAATTGAAGGTGGGTTGCTAGTTTCAATACATCTAGGGTTGTAAATTGGTGATCCTTAGGTGCACTTTCAACCCTATTTAATTTAAATATTTATGCCATTTTTTTAAATTGAAATCCTATTTTAAGGAAGTAGTACAAATATTTAAACTAAATAGGATTAGAGGTGCATCTAAGGGTCACGAATTCGCACCTACTACACCAACCAACCAGCTCCTCCCCTGTACTGCTCGGCTGCTGCAACACCCGAAATGGCATGGCTTTGCCAGTGGGTGTGCAAGCGGCAACGGTGGCTGTACGAGTGACGACGACGGAGGGTTCGTATGCGGTGATGGTGCCAAGGACGAGCACAGCCCGTATCGAACTTTCATTCGTTCTCTTCAGAACTTGAGGTTTTTCTTGGAAAAAAAGGAGAAGTCAAGTGCCAAGCTTTTTTTCTCTCTTTTTTTCCTAATAGATTTTTTCCAACGGCAGCAAGCACCATATCCTGGTGTCGGAGATGACATCACGTGCTCAAAATGCTCCCATCGGACGCGGAGCGTCCGGTGACGGATGGTTTCAGCCCAGCCCTTTGATGATGGACGTTGGACGGATGGCGAGCGACGTGGGGCGCTGCCCGCCACCACCCGGGGCCTCTAAACAATGCCCCGCCGCGCGATCTCGGTCCGGCTCCGGCCCATATGACAAACAAATCGCGAGGCCACGAGCTGGCGGCGCCGGCCCCGGATTTTTATTCATTGCCCATATTCTCGTACTCCCACTGGTCCACGCCATCGCCGATGCTTATCGTCGGTCGTCTCCTCCATCGCATCGCTCTCTTTCCCTCCCCAGTTACTGTCTCTGCCTCTCCCCGGATGTACTACAAGTACATGCGATGCGATGCATCTTCCTCGATTTCTCTTTCCCTTTTTTTTTCTGGGGAACTGTGTCGTAGCACTTCGCTTATCCTCGTGAGGTTGAGGACTTGGGGTGTGACGGGTACCAGCAATTGAGCATGGCGGTATGGGCGGTCGAACGCAGCTCTACACTTCGACCACTCGCTTGTTTCCCGTTCTCAAGAAGATAACATATCCTACTTGCGCTATCTGAAGACTGAAGGCGACATTGTATAGTACAGTACTGCCACAGTGCCACCGCCATACATTCCTGCTCGTGGAACTGTGCCCCCGCGGCTGTCGTCGCCGTCGTTCGCGTCGGCGAAGATGGCGCAGCTGCCATTGGGGTTGGGGAACCTGGAAAGGCGTCCGGCTGGGGCCTTCGCTTATTAAAAACGTTCTCGCCTTGTGCCGTAAAGTCCACAACATGAGGCAGCGATCCGCGCGCGCGTGGGGCGCGTGGGCCGGATCGGACCGGCTGGTGCAGCGGATGCGCCAGCTCGCGATCGATGATCGGGCGACGAGCGCTGGCGCATCCGATATATATAGACAGATGGAATTTTCGGTGTGCGAGATCCGTTTGTCAGCGCAGCAAGTGCCCTCTCCTGCTCATGGATGCTCTCTGTCTCTGACGATAATTCCATGCTCTAATGGTATTATTATGTGCACTGACAGTCCCATTTGAATACTAGAGCAAGCTACTGTTCAGTTCAGTCATTTGTCATCTGCAGGGTTCAAATGAATGCCTTCCCAATCTAGTGAGAAAATCTGAAGGCTGTAAACATGGTTGGTTTGCTCCAGAAAAAAAAAACAGAAAGAGATAAAGCAGTAACCGAGCTAGGCCCATGACATTGTCCATTGCAAAGCCCAGGGAGAGAAATCTTCTTCTCAGCATAGGCCCATATATTTTGGGCCAGACCCAATCACATCCTCCCCAAAAATATCGCTCGTCCAGAACCCAAAATATCCAACCCGTCAAGAGTACGGAGAGGTTTATCCCTACCACTCCCGGTACGGCGAGGGTGAGCGAGCGGGCAAGCAAACCCCCGCGGCGGAAATGGACGCCAAGCTGCTGCTCCCCTTCCCCTCCGCGCCCGCGGCCCTCCACCCGGCGGCGGCGGCGGCGGCGGCGGCCCCCCCCAAGACCCTCTTCCTCGGGGCCTCGCTCCCGCTCCACCCGCGCGCGCCGCCGCCGTTCCCGCTGCGCCTCCGCCCGCGGCCGGCGGTGGTGGTGGCGCAGGCCGCCGTGAAGCGCCGCAAGGAGGTCCCCTTCGACAACGTGATCCAGCGGGACAAGAAGCTCAAGCTGGTGCTCAAGCTCCGCAACATCCTCGTCACGCAGCCCGACCGCGTGATGAGCCTCCGCGACCTCGGCCGCTTCCGCCGCGACCTCGGCCTCACCCGCAAGCGCCGCCTCATCGCGCTCCTCAAGAAATTCCCGGGTGTCTTCGAGGTCGTCGAGGAGGGCGTCTACTCCCTCAAGTTCCGCCTCACCCCAGCCGCCGAGCGGCTCTACCTCGACGAGCTCCAGCTCAAGAACGAGTCCGAGGGCCTCGCCATCATCAAGCTCCGCAAGCTCCTCATGATGTCGCTGGAGAAGCGCATCCTCATCGAGAAGATCGCGCACCTCAAGCACGACCTCGGCCTCCCGCCGGAGTTCCGCGACACCATCTGCCTCAGGTACCCGCAGTACTTCCGTATCGTCCGGATGGACCGAGGGCCGGGGCTGGAGCTCACCCATTGGGACCCCGAGCTGGCGGTGTCTGCGGCGGAGCTGGCAGAGGAGGAGAATCGGGCGAGGGCAGCTGAGGAGAGGAATTTGATAATTGACAGGCCACTAAAATTCAACCGAGTGAAGCTGCCAAAGGGGCTGAAATTGACGCGGGGAGAGGCACGCAGGATTGCGCAATTCAATGAAATGCCATATATTTCACCATATGCTGACTTCTCACACCTGAGGTCTGGGTCGGCTGAGAAGGAGAAGCATGCTTGTGGAGTGGTTCATGAGATTCTTAGCTTAACTGTTGAGAAGCGCACATTGGTGGATCACCTGACGCACTTCAGGGAGGAGTTCCGGTTCTCGCAATCCCTCCGGGGCATGATCATTCGTCACCCGGACATGTTTTATGTATCATTCAAAGGGGATAGGGACTCAGTCTTCCTCCGCGAAGCATACAAGGACTCACAGCTGGTTGAGAAGAACAAGCTGGTGCTGCTTAAGGAGAAAATGAGGGCTCTCGTTGCTGTCCCGCGCTTCCCTAGAAGAGGTGGTGCTTGGACCAGTGAGGAAGCCGTGGGAGCCAATGGAGCAGCACAGTTGCCAAATGAAAGAAGTGACGAAGAATATGATGACGATGAGGGACTGTCTGATATGGAAGATTTGATCAGTGAACTTTCTGGTGGCAAGTCGGATGCTGACTACCAATGGGGTGATGGTTGGTTTGGTGAGAATGATGACGCGCCACCAGACTTTGCAGATGATGACTCAAGTCCACAAGAAGTCAAGGTTACTATGAAAAATGCTGATGGTTCAGCCAATGGCAAGGCAGCTGTTCCTGTATTTCCTGATGGCAGACCAAGGGAACGGTGGTAAATTGAGCTGTTTTAAGCTTTTCGTTGATAGAATTATTAGTATCTAATGTTAGTTCTTTACAATATCTAGTTGCAAAGCTCATCTTTTGAGGTGTCCTACTGATTTTTGTTACCAAGAACATCAGTAGAACACACTTTTTGAGGAACCTACATGAGTGCTGATAATTCTACAAGCATAATCCTCTGGTGAATGTTAAATCGCACACATGTTTGTAAAACTCATCACGACTGGGGTTCAGTTCATTGTTCTAAGATTTGGATTGTATGATCAGTCATATCTTGAGATATAAACTATACGCCAAGCTATATGTAAGGATTGTGTTTCAAGAGACGATGCATGGAAATCTAACATCTTTTTTAGACATATTGACCTTTTCAAAAGAAAAAGATTCAGCCGGTATAAAGTTATGTAGAGTAGTAATTCGAGTTTTGTGTGGACTGGGTAGCAGACAATAGTGGTGTTTAAACTTTGGCGCAACAATACTGTAGTTCATATTGTTTTTTAGACATGTTTCTTAGTAATTGCCACCGAACCAAGGGAACTGCCATTTCTTTACCCCTCTATCAGTGCTTGTTCAATTTGAAGCCACAACAAGAAGATGGGAGCAAGAAATGAGAAGTGCAAACAAGGTATAGTGGAATGCCCCAACTGAACTTAAAGGTAAATTAGTGGAAGTGGCACTGTCAGAATTCAAAAACCCATCCCTTCCAGTTTACTCTTTTTTCATTCTATATTCATGATATGAAATCTTCCATTTTCAGAAATTTGGGGAGGTATGATTCATCATTCATTTGATATATCATTTTTGTTCCAACTTGTATATAAGTAGTTAGTATGACAAAATGTATTGATTTCATCTGTTAGCTATGTTGGCCTTCTCTTGAAAAAAAAATGGAGCCCTGCAATTTACTCTGTAAATATAGCGCTGTTTTGAGTGAGACTTAAAATGTCTTGTAGTTCATACTCCCTCGGGGAATACCTCAGTTAACTCTTTGCAAAACATGCATGTAGTTCCAGTTGTTCCTAAGACAAGCTTTTTTGTTTGGAAATCAGTTATCTGTTGGCGATCTTTGTAAGTGCCCAGTGGTAGTGTGGGTGTTAGAACTCGACTTGTCCATTAACCAGTGCCTGTTAGGTCCGATGACACAGGAACGTCTCTCATCTTCCAGAACCGAATAACAGCTACTCAGCGATGCCTGCTGTGCGCTTCAGATCTCATCTCGTTGATCTTTGCCGACCCTGCATTGAGATCTTTGCCGTCGCATTGCGATAACAAACAGTTCCAAATTACTCATGCAGTCCTCGCCGGCTTGTCGCGGACGCTACAAAGACTTCGACCCGTTGGGCACCTGCAGTGTTGGCCTTAAATCTTGACTGGCTTCCCAGATGCCTGGTATAGTATTCCAGTGTGGTGCTGGGCCTCATTGACTGCAGAAGTGCACTGAAATCCTGCACCTAGACGATCGGCAGAAACAGTATGGCTGAGGTCTCATGGGAATGACGGGCGGTGAATCGTGCTGGCTGACTGGTTGTCGACTGGCCCCCCGGAGAAGGGAATTGCAGGTATATGTTTGCAGTAACACGGTTGAAATCTGCAGCTCCTTGCAAAAAGATGCTGAACCTTAGCATGTTTTTAACCGGAAAAGGAGAATCCAAACGCGCGCGCGCCGCTGCAGGCCTGTAGCATGCTAGCGCCGGGCCGCCGCCGTGACAGGAATACGTTGCCGCCGGCGCGCGGCCTGCCTCTCGCCCTCGGCGTCCCCCTCGCGCATCGCACGGCTCCGTCGGCAGAGTCGAGCCCTGGAGCGTGCGTACGGGCAGGACGCGTCGCACCATCACGGCCGGGCCCAGAGCACGGGGGCGCGCCCCGGGAGGCGGCGGCGACGCCTGGCCGATCGTACACGGAGCCGTGGAGACCGGTCCGGACTCCGGACAGAAACGGAGGACCGAAGCGCGCGCGCGGGCGCGCGTGTTTGCTCGCGCGGGACGGGATCCAGACATCCAGTGAGCTGCTTGGTGGCAGTCAACGAGTCAAGCACTCGAGTCGCTCGCGTGGCCGCTGGGGTGTCCTCACAGCGGAGTACTACCTCCAATTCTCCGGTCAAACGGTCAAAGGCAGCACCACCGCACCAGCAGAGGTCGAGACCAGCATCAAAGGCGATGGGGCGAAAACTTTTTCAGGTGGGGCGAGCCACGCCCACGCCCGTCCTGCCGTCAAAGTCGCCAGGCCGAAGCAAACACAATCCGTGCTACTGCTGGCGTCGCCTGGCCTTTCCCCTTTTCCTGTTCAAAAAGGCGGGCCCGGTTCGTCGCTCCTACGGATCGGATCGATCGAGACATGCCTAGCCAGGTAGTAGCATACGTGTGGAAGCCTGCGGAGTGGTAAAGGAATCTTCCTTCTTTCGGCAGCAACTAACGGAGGTGAACTTCGAGGAAGAACATGCTCGCCGGATCGCTGCAATTCCCCACCCAAAAGCATGCTAGCCGAAAGAGCTACCCGTTCGGCCGTGCGAGCAGTGTAAAAATCTGGGCAGGCAGGGCGGCAGATTGCATTGCACATTGCTTGTGCGGCGGACCATCGCCGCTCGATCTCTGGCGGCCGTGCCGCCGAGGAACGGAGTTACGGAGGAACCTTCGTCGGATAGTCCTGGATCGGGAACAGGAGGAGAGGGCACAGGGCACACGCCGCCCCGGAATGATTGCGTGCTCCTCCGTCGCATCTCCCGGATTGGGTCGGGTCGGGACGTGGAAACCGGTAGCTTTCCAAAAGAGTGCTCGCGGGCGCGGCTTTGCCACTCGTCTTCGCCGCGACCGCGAGGCGACTCCGCCGCCGCCTCCCCCCCCCCCCCCCCCCCCCCTCCTTCTGGATGGAGGTCGCGGATGACGCGCAGCTCGTACGCACGGTCGATTGGTCGAAGACGTAAGGCCACTTGCCGTGATGACGCCACGCGATCCAGGCACTGATGACGTGGGAGCACGCCGCTTTCCGCGCGCTAGGAAAACGAGGGGACAGAGAGCTTGGTCCTCAGCGCCGCCGCCAGCTTATCCGAGCCACCGAAGAGCGGCGGGCCGGCTGCCGCGGCTCCTTCTCGAAGGCTTGGACTGCCGCCGCTTCGTCGGTTGCTTAAGGAGGGACGGGAACGGGACGGCTCGTCCCAATCAATCCGGGCTGCTCCTCCGTGCTCGCAGGGAAGTCGTGCCCCGGACCCGGCGTGACCGTGTGAACTGTGTGACTCATGGTGATGAGATTCGAGGCACCATTGGTGGACTGGTGGTGCCATTGCCATATTGAAAGCCTGCCCGCCCCGTGCCCGAACGTTTCTTCGAGCCGGAGCAATCCATCGCGCCGCCGGCGGCCCCAGTCAGGCCACCCCGCACCCCCTAGGCCCTAGCTGGACGCCTGGACCTGGACTCCTCGGCTTTTGCTTCGCTGGAGCGGCAGCAACAGTGCCGCCTCTTCCCGGGCTACTAGAGCCTCCATGATCCGGAGGATCGGCTGGCCGGTGGCTGGGTCCCGAACCGCTTGTGGGTTTCTACCTGTACGCTTCCACGACGTGACACCACCCCCCACGAGTCGAGATCACGGAGAATCTATTGTTAGATTATTGATCTCTGCCCTAAGGTCCAAAGATCTTAGCCTTGATCCGCGTTCTGATCGGGGGCGCCCAACCCAACATCTGTTGGTGGACCCCCATCGCCAGCGCCACAATAAATAGAAAGTGGGGGCCGGAGGGCACGCACGTCGAGATTCACCGTGCTCCGACTCCCCACCTACACACTAACTCTAGACCGATCAAGAGGGGTGGTGCTGCGGCGGCGGGAAGCTCCACCAGCGCTGCACTGCACCGGCCATCGCCGCCTAGTGCGGATCCGCACCAACACGGCATTGCGCGACGCTGCCTAGAGCAGACACCACCGACGAACCTATGATGGCGTCGTCATCGGATCAAGGTACACTATCCTATCTTCCCCGTCGATTTGATCTAGCACACGCACACGCACACGCACACCAGTGATTCATCCTAGAACTAGATTAACACAGAAAACTCGAGTCGATACCGCTTCTAGTGATCTCGGATTAGTCCTAACAATGGTACCAGAGCCGCCTAGATTAGTGGTTTTGACTCGGAAGAAGTAGAAAAGGGTAAAGGAATCGAGCAAATAGAGAAATCAGAAAGCAAATCGAGGAAGAAAACCAACAGAGCTCGAAACCCTAACCCTAACCCTAGATCTACCCGCCCCGACTTACCTGGCCCTTCTTCCTCCTCTGGTCCTTCTTGCTTTCTTTTCTTCTCCTTCTCTTCCCTCCGTTGTATCCCTTCTTTCCCGTACCCCAGAGATCCCCTCGATGGAGCCGCGCGCGAGACGCACGTGACTCCGGCGAGGAGGCCCATAGGGCACAGATCCGCTTCGTGTGGACGCACACCGAGCCGAAATCAAGAGAAAACAAAGAGAAAGGGTACTGGAGAGCAGATTCGGCCACGGCACGGCCGCCGGCGTCGAGGATGAACGCAGCGGCGCAGCCTCTGGCCGGAACAGAGAAGAGAGGGAGAGGGTGAGGGAAACCAGATAGAGAGAAGGAGAGGGAGAGGAGGCGAGTTAGATCTGGCTCGCCGGCAGGTGGCCGGCGGCCATGCCGTGCGCCGCGCCGGAGCTCAAGCCGGCGACAGCGGCGACGGTCAGAGGCGAGGGAGAGAGCGAGGCGAGAGAGCCAGGCGAGAGAGCGGGCGAGAGAGTGAAAAATGATTTAGGGTTTCCGAGTGCGACGCCGACCGCGAGGTTTTTATACCTCCCAAAACGCGCGCTCAGCCGTCGGATCTGGATGGACGGCTGAGATCGACGCGGGCAGGCGGCCGGCGCGCGCGCGGGCGTGGGCCGAAATCGCGGCCCAGGCCCAGGTTGCGGCCTGTTAAGCCGCGGCCGCACAGTAGCGGGCCGTTTTCACGAGTGGGCCGGGCCGTGGAGGCGGTTTTGGGCTGCACAGTAACGGGCTGCACAGTAACGGGCTGCACAGTGTTGGGCTGCACAGTGCTGAGTTTTTCGGCCCGTTTCGCAGATGAACAGTAAAATTTGATCTTTTTTTATTCTGTTTTTGAAGCAAATTTGAATGATTTTTCACAGAATTTGATCTCTTTTCATTTTGAACCAAAGGGATAAATGTTTAGAGAATAGAAAAACATATTTTCACAGATCTTGCTTCAAAATAGAATTATTTTATTCATGTTTCCGCTGCACAGATGATTATTTCGACTTGAATTTAAATTTGAACCAAAGGGATAATTTAAATTTTTAGTCACAGATTATTTCAGATTAAATTGTAATGTTGTTATTTTCTGACCAAAGTTGATGATAACAATATTATGATTTCACAGATTAATTTTCAGATTAAATTGTAATATTATTATTTTCTGACCAAAGTTGATAATAACAATATTATGATTTTCATGCATTCATCATTATTGTTATAATGTTCTCACTTGAGCTAACCTATTTCAGCTGTTTTTCCTATGATGGTTTCCATCAAGGATATTCCAATTTTGAGAGGCGACAACTACAATGAATGGTATAAGAAGTTGGATCTCTTCTTTACCATGGCTGAGCTAGATTGGGTCCTTTCTGCACCGGTTCCAGTAGAGCCTGAGAGGCCGGTTAGAGGGGATGATGTTACAGATGCTTCTTGAAAAGTAAACAGAGCTCACCTACAAGGCGAGCAAACAGAGGTATGATGCTGATCATGCCAAATGGCACCCTGCCAACAAGAAATGTTTGGCAGTGGTGAAGAACACTATATAGCCTGCCGTTCTGGGGGCAATCACAGATTTTTCCACTGTCGTTGAGTACCTTGACAAGATAAGGAGACAGTACACTGGCTCCTCAAAGACTTATGCTACCCAATTGATCAAACAACTGGTTACAGAGAGGTACTTGGGAGGTGGGATAAGAGAGCACATTCATCGCTTGGTGAACATCAACAACAATCTTAAACCAATGGATATGGAGTTCAAACAAGAACACATAGTTCATTTGGTCTTTGCTTCGTTGCCAAAAGAGTTTGACAACTTTGTTGTCAATTACAATATGAACCCCGAGAAATGGGATATAGAAAAGACCATAGCGATGTGTGTTCAAGAAGAAGAGAGAATAAAGACAGCACATGGTGGATCTATAAACTATGTGAATAAGAAAAGAAATAATAAAGACATTCCCTCCTCATCAAAGGGAAAGGGACCCCAGATGGCTCAGCAGCACAGGCCCAAGTTTGGGCAAGCTATAGTAGAGAAGGATCAATGCCTTCACTGCAAAAGAAGGGACACTACAAGTCAAATTGTCCCGACTACCTAAAGATGGTCATGGAGAAACGAGGTGAGAACATTATCTCATTTGTAGATGAATCCTTGTATACAGATTATTCGAAATCTACTTGGTGGATTGACTCAGGAGCAACAATTCATGTTGCAAACTCTTTACAGGGATTCCGTTCAACGAGAACTACGGGAAGACGCGAAAGCAGAATTAAAGTCGCGAATGGAGTCGAGGCAGATGTTGAGGCGGTGGGAGACCTCCTCTTAGAGCTCGACACAGGCTTTAATTTATTACTTAAAGATGTATTTTATATTCCCGTAATACAGAGAAACTTGATAAGTGTGTCTCGTCTAGATGATGATGGATTTGAATGTCGTTTTGGAAACGACATGTGTGTAATAGAATTTAATGATACAGTTGTTACTATCGCTTTCAGAAGAAACGATCTTTATTTGTTATCGCTACGTGATAGTGTGAATTCCGTATGTGATGTGGATGCGACTGTGTCTGCAACCACAGATAATAACAGAAAACGAAAGAGAACTCGAGACACGTCGTCGAAATTATGGCACTATCGTTTAGGTCATATTTCGAGGGGGAGAATAGAAAGGCTGGTTAAGAATGAGATTCTACCTCCTCTTGAGTTCTCAGACTCAGATCAATGCATTGATTTCATTAAAGGAAAATATGTAAAGATAACAAAGAAAAATGCTGAGCATAGCGCAGGTATTTTAGAATTAATTCACACAGATATCTGCGGTCCATTCTCAGTTAAAAGCATAGATGGTTATGACTCTTTCATAACGTTCACAGATGATTATTCCCGTTATGGATATATTTACCGTGGAGGGGAATACTACGGTCGGCATACCCCATATGGACAGGTTCCAGGACCATTTGTGAGGTTCCTCACAGAAAAAGGAATAGTTGCCCAGTACTCTATGCCGGGCGATCCTCAGCAGAACAGAGTAGCTGAAAGACGGAATCGTACCCTGATGGATATGGTACGAAGCATGATCAGCTATTCTACGCTACCAGTGAGTTTATGGATGGAGGCGTTGAAAACTGCTGTCTATATTCTCAATAGAGTACCCAGTAAAGCGGTGCCTAAAACATAGTATGAGCTATGGACAGGAAGGATACCCTCACTGAATCACCTACGGGTGTGGGGGAGTCCTGCTGAGGCAAAGATATTTAACCCGAACATTGGGAAATTGGATCCCAAGACAGTAAGTTGCCATTTTATTGGTTATCCAGAGAAATCAAAAGGATATCGTTTCTACTGTTCAGACAGGTTTACAAAGTTCGTAGAAACGAGACATGCCACCTTACTTGAAGAAGAGATGATTCAGGGAAGTACAGCAGTACGAAAGATTGTTCTTGAGGAGAAGTGGGTGTGCGCACCTACTCCAATGATTCAGGAACCGTTTTTCTCACTGCCTACTGAGACTGCACCAGCAGTACGAGTTACTGCGATGCCAGTTCCCGAGGTGATCCCTTCTGTGGTGACACAGAGTGAAAATGTGGAACCTGTCCTTCAGGATCCCATAGATAATAACATTGCCACAGATCAGGGAGAGCCGTAACAGGCTCCAACAGAGAATATTCGAATAGAAGAGGCTCCTAGGAGATCTCAAAGAGAAAGAAGATCAGCTATTCCCGCTAATTATGAAGTGTGTAACACAGAAGAGTTTCGAATGGAAGATGATCCCATCTCATTCGAAGAAGCCATGAGAAGCAGACATTCATCTAAATGGTTTGAAGCCATGGAAGATGAAATGAAATCGATGAGTACCAACCGAGTTTGGGACCTAGAAGAAATTCCTGAAGGAGCCAAAATAGTAGGCTGCAAATGGGTCTACAAGCCAAAATGTGACTCCAAAGGGAATATAGAAAGATACAAGGCTCGTCTTGTAGCAAAAGGATTTACACAGAAGGAAGGAATAGATTACAATGAGACCTTTTCTCCAGTCTCATGTAAAGACTTTTTTAGAATAATTATGGCCTTGGTCGCACATTTCGATCTGGAATTGCACCAAATGGATGTAAAGACGACATTCCTAAATGGAGATCTCGAAGAAAGAGTTTACATGGCACAACCTAAAGGTTTTGTCATGAAAGGAAAAGAAAATATGGGATGTCACTTAAAAAATCCATTTATGGATTAAAGCAAGCTTCAAGACAATGGTATTTGAAATTTAATGAGAAGATAAAGAGGTTTGGGTTTACAGAGAATGTTGAGGATAATTGCATTTATGCAAAGTTTAAGAGAGGGAAATATATTTTCCTGATACTGTATGTGGATGACATTCTGCTAGCGAGTATCTACTATTAGAAATAAAAGAATTCTTGTCATCGAATTTTAACATGAAAGATCTTGGTGAAGCCTCCTTTGTGCTAGGTATTGAGATTCACCGAGATAGAAGAAATGTGGT
This sequence comes from Panicum miliaceum, assembly GCA_032594955.1. NCBI lineage: Eukaryota > Viridiplantae > Streptophyta > Magnoliopsida > Poales > Poaceae > Panicum > Panicum miliaceum. The sequence continues at coordinate 9,881,665 of CM064065.1, read as the reverse complement.
ACTAGGTTTGTCACAAGAGACATACCTACAAAAGATTCTAGAAATATATAGCATGCATGCGAGTAAGTCTACTCCTGCTCCGATAGTCAAGGGTGATAGATATGGAGACTTTCGGAGTCTCAGAAATAAATATGAAAAAGAACAGATGAAAACTGTTCCGTATGCCTCGGCAGTCGGAAGTTTACAGTATGCTCCTCAAGTGTGCACACGCCCTGACTTAGCCTTTGTCACTAATGTGCTTGGCAGATTTCAGAAAAATCCAGATCTAGAACACTGGAAACTTGTAAAGAAAGCCTTGCGATACGTGAAAGGCATAAAAGGCCTCATGCTAACATACAGAAGAAGCGATTCTTTAGAGATTAAAGGATACGCAGATTCAGACTTTACGGGAGATGAAGATGATAGAAAATCCACGGCAGGTTACATCTTCACTCTCGCAGGGGGAGCTATATCGTGGAAAAGCTCTAAACAATCGGTCACAGCAACATCGACGATGTATGCTGAGTTTATAGCATGCTACGAGGCCTCCGGGCAGGTAGAATGGTTAAAGAAATTTATACCTGGCTTAAGAGTGATAGACAGTATAGAAAGACCACTAAATATGTACTGCGATAACCAGCCAACATTGTTTTATGCTCATAACAACAAGAAGAGCACAACTACCAAGTCGATACAGATAAGATTTTATTCAATAAAAGACAGAATCCAGGATCACACCATAAGTCTCGAGCATATAAGGAAAAAAGATATGCTTGCGGATCCGCTAACGAAAGGCCTACCACCCAGCGTGTTCATGGAACACGTAGCCGGCATGGGAATGAGGTACAGCCTATGATCTCTGGATAATAGAGGCCCAAAAGGATTATAGAATCTATTTCTGAACAGAGGCGTGTATTGTGGCTATTGATTCTATCGGCAGTTGCGCGTGACGATGAGATATGCCCTATACATAAATCTGTGATGAGATAAGGAAAATAGAAAAGTGAAAGAAAAAAAGATAATGTGAGATCAAGGGGGAGATTCTTAGATTGATCTCTACCCTAAGGCCCAAAGGCCTTAGCCCTTGATCCGCGCCCTGATCGGGGGCGCCCAACCCAACACCTGTTGGTGGGCCCCCGTCGCCAGCGCCACAATAAATAGAAGGTTGGGGCCGGGGGGCACGCACGTCAAGATTCACCGTGCCCCGACTCCCCACCTACACGCTAACCCTAGACCGATCGAGAGGGGTGGTGCTGCGGCGGCGGGAAGCTCCACCAGCGTTGCACTGCACTGGCCATCGCCGCCTAGTGCGAATCCGCACCAACACGGTACTGCGCGACGCTGCCTAGAGCAGACACCAACGACGAACCTGTGATGGCGTCGTCATCGGATCAAGGTACACTATTCTATCTTCCCCATCGATTTAATCTAGCACACGCACATATACACGCACACCAGTGATTCATTCTAGAACTAGATTAACACAGAAAATCCGAGTCGATCCCGCTTCTAGTGATCCTGAATTAGTCCTAACATCTATGGCTAGATGGCCTAGTACGTCGCCATGACCTGACCACGTTGACACCACTCCACGTTACCGCGCCAGGGCAAGCCAACGCTGTTGCTGTCCGTCGCGCTCGCCTCCCTCTCCTGGGGTAAAACTCGCCGTGGCGCCGCTGACAGGAAAAAAGAAGGTGCGCGTGCGACGCGATCTTCGCTGAATCCCGCAGGAAGCCCTGGAGAAACCGTGCGCCGCCTTCCCGGCACCTTCCTTCCTTTCCCATCCGCGGCGAGGCGGAGGCGCCACCACGTACGGCGCCCGCCGTCGCCACGTACCGGCCGGGGACTCGCGCTCGCTCGCTCGCTCCGTGGCAGGCAAGCTTGCCCGCCGCGCACACGAATCTTCAGGGAAAAAACACGCGCTGCTGCAGTGACACGACGCGTCCAGGTCCAGCAATGATCGGATGGCAGGCAAGCAGCAAGCTAATGACCCTGGTTACCACGTACATCACGCCACGCCATGAATGGGAACTCGAGGACCGAAAGCAACTAAGCAAGGGGGATTCTCTCAAAAAAAGAAAGACCGACCAGAATAATAGTCAGCCAGCACCGAAAGCAACTAAGCAAGGCGGATTCTCTCAAAAAAATATTGAGAATAAACTGGTGTGATCTCATCCATCGGTTGTTTATTCACTGGTGTTCCTTCATAGCACCTATTCACTTGTGTCCCTTCATGGCACCCCTTCCCCATATATATATATATGTATAGACTCTTGAGATCAATAACAAGGATTCATTCCTCTCCCATTTTGTGTCTCTCATTTACATTTGAGCACGACTACTCTAAACACGTTATCATTATCAGTACTTTGTCTCTCCACTAAGAAGAAGATCGACGCCGACGATATTCAGTCTTCTTCTACGATATTGGCGTCGTCCTACCGTCGAAGAGGAGACGAGAAGTTTCCAACGCCGGCCACGGTGACACGCGGAGCACTTGGTACCAGTACCGGCGACCACTGCGTCACCATACTGGTCGGAACCAACCGCTACTTCACCGTCTTCGTGGTCGTTACAATCGCGGCCTCTGATTGGTGCACCGCTATTGGTGTCTCCGGCGATGCTGTCGAACGCATCACCGCAACAGCGGTGACCATGTTATGGTTGATGGGCAACAAGAAAAAAAAAGAAATTGTTTCTGCACTCGATGACGATAAGGCCAGATTATCTGATTTCTTCCTGACGCTTGGAGCACACCACGGCAGAGAAGACCATCAGATATACTCTACATCAACGGGAAATCGGCAACGACTCCATCTGAGGTACAATTTCGAATCGCTCACCATAGATGCGATTGTGGAGTTCGTTCTTCGACCCCTTTGTCATCTGTGCGCTTGACACTTCCGCCGCCACATTCTTTCTCCTGCACATTTGCTGCGACCCTGGGCGGTCCGGCTGTTACGAGCCCTCCTCTGTTGAGGAGACCTCCGGCGGGCTAGGCTAGCCTGGCGCTGTCGGAGCGGATTGCACTCAGGGAAAGATGGGGGAGGAAGAGCTCCGGCCACGGGAATACCGGATCCGGCTGGTAGAGCGGTGAATCTGCTCAGGAAGGGGACAAGCGAGTGGCGGCGGCGACAGAGAAGCGGATGAGGGGGAGGGGAGGAAGAAGCGTAATCGCTCGACCCCATGGTCTGGTGGGCAGCACGCAACACGGCTTGGCCGCAGGCAGGCCTGCACGACCGTGCGCCAGCAGGCGCTTACGGGCCGGCGCAACGCACGTGGGCCAGCGTGGTGCGGCCGCAAGCCAGTGCAACCGCGGGCCAGCGCAACGCTAGTTGGCCGGCGCGGCCACTGGCTGGTGCGGTCGGCAGGCTGGTGCTCGTGGGCCGGTGTGCCCACACCCCGGCGCGTAGCTGAGGCCAGGTGGCTGGCACATGGGCGCTAGCGGACCGGGGCCAATGGCTTTCGTATCGGCTGGCTCTTCTGCGGGCTGACTGTGGCAAGCAGTGGTGGGCCGAGAACGAACAATGCTAGTATATTTATAATTTAGCCTTTGTGCTTTTGATTATTTCATGCTGCTAATTCATCGGTGGTTTATGTGTCAATGTATTTCTACATTGTGACCCTGATGTTATTTTATTAATGTACATATGTGTTTGTACTCAAGTTTGATCATTGCCATGTCACTTAATTGTTATATTACCTTGCAAATCACTGTGCTAGACCATAGTAAATGTTTCATTCAATGCAATGTTATTCTCTTATTTGGAATAATTTGTTCCATATTCTTCGATGTTGGTCATACACGAGGAGTATTCTCGTACTCCCGTGGAATCTACGCTATGTTTCCACATAGTAATTATTCCCAAGTGAGATTCCAATTTAGAATTTGGACAAAGGTCTATACCATCTCTGGTGATTACCGAGAGTTCAATTTTTAAGATTGGTCATACACAAGGTGATATTCGTATATCACTGTGGGATTTTATCCTCAACGTGCGTATCCAATTTGAACTTTGAATTCATATGGGCCAAGATCATGTTAGAGATTACCTTGATTCATTTTCAAATTGGTCATACACAAGGTAGTATTTCTATACTACTGCGAGATCTAAACTATGTTATACATAGTGACTATCCTCAATGTGTGTATCCAATCTTGAATTTTGAATTACAAGTTCTACTCTATTCTGATGGTTGCATGCATAATTATTCCAATTATGTTGAGAATTTCTTACTGTAATTCAAGTTTACTGAATTCGTATTGAAAATTAATGTTGGCATTCAAGTTTATTGAATTCGCATTGAAAATTTGTGACTGGAATTCAAGTGTATTGAATTCGCATGCAAGAAGCATTGTCTATTGCCAAATTGTTCATTTTTGGCATCCAATTTTGGGTGAAATTGTCGCCAAAGAGTTCGAGGTACTCGCTCTTGATGGGCACAATTTTCTATAAAGGGCTATGAACATAAAAGTGAATCTATTGACCTATATATTTTTTCAGTGTTTGGCAGCACCCGTTGCGGGAGCTCGGCCTATATCGGATACAGTCAAAGTTTGGGACCTTATACATATTAAGGAACCATATCCACCCAGACTTCAAGTCTGAGTATATGTTGGAGGAAGATCCACAAAAGTTGTGAAATTTTCTGAGGCACTGTTATGAATAACAAAAGACAATTTGTCTCTTCTGAGGATTCCTACGAGTGGAACCAGTAGTGCATCTAGGATTTCAAATCCGTTGATGCGTACAATCATGTTGTTCATAAAATCAGCCAGAAACTCAGATTCTGTGAGAAAGAGCCCTCTGATGCAGATAAAATTGAGAAGATATTATTTACAATGCTTCAATCAGAGAGACTCATCACTCAACAGTACCGTGAGAAGGGTTCCATAGTCTATGATACATTAATTTGGACATTACATCTGGTAAAGATCATCAGTTTATTGTGTGGAGCTCTCAGCAGCGCCTACCAGGTACTGCTCCTCTGTCTGAAGTGCATGTCATTGAAAAGACTGAGAGGGATGGTTTTAACAACCACCCTAGAAACTCATCTGGTTGTAAGTGGAAGAGAAACTACAAGCCTTGGAAACACTTCAACAAGGGAAAAGATATTTCTAAGCCCAAATATGACAACCACGAAACTTGTTTCAAGTGTGGATTATTGTAATAATGTGGCTAAGAAATATAATACCCTAAATATTTGGTGGAACTGTATATGATGTCTATGGGATATGGACAGAATGATGAAGGAAGAAAGTATGGAGTATACTTCATCTCCAAAATGCATGAGGTTGGTATTTCGGACTCTATTCCTGTTGGAGCGAGACCAAGTGACACCAAGACTCTGCAACAGGGGGAGAATCCTTCGAGCAATGACAATATGGCCATGGATTGCAAGTCCAACGGTGTATTTGGAGACCTTAACTATACTCCTTATATTGTCATTTGCAAGAATATAATATAAGACATGATGTTGTCCTTATTAAGTTTTTACTTGAACACTATGTTTAGTATAAATGGTATGTGTTCTATGCATTTGCATGAATTTTATGTTAAATTCTGCAATATCATAGATTCGTACATGATCCGATGGATGAGGAGATGTGCCTAGTAGATATTGTACTTAGGGAAATAAAATATTTCCAGACTCTTCAAAGAGAGAAAGAAGTATTTTAAAAGATCGCTGGCCGCAATACTATGATAGTTGGTTTTGGATGAGCCATTATCATACTCCCTATTGGTATGTAGTAACCATCGAGGAAGCATTAGTGCATACCGATGAGACTTGTATCCTCCTAAGTTACAAGGATATCCGTTGAAATGGTATTCATGTTGATACACATGAGTTAAATAGGAAATAATTTTCTATTTTAACAAAGGCAACGGATTTGGCAATGAAACACTTGAAGAGTGTTTTCTCTCCCATCTGGATTGTACTACACATATATTCAACCTGTAATACATGTTGTGTACTGAATAATTCTCTCTTGATGGAATCGTGACTTGGCATGAAGGCTTGGTCATTCTACCCAAAATTACGAAAATTATTATCAATTCTGTTGGTCACAAAATAAATTCCTCAAATCTTCGGATTTGATGTGCATCATGTGCACAAGAGGGAATTAATTTAAGGGGCCTCTTACCTTAAATTTTGAATATGAGCATATAAATTTCTTGATAACATTCAAGAATTTTTATGTTGCTCTATTCGACCGTCATGTGGATCAACTAGGTATTTGGAAGAGCGTGTTAATGCATAATATAGTTTCATTCTGTATCCCTTGGAGAGATACAATTTTTGGCAAACTTGTTGCTCAAATTATTCATTTGGAGCAAATGATACTGGACGCGGGATCACATCCATGCACATGGAATTGTTTGGCCTCCAGGGAATTATATTATTAAGTACCTTACATCCATGATGGTTTATGATAATTTAGTTGAATCTCTGGTCAAGAGAGTGCAACTATTTTATGTGATCAAGGTAGAATTGAGAAGTTTCTAACATTTGTTGGTGCATGTGGAATGTGGATGTACACATCACATTCATTTCAAATTCATTAAACTGCAACAATACGTCTCCCTCCGTATTATTTGATGGATACATGGATATTTGATGATCAAATATTTCCCATTTACAAGGTCAGATATGTCTTGCACATACTGATATCACCACCTCAACATACACTTATGGGCATGGAAATCCTGGAGGTTAAAATATCCGTCATTCGTTGCATATCTCGGATTATCCAAAGGGGATTTTATTCATAGCACGTATGCTGATTATTTATGAGGAGGATTCCAGGCATTAGGGGGAGATTTATACCACACAGAATGCCAGGAATTAGGAGTGAATATCATATGTTGATATTCTCCCCTCATTTTATCCATGTATAAGAAGAATCTGAACTACTGGTTCGGAATCTTATAAATTTGCAATGTTTTGCAAATAATCTGTCGAATGCATTTACTCATGGTGTCATCTGTTTATCATTGTATTGTGCCAGAAAGAGTGGAGTTACCATTTGAAAACCACTCAACTCCCAATAAGAGGGGGAGAAGTATGGTCACAAGAGAGATAGCTTGTTACAAGCTTTTATGATAAATGGAGTGAATGCTAATCAATATCAAATTGGTTGACACCTCATGGATATTTACAATTCAAGGCCTATGGATGTGTGTCATCCTAAAGATCAGCATATGTGTGCACATATTCAGGCGCTAAGTCATTGGAACGCCCTAACTATGTCATTATGGGAAGTGACATTGAGTTCAAGGGTTAAAATTTTCACAAGGAATATTGGTTATGTTGAACCAATTATGCAAAGTCTACAATGTCGACATTTCTCCGTCTGAGATTGCCTTACACCTACTGGCTCCAGACCAAAAGTCCTAGGCAAGAGTGTTTTTGACACTCACTTTGGGTCAAATAAAAGGTGGCAATTGAGGAGAATCGCTCTCGCTAAATGATGATTGAGTAATATGTTACTCTTTCATAATGCTTTCTTTGGAGAAGCGTGGTGGTGAGATAGCAAGAGCTTGTAGCGTATGGGTCGCAGAGAGACCTAGCTGGCATATTCTTGGTATGTGTGAAAATTATGTTCCTACATTCGATCAATGGCAGATCTTTAAAATTTGATAGATTCAGATACATAAGTCAATGGACTTCGTGTTAGGAATCAACATCGCAACATATATTGTGTACAACTCAAGTCAATATATGACTTGAAAACGTCAGTGTTTGTGGTACACTGATTGGGTGATTTCTTTCCTTGGAAAGTTTACTCCCAGCAATGATGGTTGCATAGGTGTGTTCGTATCGAAATCCTAAATGGATTTAGGATTTTGTATCATTCCCGACCGCACAGTTGATCATGCAATCATCTTATGACGGATTATGAGATGAAGATTTGGGTAAAACCAAATCACGGTTCAGTTTATAACTTAAGCATGCACATCAGTCTACCAATATATGATGATATTGGAAGATCATATCCATCAGCTCTTATGGTCGTTTAATCCCTAAAGATGGATTATTATCATTGACCCTGGGATTGGACCTAGTACCAACAAAGTGCTAAAGTATCATGCAAGTTGCATCAGGTCTGATATTGCATTTGCTGATACTTGCTAGCTCAAATAGCGCTACTCCAGTAAGGCCATTTTGGCGGGAGTCAAAAGATATCAATGGATATGTATATGGTACTAAAGACTCTCAACTTATCATCGGATGAGTTGAACAGGACCATAGAGCGATATGAAGATACTACTCAACTAATCCCCATTAATGAGTATCAGAGACTGATATCTTTATGGTAGAATTCTCATAGAGAGTTGCATACACTCTAATGATTATTCTCGCACGCCGAAATCTAACATATGTATGTAAGATTTTATTAAGTGATCATTGTGATTTGATCACATCACCGACCTTATTTATGAAAATAAGGTTACTTGTATTGCTTGGAAGCAAACAGGTTATGTGAAAGCAATATTGTACTATTGCTCATAAAATGGTTTTTCCTCATGTATTACAATAAATTCGAGGAACAAACATCTTACAAATTGAATATGCGATTACTTCGCTAATTTATTCACAGAGTCTCTACCATATTTAACACTTGCAAAGTGTTTATTGAATTGGTACATGATGACTTTGAGGTTTGCAAGGTTCAGGGGAGTCTCCGCGTGATTATAACATGTTTGGCATCATATTGCACTCTTTCCTTTTATAAGTTTTTCCTTTGGGGTTTCTCATATAAAAGTTTTTAATGAGGCAATATCAATACAAGAATATATGTCATATCTTCTATTTTTTCCCCATGGGGGTTTTTTATAGGAAGATATCCAGAACATATCAAAGAGGTGCATTGCTCTTAAAATTCTGAAGGAATTTTATTTTAGTGATGGTCGTATATGCCATATCATTTTCTCCTTATTTTTCCCACTGGGTTTTGAAGGAGTTTTAATGGCATATCCATATATGTTCCTCATATTTTTTCCACGGGGTTTTTGGAGGAATATGTGAAATATTTTTGATCTTAAGAAAGGATTCGATCAAGGGGGAGTGTTGAGAATAAACTGGTGTGATCTCATCCATCGGGTGTCTATTCACTGGTGTCCCTTCGTGGCACCTATTCACTGGTGTCCCTTCGTGGCACCCCTTCCCCATGTATATATATGTATAGACTCTTAAGATCAATAATAAGGATTTTTTTTCTCTCCCATTTTATATCTCTCATTTACATTTAAGCACTACTACTCTAAACAGAAAGAAAGACCGACCAGAATAATAGTCAGCCAGCACTTGGCTCTACTGCTCTAGTTGGGCCCGCCTGTCCGGGACATGGCGTTGCCCGGGCCCAGCACCAGAAGACCGGTCCAAGGGTTTGAACCACGCCGGTCAGAGGGTAATATTCTCTCGTTAGTCTCAAACTTTTCTCCAGTCCGGTCCAACTTGAAATGATCCCCATTTTTTCCCAGCTTGGAATAGTGGCATGCCCCCGTTTTCCAACTCTATAAGTAGCCTTCCCACCCTGTCACTACCACACTCGCCAAGCTCACATTCTGGCAACTGCCTTCGTGGAAAAATGGCTCAGCGCCTCAGCTGAAGGAGCCAGAGGTGAGGTGTGAGGATATGGACGGGTGCGGCGGCGAGAAGCGCGCGCTGGCCTCGGAGCTGGCGCAGGTGCAGGCCATGGTGAGGGAGCTGGAGGCGCGCATGGACCAGGACCTGCCGGCGGCCGCCAGGGAGCTCTGCAGGGAGCTGGCGTCGTCCGTCGACAGGTCCATCCGCATCGCCAGGGCGTGCGGCTGGGATTCGCCGGGGTCCCGCAACGGGAGCCCGCGCAGCGACGGCGCCCAGCACCCGGGCGGCGGCGGCGGCGGCGGCGGCAATGCCCAGTCCAAGAGGAGGCAAGTCGAATGATCCACCCTTTGTTTCATCGTTCGTTGCATCGAGCAATAGAGTTCTGACGACAGTTCTGACATGTGTCCGCTCGCTCTTTCGGTTTGTTGCCGCAGGAAGGGGACGCCGTGCGTCAGGACGCAGGTGCGGGTGGCCGCGGTGCAGGACATGGCGCCCCTGGACGACGGGCTCAGCTGGCGCAAGTACGGGCAGAAGGACATCCTCGGCGCCATGTACCCCAGGTCAGCCGCACACGTCACAGCCCCCACGTCACTCCCATCTTGCTGCACGGAACTATTATTACGGCCAGTCTAAAGTCGACGGCGTAGAGCGAGCGACGCTGACACGTGTGGGGCCGGCGATCGGTTTGGCGCTTTGCAGGGCCTACTTCAGGTGCACGCACCGCAACTCGCAGGGCTGCCCCGCCACCAAGCACGTGCAGCGCGCCGACGGCGACCCGCTGCTCTACGACGTCGTGTACCACGGCGCGCACGCCTGCGCCCAGGCCGCGCACCCCGCCGCAGAGCACCTGCGGCGGCAGCTGCAGCCTGAAGGGCACGCCGACGCCGAGCAGAGCTCGCCGCTCGCGCCGGAGGCCGAGTGCCTCCAGGCCGGGCTGGAGCCCGTGGCGCCGTACTCGTTCGCCCCCGCGCCGGGTGCCGGCGCCGACTTCGTCGGCTACTTCCCGCTCCTCTCGCCGACGGGCTTGGAGTGGCAGCTCAGGAGCAGCTACGCGGCAGGCGGGCTCGGGGTCGGCATGGATTACGAGCCTCACTTCGAAAAGTTCTACACGAATGCTACCGATCCCTTCCAGTGGGAGTATTAGGACTTGTACGCGGCCAATTAGATGGATCGGCCATCGCCCAGTCAATATTATGTGCAGGACGTACGGTAGTTGTACTGAACTTTGCCATCAGTATTAGCTCCAGATTCTAGTGAACTTTTCTGCTACTATCAACAGTTGGGTGCTATGGCCTTGTCCAAGGCAAACCTGACTTCGCAGATTAAAAATGGACAACGGGACAAAGCTAAACACACTGTACCCAGTTTATCTAAATCTAAATTGAGGCAGAGATTCAGGCTTAGTTAATAACCACGTTGGAGCACTTAGAATGTGAATAGCTATCCAAATGGAAATTGCAGTACCATAGCTCATTACACAGTGGAAACAGCAACTACTCAAAATTGCAGTAGCTCCAATGTTCTGGATCAGCATATGCACAAAGAAAATCTGCGAGGGTTTCTGTACATAAACCTTATTGGCTAGTTGAGCAGATGAAATTTATGTACTCCTACATCACTAGATGCACCTTCAGGATACTGACAGAACTGTCTAGACAGAGCTTTTTTCTTTACTGTCTTGAGAAGATTCAGAAATACTCTCCTTCGTATCCTCTTCCTCCAGCTTCCTCAACGCTCCTCTCAGCCCCAAAACAATGAATAGATTGGTAAGAGTAAGCAGCGATTCTGCACTCCCATGCAGCCAGTCGACATTAGACAGAGAGGTTCCATAATGAACTTTTGCTGCAATGGAGATCATTGCATCAGTAAGTACACACGGCATGAATGTAAGCAAGAATATAAGGATGATGAAAATTTTATGGTGCAATTACCATAAATCCCAGCAGGTACTGCTCCAGGGATAAAAACCGGTGCATGAAACAACATGAAAACAATTAATGGCACTGACATAATTTTCTGCTAGACAGCTAAATAATCAGAAAAGAAGCATTACTAAACTCAGGATGGCTATGCATAGGAATTTCAGGTACACAACCAAATTGCAAGTGTCAATGTGGCCTCGAAATAAATCGGTCCATTTGTACCAATCATTCAACTACATCAGATTCATGTTGTTTCTGCATTGCAGAACTTATAAGCTAACTTCACACCTCTCTGTATGCATTAAAAATTGCTTCGCATGACTTATCCTCCCAACCTAGGCATCCATTGGCATTGGACTACTGGTTTAGAAACAGAACGAAGTATCCAAAAACGATAAAATTGAAGATTGCTGTCCTATTTGTCCTATTACTCACTGTTTCTTGATTCAGTTGGTCAATTCATGTCTTTCAGAAAAATCTATGAATCTTAAAGCAAAACAACTAATACCAGGTAGGCACAAACCTTCATCCTAAAAGGATAAATTAAAATGATGTAGGCCTCAGCTGATATTAACTATTTCACTTTAAGATCCAAACTATTCTAAAAGAGGCCACGCAAATGACTATGTTCATATATGAGCAGGCCACGCAAATGTTCACTCGCTGTTAAGCTAATTTATCCAGTACACAGAATGCTGTGTTTAACCACCGATATCTATAATTTCGCTTCTATGTCTGCACAATGATCTAACCGTTTCAGCCATTGCTCAAATGTACCAGCCAGCCACATAATTGATCTCACATTCTCACAGGCTCATGTTCATTCACTTGTTGTTCTGTCTTTTGCTTGTTCGCTAAACTTTGGTGACTCTTGCTGATGGAGTTCATCAGCCAGTGCTGTAAAAACATTCTGCTTGCCTGTTACGTAAGGCTGGGGCTAGTTCCCTAAAACTCTAAAAAAAAAATTTGATCTCACATTCTCACAGGCTCATGTTCATTCTCTGAACTGTACTTACAAGCCTGTGTGTCAATTTTTATGTACATTTTCAGTGGTGACAAACTAAGTCTTGACATAGTGCAATCCACCAACGTGCGCTTATCCAAAATAAATAAATCATGTGTTGTTTATTAGCACAATATTACTAGTACTTATCTAAGATACTAGTGATCTACCAATGGCAAAGCACAACTTGTATTACAATATTGTTACAACTGGCAGGCTTGGTCAGGGTGCTTCTGAACTACACAAGCCTAACTACATTTGCCCGAATGTTACTTTAAAGCAAGATCTGCTCCTTCGTGAAGAACAGAAGGTAGGATCGGCATGCGGAATGGGAGTAGGGAGAGGGAGAGAGAGAGGCGGGGAAGTAGCGCGTACTGGTGGCGCCGACGAAGGCGAGGAGGAAGTAGAATCCGAAGAGCGTGAGCCCGGGCGCGGTCTTGGACCTGGTCATGAAGTAGAGGAAGCCCAGGTAGGGGAAGAGCGACACGGCGAAGAGCTGCGACGCCACGCTCTGGGAGTCCATGGTCGGCGCCCACGGGTCCACGGGCAGCAGCCCGCACCGCACCACAGCTGCTCTCCTCGGCGCTCTCCGCCTCGTGCTGCGGACGCGCCCACTGCCATAGCATATTCCTAAGCTCGCCGAGGGGAGCAGACGGGACCGAGCGCACGGGCACGGCGGCGCGCCGCAGGCGGTCGCCAGCATTTGGGCGTGGGGGGGAAGAAGAGGGATGGTTTGCCGTGTCTGGGTGGCTCCCATTGCTCTCCGCCTCTCCGGAGGGGATGATGCGCCTAAATGGGCTGGGCCTGGGAAGTCAGAACGGGCCTTTGGCCCAGCAAAAGTATAGTTCTTCCTCCACTCAAAGTGGGCTGTGGAATGGAGGGGGGGGGGGGGGGGGGGGGGGGGGGGGGGGAAGCTAATCGGGCCCAAATTTTGCTTAAACCCCAGAACAGGAGATGATGTGAATGTCCTTCCCCTCCTAAAAGAAGGATATTGGAGAAGGATAAATTTTATCCGCGATGTGGATGCTAAACGTTAGCAGATATGGAGTGATGGCAGCAGGAGCCAGGAAGGAGATGCGGAGCGGCATGTCCAGATATCGTCCAGCATCACGCCCAACTGCGGTAACTACCTTCCATAATTGTGGTAGATCAGAAACATGTTACTGTCACTCACCATCTAAGCAAGCAACTTGCTAAATGTGCAAGAGATGTTTCTCACGTTGATACGAACGAGAAGAGGCATTTCCACTACCATATCTAGCCATTTAATAGCAACTCGTCAAATGTCCTATTCGAGACGCGTCCAGTTCTGCGTTTTCCAGGGTGGAAATTGAGGAGCTCGTCATCTAGGAGATTTGCTGCTAAATCTGGCGTGATCTGGCTCGATATAACGAGCTGCAGGTAATTGTCAGAATACGAAAATGGCGGTGGAACGGGGCGAGGAGGAGGAGCAGCCGCCGGCGCTCTCGCCGTGGGACTGCGGGAGCCCGCTGTACGACGCCTTCGAGCTCGCGTCCGTGTACCGCGTCCTCGACACCCACCTCATGGCGCTGCCGTACGCGCGGCGGGCGTCCCCACCACGCGCGCGGGGCACGGGCGACGTGGCGGCCCTGGCGGAGCGCGCCGCGGTGGCCGTGGCGAAGACGAAGGGGCGGGGACGGCGTCGGCGGACGGTGGCGAAGGCCGCGAGGATTTCCGGCAAGGCCGTGCTGCACTCCATCTTCAGGTCCGTCGCCACCTGCGGCGGACGGAAGCTGTGAGGAGGAAACCGATGGCGCGTCGTGATCGTGCGTGCTGCCTGCAACAGCCCGCGCAGCATAGGAGAGGACGCTCGTGTCGCGCTCCCGGGGGCAGACGGCGTTGCGCGACTGGACGAGCGAACTGCACGAAATGGATTGATTTGGATCGAGATGGTTGGAGGAACCTGTTAGAAATTGCTTGATTTGTTAGCGGGCCGTGCAGCTCGGAGAAAAGAAAAGGGTAGTACTGTCAGTCTAGATGTTAGATTTCCATTGCCATCAGTTCCTTTTCTTGCTCCCATTTCAGAACCCTTTCGCTTTCTTCTCGCTCTCTGTACAGTTCGTGCGATTATTGGTGAAAAGACAGGGGCCCCTCTGCTGGTACGGCCGTGCAGGTCCGTTTCTCAAACACAGTTGAGCCGTGCAGTCCAGGTAGGTCAGTCTGTCTGATATGAAACGCTGTGAGTTTCAGGGTCACTGTTCTTCAAACTGAGCGTTGGGAACAAAGCCCCCCGAGTCGAGCCCCGACCCTCGCGCAACCGATCTAGGGGATTGATTACGGGAAAACAATGGTCTCACCATCGCTCGACTGAACATGGAGGCGCTCGTCGATCCGGCGATCTACGCACTCTAAGTCCTTTGTTGCTCTATTTAGCCTTCCATTGAGTAGTTTCTTCAGACTTTCAGAAGAGGTCAGAAAATGAGCTAGCTGTATCAAACCAAACTAACCTGATTGCGCTACTGCTTAACTGTCTGCCTTGCAAAACCAAGTGCACGTACAGATGGATCTGCAAACGGGTGGATGGATGTGAACTTCGACGATAGAAGCGGCTCCGCTCCTCACGTGCTCCGGTCTCCAGTTGAGTGGCCACCGAGTAGCTGACATAGTGACATGCACCAGTTCTTCGTCTGCAGTGATAAGCTAACTTCACCATTTCATACTCTAGCCAGATGGTGCTTGATCCGACGGGGCCTGACGGCGATACGAAACCAGCCCGCTAATTCGAATCACTCGTGATGTCCAAAGTGGCTGTCACAACTTGCGAGGTGTTCCTGAATCCTGAATGCGAAAACACAAGTCAGCCAGAGCAGCGCAGTTCTCAATGACAGACGACTGACGTCGTGAGATTGGCAAATGCCATGTGCATTTCAGGGAGCAGAAATGGATCACATCGATCTCAACAGCCATGGAACGGGCGATCCATCCATCGGCCCGCCGCCTCCACCGATGATGCTAGTTTCTGTACATTTCAGACATCCGTTCAGCAGAGCAGTCTAGGCTTCAGATTTCAGACAAAACCCCACGTAACGATGAACAATGGAGGACATGCACCAGTTACTTCCTCTGCATGAACAAACCTGGCACTGCGGTTTCTTGGTTAGAACTCCTCACGTTGCAGTTTCTGCTTGTTTTCTTTTTTTCTTTTTCTTTTTTTAGAAATAGGAAAATCCTAGCCTTGAATATTCACGGGTGAATGTCTACGGCTGATAAAAGAAAGCAGTGCAGACTGCCGAGCAAACATGCAACCAAGTTTGAGAACAGACAACTTAAACTGACTGACTGACTAAAACAAAGACCCTTCCCTCCTGTCAGATTACTGAGTCCTTCTAATCTTCTCCGAAAGTTCCAGCCGTTCTTGGCAAAGACTTCCAGCATCACACTCTCCATTCTTTCTTTTTTTTTTATGTGCGTTTGCACCGCCAGCAAATGATAGAACCACCCCGTGAGCCTAATTTCACGTTTTGGTTCCTCTTTCCACCGGTGACGATTGAGCTTTAAACTTTACATGATTACGCCGAGATTTGATCTCCAAGAAAGTTATGGATTTTTTGGCGTGTTAACATCAGACAGTTTGCGATGCCCACAGGGCGCCATAGCTGATGCTTCACGCGCCGCCAGTCATACGCGTCTACACAACGAGATCACCAAATTCGAGGGAGTCAACCTCTGTGCCCCAAACGCCTTCGGAAATCAGAACTAGCGTAGCGTTATGATTCCTGAACTTCTGAAACGCTCGAGGTCTCGACTCCCGAGGCTAATGGCTAAGCCTGCAAACCCTCGACCGGCACTGATTCTTCACCGCCGGCAGGAGCGAGAGCGTGGGACGGGGCTTTCAGTTAGGATTACGTTGTTGTTGCAGCTGCTAGCTGCTGCTATTGTCCAAACATTCCGACGACGGCTGTACCGGCCAGATTTTTGGGGGCGGAGTTTCGACACAGCCGTGGAGCCCAGTTCAACCAACCACTGTTCCGGCCACATGCCTACCACCGGGGGAGAACGTTGCACATGACGCGGCCAGTAATCTCCATGGACCACTGCTGCGAGGTATCTTTCAGGAAATCAAACGAAATGAACAGGCTCTACCAGGATATCGAGCTGTTGG
Source organism: Panicum miliaceum (assembly GCA_032594955.1). Taxonomy (NCBI): domain Eukaryota; kingdom Viridiplantae; phylum Streptophyta; class Magnoliopsida; order Poales; family Poaceae; genus Panicum; species Panicum miliaceum. The sequence continues at coordinate 9,865,044 of CM064065.1, read as the reverse complement.
ACGGACGCATGCGGAAAATCTTCTTCCTCTGTTTTCCCGGCCCATGCTCGGCTCTGGCCCTCAGCTCCTCTGCTCTGGACGCGCTTCTTCAGGATTCAGCTCGACAAAGGACGCACTGTGCAGTGCAGCAGCACTGCAGACACGCTTCTGAAGTCTGAACCATGGCCGCATGGAGGAGGGGATCATAGTTCTCGCACAGTCGCACCAACACCCCTTAGCATGATGTGCTATAGCGAAAGTGTGACCAAGACAAGCAGAACAAGTGGAACAAGAAACAGAGGAGATTAATGCTACGAGTTGAAGATTGAAGAACTCTGGAATGGAATAATGCTTATGCAGAGCTAGAAATTCATCAATTAGTTCTTACAACTCGTCGATCGATGCGAAAACACACGACAAGTCGGGGTATTCAGTCACTAATCACGGCTAGGACGCCCAATTTTCCTGGGCATTTTATTTCCTCACAGTATCCTTCTTCTGCTAGTACTTGGTTATACGCTCATAAATCGAAAAGAACAGCACCTAAATTGCAAGGTCTACGAGCTCACACGCTGCAACCATCGGCCATGCCCAAGGGACCTTGATGTTGTTTTGGCCTTGGTTCCGTTCCTCACCTCCATGCAGTTAGCCAGCTAGAAGTTAAGCATCTCCCAGATCAGCTCCGGGTCGAACGATGGCAGCCGCTCCAGCGGGCAGTCGCCGTCGGCGGAGGCCGCGCTCACGGACAGCACCCCGTCCGGCGACCCGTACGGCGTCGTCGACTTCGTCGTCGTCTCGGACGTCGTTGCGGCTCCCTCCGAGACGACCGGGCGCGGGGGCGTTGCGGTGGCCGGTTTGGCGCCCTCGGAGCGGGCGCTCTCCTTGCCCTCCTCGCGCTGCTTGCGGGCGCGCGCGCGCTTGCGCGCCAGGCGGGCGCGGATGGCCTGGATCTTGGCGTCGACGGCGGCTCGGAGCTGGCGCAGGTGCTCGGGGCAGTCTTGTCCGTCCATCACGCCGGGGAAGTTGAGGCGCGCGTACTCGCCGCGGAGCTTGAAGGCGGCGCGGTCGTACGCGTGCGCGGCGGTCTCGGGGGAGTCGTAGGTGCCGAGCCAGACGCGCACCCGGTTCTGCGGCAGCCGGATTTCGGCCACCCACTTCCCCCACTGCCGCTGCCGCACGCCGCGGTACAGCTTCTGCCGCAGCATGGCCGCCGCCGCCGCCGCGTCGTCGGGCGGCGCCTGGAAGCTCGCGGCGGACGAGGAGGACGAGGACGAGCAGGCTGCGGCCTGCGGCTGCGACGCGGCGAAGTGGCGGAGGAGCTCGCACTGGCGGTAGTAGACGCTGGAGCCGAGCGGCGGGATGGTGACCGGCGGCGGGAGGTGGGAGAAGACCGTGTCAAGGGCGCTCGTGCCCGGGGAGGAGAGCAGCAGCGAGGAGACGGCCGAGCGGACCTCGCCGGGGAAGCTGGCCGGGGACAGCGTGCGGAGGCTGGCGTCCATGGGCTCCGGCGTTGTGGGGGCGAGGCGGAGGAGTAATTGCGGGAGGCTGATACGGACGAGGCGGGAAGGGCATTCTGGGGATGCACGACTGGTGACTAGTGTTCGTTCTGCACGGGCTGTTGGAGGACAAGGTGCGCGCCAAGTGGCTTATATAGGCGAGGAATCCAACCGCGGTTTTACCGTTATACCCCTGGAGTATGTGAACTAGAGACTTGTCATCGCAACAGTAGCGGAAGCCAAGCCCAGGTGGTTTGCTTTGCAAATTGCAGCACAAGTCAACTCCTCAGTATGTTTACACTTATCGTCTCAACTACATGAGGCTCGAGCTGCTATAATTCGTGGCCAATAGACCATCCATCCTTCGAGTATCAAGGTGGAGTGCAACAAATTTGACTTAGTTCATCCTAGTGTCAATGCCAAATTGTCAATGCGCAACAATAATATTCATGCTGAAAACTAACGTAGCCTTCTCTTAGGTCAAAGATAATATAAAATATTGAGGGTTTCAAAGAAATTAAAACAACTAGTGATAGGCTCAAAACTAACATCTTCTGTCACTGATCCAGTTAAAAAGCAGCTAAGTACGTTAACCCCTACATCTTCTCCTAATATATTTGTAGTCGGTATTAATTAACTAGGACGGAAGGAGGCTAACCGGCTAAGGTTGGTTACACATCGAGATCGGTATGAGCAAAGAGCCTCAGAATAAGAAGAAGCATAACACTTCATATTATGATCAATAAACAACGCTGTTTTCCTTCTTTCCTTCTTTTTTTTTTGCTTTTCTAAATACTGCACATAAAATAAACGTTGTGCATTTTGTGCATCACTGTGACTCGTGATGAAGGGCAGTTTCGGGAGTGGGCCTGCTCGGTGGGTGGAGCAGGGGACACGTGGCGACTGGTCAGCGGATGGGGACGTGGGGGCTAAGGCGCGTCAAAAGGTCGGAACAGAAGATGAGGAGAGGGGAGCCGTGAAGGCCCCAAAAGCAAACTTTTGGCATTTATGAGGATTGGTTGCGGTGACAGCGGCCTTTCAGGCGCCACGTTTCTGGTCCTCGTCGCGGCCGGCGGTGCAGCGCCGTGGCCGTCGCCCCGTCGGCGTCGCTGGAGCCCGTCCACCGTGAGCCGCGGACACGACGGCCCGTCCCTCGCCGGCCGCCGCTGCTGAATTCTCAACGGCCTGGGAACCGGTGAGCTCATGGGTGATGGACATGGACGCGACGGACCGGGGAAAGAAAGAAAGAAAACCAATCTGGAGCTCAACTTGCAGCTGCTGATGACGAGTCCAGGTCTGCCGTACCGCCATTGCAGAAACAACGGCAGGGTGAAGGTGAAAATGGTGCGGCTGTAACGAGCATTTTTGACATGTTTTTTGCTTGCGTAGCCTCGATGGTTGCTCGCAGGGGCGTAACTCGGTAAGCTTTGCAGCAATAAGATTGTCGAGCAATTAAATTGTTGTTATGGGAGAAGGTGTTGAGTGCAAGATTGATGCTGCTGGCATCGCGTACCATGGCGGCACGGTCCATTGGTCCCGGTGGGAGGATTGGATTGAAGGAAGGTTGATGATGAAGCCAGGCAACTCGAAAGTGCTCTTTTGTCATGTAGGGGGACGGGGGACGGAGTCGTTCACACGCTTAACTCGCTCACGTCCCTTTCGTGGTCAAACGCCATTCTTATGCCCCGAGGCCAAAACCAAAAGGGACTGCTTCGAGCAGCACTGCAGCAGCATGGTACTCGCAGGACACGTATTTGCGTTCTAGAAAGCGGGTTTTCATGGCATGATTGAGTGCCTCTTTTTTTTTCTCCCCCTTTTGCCGTTAGCACAATCGAGTAGTATTTGCTTATTTAAACAAAAGGCTATAATACCTGTTCCCATTTTAAGATGTGAACAGTAGCACATGCTATTAAAAAATACCCTTGTCAAAAACCTGAAGAAATGGAAGGGAGAAAAACGAGCATGATTGACAGCCAATCATCCATGCGGTATGTACACGTCGCTGCGGCGAGGAAAATGCTTGCCAGCCAGCTCGGATGGATCAGTCGCCAGGAATGAAATTGAATGGTTACGTGCCAAGTCAAAGGGAGGCGCCATGGCAGGGACCAGGCCTGTCTGTGCGCGCGCGAGCGTATCTGCGGTGCCCCCACGGAGGGCCATGAAACGACTTGATGATACAGCGTAACAGCAGGCTCCCGACCGACCTCGACCTACCCCCGATGGCATCATCTGAAGAAGGTCCCAGACGCCGGTCACGTCGTTCGGTGTCTTGAGGCCCGCGGATGACCGGGCGTGCATGGATCACGAGCGCCTGATTGATCGCCGAGCCATGTTTCAAGTTGTTCACACGATCTGCTCTAACGCTTTCTGCCTCTGCTGCCCTTGCATTTTTTTCTGAAGTAATGATAGGGTTCATCAGCAGATCAGCCTTGACTTGCAGTATCTTCAGATTTCTGAGAGTTTTTCAGGATGCATTGTTCTGAAATTCTCGTCGCCAAAGTACAGGGTGCGCGCTGAACCTGAACTCTGAACTGTGCTCATTTCTCCTTAGTTTGGCTGTTCTGTAAGCTGCAATTCCACACACGATCAGCTAGTGCTGATCCTACAAGCTCTGAAGAAAGAACTGCCATAGTACTGGCGTCCTGCTGCCCAGTGTGGTACAAGCGTACAGCCGGTACCAGTGACAGTACAGACTACAGAGGCAAGGCAACAAAAGTATGGTCAGTCCTGACGCGTCCCTCTCGGATAAAGAAGATTCGGATCGGTACCCTCGTTGAACGGTAGGACAGCCAGAACTCCTTCCAACTCCAATCCAAGCAACGAAACGCGAAAAGCCAGCAAGCAAACGAGAGCAGGCCCCTCGCCGGCGCCGCCCCCACCGGGGCACGGTTTCTTGTTGACGGCCGGGAGCCAAAAGGCGCGCAGTGAATGCGGTGAGCTGGCCGCGAGCCCCCGGCCAGCTCTGGCGTCGCGTTCAGATGGGGAACCTGGCGGCCGGCCTTGAAGCGCAAAAGGCGAGGGCGAGAGCAACGGCAGCAGGGTGGCATCGCATCCGGCCGCGCGTGAGGGTGAGGGAGAAGGAAGGCTGCCGAGCGTGGAAGTCAATGGCCCGTGGCCGTGTCGGGCAGGAGCCCAGGAAGAGGAGGGGGACGGGCTCCGGGCTCAGGCGCTGCCTGCCGGCCACGAACTCCTCCTTTTCCTTCATGTGATGCCGCGGCGGCCAGGCTTTCCGTCTCCGCCTTTTCGGTCTGGCCCCTCGGCGATCACACGTCGCTGTAGCTACAGCAACCCTGTCTAGAATTCTTTGACCTCCTACCTTGCTACTAGCACCTGGCTACTCGCAGTCTGATGTGCGATCCAGCCGGGCTGATTAATTGGTTCGGCCTGCTTAATTGCGGTGTTTTTCCGGATTACATTCCTCTTTTTGTTCGTACAAAAACAGGTTGATTTGTTGTTGTTCGATTCTAGCTTCCGTACTGAACTTTTTTGCATGAATTAGATGGGCAATCTCGTGCTTGCGTGGATTACGGGCTCTGCATTCGCCCTGTGTCCTAGGCTGGATGCCACACGTAACAGCAGCGTGACCGGAGAATCGCCATGGCTGACTGGCTTGGAACAAAAATTCTCCCAACTTTTGAAAAGCCATATTCCTTTCTGGACTTGTGGCCCGTGCGGGCCTGCAGGTTGTTGCACGATGAACCGAGAAGACTTCGAAGTCTTATAAACTGCCACGATTCTCGTTCAGAATTCAGATCAGCTTCGACGACTTTGATACATGTCCATGCGCACAAACACCCTGACAGGCAGCGGATCGAGCGAGAGTCTCTGACGCGCGCCGTCAGCTCTCCATGGACACTACACGCAGCGCCTCAACGACCCCTGTGCGACGATAAGCGCCGGACCCACACTGCAGGGCCACCGGGGAGCAGAGCAGCCGAGCAGGCACAGCACAGCGCTCGCGGACTAGCGGGTCGCAGCAGGAACCGGGCGGTCAGAGGCGCGCGTGGGCGAGAGCGACGCGGCGGCCTCGGCGAGCATACGTGTCCGCGGCCGGTTGGGTCCGCGGGCCGCCCACGGCCGCCCGCGCGGCGCGCGCGGTGCCGGTGCGCCATCCATCACAGTTCGCAGGCGAACGTGGGGGGCCGTTTCGGCGCCGGGAAGGACGAAGCGGTCGCACATGCCGGTCGCCGTCGCGTCGCGCTCGGCGCCGGATGCAGCCAAACGAACGCTTTTACGGGCGCGGGGGGGGGGGGGGGGGGGGGGGGGGGGGGGGGCGCTCCCCGACGCAGACCACCGCTCTCCGCCTGCTCTCCCTCCCCAACACCCGTACGAGCAACCCGATCCATCCGGACGACGCGTTCCGCTCTGGCTTTGCTTGCTTGCGTAACGTCTCGCTCTCGGGCCGCATTAAACACCACCTTTCACCCCCGGTCGCCAAGGCCGCGCCCCGGCGCCCGCGACGCCGATCGCGACGGAGCACAGGTGTCCGGCGCGCGGCCGCGCGGGCGGTGTCCCGGCGAGTAAAAGACAAAAGCAGACGAGTGCGCTCGACGCGACGCCGCGACGGTGAGAGGTGTCCATCTCGGCCGGGCGTTGTGGTCAAACCCGGAGAAAAACTTGGCCCCCGCCCCCGCCGCCCGCCGCTTGGCTGCTGCGCGCGCTCTCCCCGGGCGTCCCGTTCGCTGCGCTCCGCTGCTCCGAGCACCATAACCGCGGGCAGTTCGTCGAGAGGGGGATCGATCGATAGCTGACTGACTGACTGATTGATCCAGCCCCGCCACGCCCGTGATGTGTGTAACCAGCGGCAGAGCCGTGGCGCGGCTCGAGCTCAATGATTGAGCTGTGGATGTTATCCGAGGGTGTTTGACTTTGCACACGTAGCACGGTGCAGGGGAGGCGAGAGCGGTTGGGACAGCACTCCCTTTCGGACCAAAGTCTTGGGCTGGTATTAATTGACCCGGTGGCAGGCGTGCCCTGCTGGCAGGGGGATCAAGCGCCCATTGGCATCTCATCCGCCGATCTGCGTCGCTCGGAGGTGGCACTTGGCAGCGGCGGACGCGGTGACGTGCACGGCTCAACAGCTGGGTCCCGAACCAAACAGGGGTGTTACCCAGGGGAACGCACGGACGGATCAATTTCGGCAGAGGCGAACAGTGCCGGGGGATTGCCATCCCTGTCTTGTTTGTCCGAGGAATTCACCGTGACGGATGTACTGTACTATACAAGCAGGGTGTCGCCGGTACTATACAAGCAGGAGGGTGACCGAGGAATGCATCCAGGAACTGTGCTGCGTAGAGGCAGGCCGTTGCCAGAGGTCGCTTGCTTGCAGCAACGGTTGGAGACTTGGAGCTAGGCTACTCAGCTCGGTTTCGTGAAGAAACGGGGGAAGCTGGACAGCGGACACTGCACCTGCACAGTGTGGAGAGTAAACGAGCGTGCTACGTGGAGGCTACGCCTGTGAGGTGGGTGGGCCCATCCACGGAATCTCGAGTATGCTTGGTTGGATTCTAAAATGTTGGCATGCTAAAATATGGGCATGCCAAAACGTGGGCATGCCAATTTTACTAAAATCTTAGCAAATTTAGAATAATACTTAGTTAGGTTGGCTGTTTATTAACCTTCCACCAAATAAGTGCCCAAATTTAACCAAGTGCCAAAATTTATATATAGCCTTGCCCATATTTTAGTATACCAACACTTAGGAATCGAACCAATCAGACCATGCCAGGAGGCGAGGCCAATCCCGGGTGAGCGCGGCCGGCCATGTTCCCCGGATCGTCGACCACGGGCACGGACGTGGCGGGCTTTTCTTTCGTTCTCTCCTTTTCTCAGAAACTGATGGCCCGGGCTTCCTTCTCGTCTCCATGGTTGCGCGCGATTTGAGCTGCTGCCATGTCATGGTCTCCTCTCTCCTACTGTGTGTGTGTTCATCCACAGCGTTCAGGCAGGACCGCAGGAGCATCCAAGCTGGAACACCAAGCCAGCGCCGTTTCCTGCTTTGTCTGGACCTGCAGTATTCAAGCATCGCCTCTAAATGGGGCCCACCGAATGGAACTGCTCGTACCTCTCTGGCTTCTACCCAGGCTCGCTGATTGTGATTCAGTAATTCACCGAGCGTCGATGCATGCAGAAGCCTCGGTGCCTGATTTTCTAAATCAAACACTGGCTGCTGCAAATGCCAAACCTGGATGCTCGGAAGGGAATATGACGTTTTGGTATATTCGTCGACCCAACGATGGAAAACCAACGCGTGGCTGCTCGAACAACTCAAAGATGATGATCTTTCCTTCTAAGAAAACCCACAGAAAGTGGGCTGCATACTGTTGTTTTTTCGTGAGGATGATGATGGTAACTCGGACCACTATTTTCCGAAAAAAAAGGAATTCGGTCCACTAACCAAAATGGTCTGGGCTCAGAATGCAACTCCTTCCTCTTATGGCCCATGTGCACCTTCTTTATTTTTGCATGTAGCGAGTGCTCCACAGTCCATGCACTTGGATCATGCTACAGCTTGTGGGTGTACCTCTTCAATTCAGTTGCAGAGATTTGGCGTAATCTTCAGTTGCTACACCAGAGGAAGAGGAACTAAATAGGAGTAAGTGTACTAAAAAACTATTGTCATTGCTACCGGATGCAGTAGTTACCTCCTTCCTTAAACAACAAAGCACAACAAGAGGAGACTTCATCATCAAGATGAGCATATCTCTAATTCGTAAATCGATAGAATCACATAATACATGCTAGAATATACATAGAAAATATAGATATATGTTTTACATTTTCTAGATTTTACGATTGATGCGATATAGATGATTTTAGCATTAAAAATTATTGACAGGTAAAATAAATTCAGAAAAGTATGAGCACTTGTGTTGGGTCAAGGACTTAATCTCAATGGACAGATTCCACTATACGGGCCTTACAAGCCCACTGACAGCGATGATCTCAAGATCCGCCGGTTGAGTATTTTGGAGGTGACGATATAGGTAGGTTGCATGCATACATCTTAAGAAAAAAACAGCGACTCGTACATCTTAAGAAGGCGCCAAATATGGTACTGTATACTCTTACGTCGTGTTTTGTGCTATAATTTGAATTTGTAAATGATGTGGTATTTGCTGTTTTGTTATATGAAAACAGTGATTTGATCTCACTAAGCCGTAACGTTACATTCATGGCCCCGTCCCTGACCTCGACCCTAAAACCTAGACACCGAGATTTGTTGAACCTTTAAGGTCTACTCCGTATACGCTTCAATAGATCTATGTTGCCATTGTTGGAGCCCTCGCCAATTTTTTTTTTATAAGGGCCCTCGCCATATTTGAGGAGAGAGTTGCCGTTGCGGACAAAATCGAAGGGCCGATCGTAGCCGTCATTGAAAACGTCAGTTTTGTTTTTTCAGGGCAGGGATTACACCATTCATCGGCAAAGGCACAATCAGAAACCATGTACGTAGGAAAGACAGTCGCCTGCGGCCTGCCCAACAGTAGAATCACAACCCAAACTACCACAACGCCACCTTTCAAAAAGCAGTCCCAAGCAAAGTTAGGTAGACTACCAACTGCCAAACGTCCAAGAAGCAAAAAAAGAGGGGGGGGGGGGGGGGGGGGGGGGGGGGGGGGATTGAAGAAACAAAAAGAACCAGTACCCTACAGCAACACAAAGCAGGAAACCACTCTGAACACCTGGCGCAAGCGCAAACAAGGTTCTCGCTCTCTCTTTTGAGCAGTCTTGTTGACCCTGAAGATAACCTGTTAGCCTGGGCCAAGTGTACTCATGGTCCCAAGCTGTCTGAATTTCGAGTGCTTCTAAACCCAGATTGGTATCAACTACTCCTACTAAATCGCGAGAAAGGAGCATTACCACATAATCATAGTGTGAGGGAACCAATGCAAGAGAATGTAATAAATTTTGCATATAACTATGATTAGGACACCGAGAGCCTCAAACACCCAACAACACTCATCCTATGTACACCCTGCATCACCATGCTGTTCAATTCGATCCCCCTGATCACAGCCGAGAGACCCTCTTAATCCCCGGCTCCTCAGCACGCTCAAATATCTTAAAATTGTCATCATCTACACGCTACAGCTACATGCTCTCAGCCTCATCAGTAAATTAACCCATCAGGCCGCACCGCCGCCGCTCCTCTTCAGTCGCTGCAGCTCGACCACGACGACGCTGATGTTGTCCTTGCTGCCGCGGGACATGGCCAGCTCCGCCAGCAGGGCCGCGGCGTCCGCGGCGGTGCGCCCGGCGACGGACTCGGGGAACATGGAGGCCGCCCGCCCGCTGAGGCAGTTCCGGGCGATCTTGCACGCCACCTCGTTGGACACCACGTCCCAGAGCCCGTCGCTGGCCAGTATGAGGAACTCGTCCTGGTCCGTGCGCTCCACCACCGTCACCTCCGGCTCCGCACTCACGTACGGCTTCAGGTAGTAGTCACCTGAAATATGCATCGAAGCACAAAGGCGTTCAGGGGACTGCTGATTAGTAAGTGGTAAGAAAACTGGAAGGAGAGGTATGTTCTTACCAATGGACCTAGAAGTTGCAAGCACTCCCAGGACACGATACCCGTTCCAATTGATGACTCTGCCACCGGCCGCTTCCACCCTCTGCAACTCATCCGGCCGATCTGGCTGCGTAGTCGGAACAAAGCATCCATTAGATCACTCGTCCTGCGCACTGCTCATGGCTTAAACCATGCCTAAATGCATGGTCCGTGCAGATCTTGTTTTTATTTGCGTGCTACAGATCCAAACACAAAGTAATCCTTATACAAAACAAGCATAATCTCGATACAACGAAATTTAAACACCCAAATCAGATCAAGTCAATCCTCGCTCTAAAAGAGTAGCATAATCTACCCCATCTATTCCACCACCAAAACTTAGCTACAAAAACAAATCCTTTCGGTAGTGCACGAAGGACAAGCACTTTCTTCGCCAACTCCATCTAACCACGTCCATGGAGTCACGTCTGGGACACGTTACCAGAAGAGGATACATACATTTGGAAGCGTTTCTACATTGCAAACTTGTATACCTATGTAGGCTGCAGCCTTGGGCGTATGTGCGCACCAGGTGGAGTAGCCACTGGTTGGCACCCACTGCTCAAATCAAGCATGTACCAGAGCAGCACCGACCACCGGACCAGATCCTACAGCCCTGCGAGATGGAGCATTCCTAAACAGAGAAAACGTTTTCCGTGGGGGCAAGGTGCTTGGACCTAACACACAACTCATGGTCATGGACGAACAGCAGTGCCGCACCAGGCTACCCCAGCCCGCTTTCTTCCCCGGGAGAGATCACCTGCGGCTACGTGGCCTCCCTCAACGAAATGCCGCTGCGCGCTCTGCCCCAGCCCCCACCAACCGCAACCACCCTCGGGCCGGCAGGGCGCTAGGGAATTCACCACGGCCCATCCCGTTCCGGAGCGGAGTGACACTGACCGACACCAGCCCGGCCGGCCAGCTTTGGCACCACCCAACCAGGAGCAGACGAGACGAGATCGTCGCCTTCCCGTGCTCGTGCCGTGCAGGAACATTCTGGAGGCTAAATTAGTGCGCTAAACCTGTACCGCCAGCGATTAGAAAATCAGATCTGATCCTCCTCAGGCGCAGATCGTCTCGTTGTTTAAACGATAATCCGGGGTATTAAAGTCGTTAAGTACCATCTGGCCATCTGGGAGCGTCATTAGCCGTGTTAATTTATGCATTTGGTCAGCGTCGGGAGGGGGGATTTGGGTCGGGGGTGTGCACCCGCGCAACGTACCTTGTGATCAGTGGAGAGTGGCACCGCGACGCCGCCGCGGGAGAGCACGGCGCGGGAGTCGCCGCAGTTGGCGACGACGATGCGGCGCTGCCCCACCACGGCCACCACGGCGGTGGAGCCCACGGTGCGGTAGGGCGGGTCCGCGGTCGGCTTGGTCGGGGGCGCGAGGCCGCCGGTGACCTCGCCGTCCACCCGGGCGAAGCTGGCCACCATCGCCTCCTTCCAGCGCGCGTCGCTCCCTTTGCCGCGGCGCAGGCCCACCTCCTCGGCGAGCACGACGTGGAGCCGCTCCCGGCACGCCTCCGCCACCCGCGCCCCGCCGTGGCCGTCGTACACCGCGAAGAAGTCCTGCTCCCCGTCCGAGACGCCGCCCTTGGCCCCCGCGTCAGGCGAGGCCAGGAACGAGAGCGCGACGGAGAAGGCGTCCTCCATCTCCCTGCGGCGGCCGATCACCGACACCGCGCCGTGCGACAGGCACGCCGGCCAGCCCGCCCCGTGGTCCGCCTCCACCGACGAGTCGGACGACGACCTGTCCGACCCCGGCCGGACCTTCTTCGCCGACACGCCCTCCTCCGCCGCAGCAGCGGTCCGCCCGAGCCTCCGGAGCTCTAGGCGGCGTCGCCGCCGCCGCGCAGATACCGCTGCGCCGGCGCCCTTCCCGTCCACGTCCCCATCCCCGCCCGCCACAGCCTTGCACACGGGGCCCTCACGACTGGCGGCGCTGGTCTCCCTCATAAGTCCGTCTCCGTCCCGCCTCTCGCGAAAAAGCAATGGAGAAGGAAGCAAACGAGGCCGGCGAGGAGGGCGAGAGGCGGGGTTTAATACGGCGAGGCCGAGGAAGCAGAAGCGCGGCGCACCGTCGGATCCCGCACGGGCGGCGGGGCGCGCCCCAGCCCCGCGGGCGGCCCGTGAGGACGTGGACGGGCGAGATCGCCGGTGGCGCGTGGCGTGTGCGCGCCCGATGAGCTGCGGACGCCGGGAAGGAAAATATCCTGCGCCCGGCCCATGGACCACGGCGCCCCGGCGCGCGGCTCTCGGAACGGGACCGGGCGGGGCCGCGCCCGCAGCGACCCGCGGCGTTGGTGGGGCGGGCGCACGGGAGGTTCCGTGCGGTTGGACCACCCTGGTCACGCGTGGGTCCCACTGTGGGGGCGGCGAGGGGGCTACGTGGAGGTGGCGAGGGGGGTGCGGCCGGAGAGGGTGTGGGGGCACGTCGCGCGAATTGACTGTGCGCGGCCGGGGACAAATGTTGGAGCCACAGGCTTTTCCGTGCAAGAAAGCAGATTCTACGGCCCAAGCAAGCGTTCCGTCCGTTCCAAACAACAACTTCCTTCCTTCTTGACTCGAAACCGATCGAACGGTCGGACGAAGAGCAGCCCGTAACGCTTCACTTTTCTATCTACACGTAGCAGCAGCAGTATTCCATCGGGCTCGCGCTCGGAAACCGTTGCGACATTTTCCGTGTAACAGCAGGAGGTCGTCGCTGGCAGCTTAGCAGAGGTAGCTGCTACAGTGACACACTCACTGACACGTCCTGCATCGGGTTTGAATTGAACGCTGCTGCGGTCGCACCCGGAGTCGGTGTGGATGCGGGGAGCGGCCAGCGCGCGTGCGTGGCGAGTGGCGACGACAACGAGGGTTCAGCGGCCGGGTGGTGGTGTGGGATGATATTTGGAGCGTGGCGGGGGGACGCGTGGCGGCCGGCCCGCGCGCGGGGGTCCCCTGCCGCAGGCTTTCTTTCCCTCCTTGCCGAGGGCGGCAGTCCCCGCCTCCCCCGCCCGCGCGCCGCGACTCCTGTTTGAGCGGGAGAGCCGCGGGCGGGCGCGGCCGGCCTCGGGCGCCGGTTCCGGCGTGCACGGCCTACGCGGCGACGTGGAGGGCCTACGCCATCGTAGCGGAGGCGACGGTGTCCCCTTCCCCAGTTCCCCTGCTCCGCTCACCTTCCCCTCGTGGCCTCCTCATTCCTCGTCTCTCTCTCTCTCTCGCTCGCTCGCTCGCTCGTCGCCATGCTCAGATGCCTCCCCTCTCCCTCCTTCCTAGTACCCGTCCACGCGTCCCGGTCGTGCGAAGGCAGGCGCTCAGTGCTCGCACGAGGTTCGAGGCGCCCAGCCGCTGCCACGACTGTGGCTGGTACCATGTACTTTCGCGGAGCTCGCTGTGTTCAAGCTCAGAGCTTGGCGCGCGTATGTCGCTGCCGCCGGTTTTCGAAATGCTGCTGCCGCCAACCGCCAGCATGCCTGCGCCCGGCTCGAAAGCTCAAGCTCACTGCTCACGCATGGGGAAGAAATCCTCCCTCTTGTCGCCGCCTGCTGCGTCGTCCTTCCTTCCACACCGTTGATGGTTCTACGGACGACATAGGAGGAGTGTCACGAGCAGTTGCCATGCGCCCATGCATGCCTTGATGTGCCCAGAAGGGCCAGAAGCATGTCCGTATTTGGTAGTCTCTTCGCTGTTCGGGTGCACGTACGTACGCCCAGCCATTTGATAATATCGTCGGCGCTGCAGTCTCCAGCTAGCTCCTCCACGTACGCATGTCGTCGTATCGTATATGTATACGAGCGATAAGCAAGCAAGCGCGGGATGGGAGAAGTACCGACGTGTCGCCACGTAAGTGCTCGACGATAAGAATAGTACTATATATACAAATACATACGTGCAGAGATATAGATGCTCCCGTAATTTAAAAGTCGCCAGCGTGGAGACACAAGTTGCCCGTGCGTAAGCGCCTTGCCTAGCTAGCGTGACGAACGCGTCGTGTGGTGAAGTTATACATATATACAAGTGCCGCTACTACACGTGTGCTAGCTAGTAGTGGTGTGATACTGTGCTTGGTGCACATGCATACTTTTTTTTCGAGAAAAAAAACACGAACCGAACAGGAAAGCCGTCGTTACATTAAAAATTAGAAGTAGTTCAAAAGGGACAGATCAAAACCCAACGAAGTGATCATGACCGCAAATATTCCAAATAGTGCTCCGAGTGTACTATATATACGTACTATATTGTATACTCCTACCTGCGAGTGGTAGAAGCCATAAGGTGCGTAGCGTATTATACGGTAGTACTGCATCACGTCGACCTGCATGCTACTATATATGTGTGATGTGTCCTACGGAAAGACACCTACATACCCTCGACAGCAAAATTACAGAGCTGCCCTCGGGTACCTCTAGCGGTGGTGTACGTGTACTCATCATTTGACGCGCGACCAGACCGGCCAGCCGCAGCCCAGAAAAGGAGCTCAGCGTCCGTGATGGCGACTGATGATACGTACGTGCGTGCGAAGGTAACGTTCGCGCACCACGAGCCAGCGCTCGATTTTACCACCGCACTGCATCTGCATTCCCTGCGTGTCGCCGCCTGCCTGGTCGATTTTACCACGTACGGAGTATGCCGATCAGCTGATCCATGCCATGCGATCGGGCATGTCGATCGAGCAGCTAGCTAGCTAGCTAGCCCGCGGCCAGGTTCAGCGCACGTCAGCTGTCACCGCACTGCACGCGCGCGCCCTGGCTCTCACGGCACGCCGGAAAAGGCGAGGCGGGGATCGTGTAGCCGCTGGTATTTGAACGGCCGCAGCCGCCGGTGAAAGCGTGCCGTGTCGTGCACCCACGGGCCAGAGCGTGCAGGAACAAGGTACGCACCTGCCGCGCGCGGCGTCCTGGCCTGGCAGCTGCAACTTGCGAGACATCACGGCGCACCGTATGCCTAGCTCCAGTTCCGACACGTCGCAAGTGGCATGCACAAGGATAATAAATGCCTCCTCAGTCAAAAAAGAATGCAACTCGTATTCCAAGAAGTCCATAGTTAAAATTTAACCAAATTTATATAAATAATTACTAGTATTTATATCCCAACATAAATTCAGTATAAAAATATATTACATAATTAATCTAATAATATTTATTTTATTGTATAAATATTAATATTATTTTGTATAAATTTGGTTAAATTTAAAATTGTTTGACTTCTCCGTGTACGAAAGACACGGAGTGTGGGAGTACATCCATATTCCTGCCTGCCAATACGTGTGCCGGCACAGTGATCCGCTGCTGAATGTCGCCCACAGCAGAGAGCGAGCGCTGTTCACTGAACCTATGGGACGTAACATCAGGTAGCGTGCACATGGCATAATCGAGGAAAACACTTTGCAGAATGATAATAATAATAATAAGTGGGTGTTTGAATTCAGGTGTAACTTTTAGTCCGAATCATTGGGTGTTTGGATGTTTAGATGCCAATTAGAAATATTGAATATAAGCTAAATATAAAATTAATTGCATAAATAAAGATCAATTCACGAGATGAATCTATTAAATCGAATTAATCCATAATTGATATATGTTTTAAATTTATCTTCCAAATTAGCATGTATTTATACAATGTATTTTTATAAATAATTTATATTTAATATTTTTAATTAATATCAAATATTCGATGTGATGGACCGGTCCGAAAACAGCCCCTGGATACATCGAGAATGACGTACACAGGCTACCGGCAGGAGCGGCCCGGCGCCTGAGCGGTGGTGGGTGGGAACTGAATCTCGCATGGCTTTTCCTCCTGATCTTTTCCCGGCTCGACAGCGACGGCGCGAGGCGCACACAGCCGCGTGGGGATGCCGCGGCGCGGCGCCCTCGGGGGGACTTGCGTCCGTGAGAGAGAGATGCGTGTGGGGGCCCGCGTGGGCACGTACGTGGCGGGGTGGACCACCCGTCCCGCCTCGGCCGTCTCGTCGCTGCGAAAGGCGCCACCGGGACGTGGCACGCAGCAACAGCGAAAGGCCCGCTCGGGAGTCGGGAGCCAGCGTCCGGCTTCGCCGGGCGAGCCACCAGCACCAGCAAAGCGAGCGATTCTTCCGGCTCCCGGCCAGGCCGGCGCACACGTCGTGTCACGCGCGCACTCATGAGTCATGATCCGTGCCTCGCCTCTCGAATCGACCGAGGAGCCCTAGCGAGTTGTTTTCGACTCGTAGGACGTTCGGGAGCGGCGGGTAGGGTAGTTTTGAGAGACAGAGACCCATCCGTGGAGCAGCTGATCACAGCACGCCGGCCGGTAGGAGCAGGAGCACGGCAGCGCAGGTGCGCAGTGATTGCTGCCGCTGCGAGCTGCATCATTCTCCGACGCCGCCGACGGAGGCTTCGGATCGGAGTTCCATCACGCGCGCGCCGTGGCGGCTGCACACGCAGTACGTGCAGTGAGGTGGTTCCGGAACAGGAGCAAGCAACTAGCACGTGTCCCGATCAGGGGGGCCTCTTTGTTCAACAGACCGGCGTGCTCGTGCATCCTCCTCCTGGGCGCAGCGTAACGGCCACGTGCTCGGCGTTTCCATGGATGGCGTAGGAGAGAGCTGGATCGCCATGCATTTTGCTCCTGTAGCATGGCGTGATGCGACGCCGCTTCCTCGGCCGGAAAGTCTCTCCGAGAAAGAAATTTAACTTGCTTCACGAGCAGCCGTGCGCGCGACGCCGTCCGCGTTCGAGTCCGCGGCCGCGCTTTGCCTGCAGGACGCCCGCCCGCTCCCCGATCCGGCCCAAGTAGCAGCCGCAGCGCGACACACAACACCCACAGCGCACAAGGCTCCGAGATGCATCCTGGAGCTCGATAGTTCACGTGCAGCGCAGCGCCCCCGCCCCCCGCCCACACCTCTGCCTCGCGGCCCGGCACGTCACCGGCGGCGCCTCAAGGCGGCGGCGGGTGCGTCCAAGCAGCCATCGACTGCCACGATACCTGGGCGCCCGGCAGCGCACCACGCCAACCCCCGTGCTGTGCCGTGGCACGGGCGCGCAGCCAACAAGCCCGGCTGCGGAAGGCCGCCATGACTAGGGCGATGTACCGATCGGTGACCGATCCACCGATCGATTCCGTAGGGCGGCCCGCGCCCCAGGGATCCGGCGTTTCAGCATTTGCGCGGAGTCCTTGCGAGCGTGTCGTGCTGCCACCGGAGACGAATCCTCTGCCTGTCCGGGGGTATTCGCTGGTGTCGTTTTCAGAAGAAGCGAGGGGAATTCAGACGCACCAGTTCTTCCAATCCAGTAGCGAAAGAATTCGCTGTCTCTGACCGACCATTCGGACTACTACCCATGCCAGGATACCGCTATGTACGCCCACTAGGCGGCTGGATCATCGATTAAAAGACGATTCCAAAATGTTCAGCACACTAGCTTGTCCCACATGGAACTACACCTGAGAGTCCGAGACCATCCGTACTCAGAGAAAAAGCAACATCATTAAGCACGGCAACCATGCACCACCGTCGGTCGCTTGCATGTATGCATCCATCAGCTCACCGGGACAACGGCGTCTCAAACACCTCACCGTATCCTACCAGGTTCCGGCCGGTACCCGAAGCGATGCGCACAAGCCAGGTGCGCCGGCTCTGAATGATCCGCTGCCTCCCCAGTCCCTTCGTTCCATCCTTCTCACAAGCAGGAAGCCTATCCTGGGCACCTGGCGCACCCTCCAGCAAGCTTCTTTCCAGGATTTGCGAAGCACAAAACACACCACATTTTTTAAAAAAAAGGTGAATTCATCAAAAACTTATAGGGCGACCCATACCAGGGGTCTTCCAAGGTTCCCATTGTGCATGCTCTCGGGATTCAGTTCCCCCTGAGTCAGTAAAATGGGAAAATTTGAGAGACGCTTTTACAGAAGATCAATTTTACTGACTTCTATAACTATTGAGTGCGCTAAATTGGAACTGACTATAATCTGGAATCTGAATTACTAGGATTGAAGCAGGCTGTAAGGGTCATGCGCACCGTTCATCCTGTGAGCATCACGAAATGTCTAGGAGGGCAGGGAAGAAATGGAATTGCTGCCCTAACTGTTAAGTAATTATCCAGATGCGGAAAATATAAATTCCGTACCCACTAATTTAGGGAAAATATTAAGTTCTAAAACCATCAGAACTTACTTTGTTGGACCACAATGTACAACAGCATAAATTCCACGGAAATGGACATCTCAGGCAGATATGATCTCCAGTATCAGTACTTCATGATCAAGGCCATCACTGAGGGAAAACAGTATGTCAGTTGTAGAAATATAACAATGTATGTAAAGTTTATGTGAATAAAGTACCTGTATGTACTCCTTGATCAAATTATTGAACAACAGCAATTTATGCAATTCTTCATATAGTTACAAGTGAATTCCTGCTTTGTCAGACTTTATCTCTCTGTTCTGTCAACAAACCTTTGTATTGCTGAACACTAACCCTTTCTATGCCAATCATGGAAATGGAACGTTTTACCCTAAGTTGTAAGTACTAAAAAAATATGATAACATGTGTCACTGAATTTTTCCAAAACCTGTTGTCTGGAGCAGTTACTTTGCGGAACCATCTAGACATTTAGTTAATGTTAAAGATGATCAAGAATCTGAGCACAAATATGTCTGACCATGCTTCACTAAACTGACTCAACAGGCCTCATGCTATCAATACATTTGCACCATAAGTCACTGACAATCATCACTTCAATAAACTACGCCTTCTATATATTTACAAGTAGATCTGGACTTTATAGCTCTATTCTGTCAAGTGAATTGCTGACACTGAATATCCTTTCTACGCTAATCAAGTTCTCGCAAATTCGATAAGCTGTACAACTGCATTTGTCCAAAACCTGTTGTCAGGAGTGCTACTTTGCAGACCTATCTGAACATTAAGTGAATTACTAGGCGGATAGGCACGCTATGCTGCACCGCCCGTAGTTATATTGTTCACAGATCATGGAAAAGAGCAGTAGATAGAAATAAGAAGTGGAATACATGTCACATCTAATTTATATGGAGAACAGGAAGTGATAAGATCAAAATAACAAAGTTTGTTGCTGAGGAGCACAAAGATTTTTTAGTTTGAAATTAAAATATCTGGAACATAAAATTTATTTCAGGATTACAGCAATAGTCACAACAAAAGAGGTGGTAGTTACATAGTAAGTGGTTGAGCTATTTCCTTTCTTATGCATAGTATTCAGCCATCTACCTTGAACTGGAACTCTCTAGCTGCCTTCTTGGCTATCTGGTTACCTTTGGCCCTGCTCAAGCTGAAAGGATGTGAGAATATGCCATACCGCACACTTTTCATCAACAACACTATGGCAGGCCCTGGAGAAGAGGCCCCTCTCCAACAATGTGAGCTCCCTGCTCAGCTGTACTACTCTGCTCATGGCATGCAGCATATCTGTGTAAACATAAGGCATAAAGGGAGACCATCAGGGGCAAGAATTCACATGGATGCATATATATTGCAGAAAGGGTATAGCCAATATAACTGACGCAGCATAACACATAGGACGCATCAGGAACCAGTTAGGCCAGAACGAATTCATCGTTTTATCCCCTATCAGGAGGGGGGGTGTTTGGGGGTGGGGGGGGGGGGGGGGGGGGGGGGCAGAGCAGAGATAATGAATGACATAGTTGAGAAGATCTGAAGTTGGATTGAATGAAGGAAACACACGGAATTCGACAAATCCAATTCTGATGAAATGAAATCAAGATAAAGGAGCTTAAGAAGCGGAGTGGCCACCCTGTGTCAAAGAGGGGGCATAAAATCAACGTGGTACGGTTGTGTGAAGCAAGCGTTCCAGGAAACGTAACACAACGGAGCGGTAGAATTTATCCATCCATCATCCATCAACCAGCGCAAAGTTACCGGCCCGCATGAGAAAACGGAAGCATCACAAACCCTACGTGATGGCTGCCTAGGCCTGACTAAACAAGACAAAACCAAACCCCTAAACCCAGGATGAAATGAGTAGGCTTAAAACTATATGAAATCACGGGTACTTGCATTGTATTGTCGCTCTGCAGGGGTTGGTAGCCACATCAGAAGCTAAAGCCCTCCCCCTCCATGACATGACGCAACGAGACGAAATGAAGGAAGCCCCACACAAGCAGGCCCGCAGCACAGCACAGATTGCAACCCGATCAATTAGCTAATTCTGCTTGAAGGCAGACCAAAACAAAAAACGAAGCAAAACAGGGCAGGCGCGATGCACTTGCACCCGCTGCAGTAACAAGAAGGAAACCACCATAGCACCGCTGCCCGCGCCGCGTGTGGAGATTGAAACAAGCAAGCAGGGTGAAAGGCAAAGCAGAGGGAGCATTATCGGCACAGCGCTGGGTCTTCTCGGAGAGCTGGGCGGTGTAGACTGTAGACGAGCTCCTTGCACGAGGGCGAGGTCGCCACCGCCGTGCTGCTCATGGCGGAGCCAGAGCAAGAATTGCCCCTCCACTCGCTGACGACACCCACCAGCGCAGTGCTCTGTCTTGCGAGGAGGGAGGCGGGCCGGGCCCCACAAGTATAGCTGCAGGCGTGCCCACACATCAGCACTGTTGGCTGACTTTCCTGTTATCAGATCATAGCCGTCCATTCTGTCCTGTGGGTCCAGCTCGCCTTTTCTGCCTGGCGCAATGTCTCCTCCAATGTTCCTGCTCGCACAAGCACAGCACAGGAGAATGGACCACTCGCACCCTTTCACCCCAGAATTATTTTCAAAACAAAATTATCAGTCAATTATTTGACTTGTCCAATAGTGTAACACAAATAAGATGAATCAGTGTGTGTCTAATTATTCATTCTCTACCCTTTCTCTTTTTTCCTACAACCACCAATGGCTCAAAATGGCATTCATCAGGCCTACACCACATAACAGTACTAAGTGCTGCAAAATTGTCAAAAGACTGAATCTCTATATGCCAATGGCAATGAGGCAAAAACAAAAGGCAGAAAAAAAAACGTAGCTGTACCATCCCTTCATCACCACAGGCAATTAGATGTTTAACCAATAAGGTTATGACCACCCATCCTGCCCTGTTTCCTCCAATCTTAGCACACCCAGCTTGTGGTTTCCTTGGTCCACTTGCAGTTAGTCGACATCTCAATAGCCAAGACCTCATTCTTCTCAAGACCAAGAGGGCTCCCTTCCAGGACAGCATGCTTGCTTTGCAGGTCAGTCACACAAGCACACAAGGTTGCCCATGTTTCAGCATGTGTAAATTGCCACCCCAAATGTTTCTCTTCTGTAGCAACATACTCACAAGTGGCTTTGCACAAAGAGTTACATCTGAAGATACACTTCTTCAAATTGTCTCGCTTAGCTCCGTGAAGCTGCTCATTCAAAACTATGCAGGTCCAATATGATCCGTCGGTGCATCTGAACTATTCTATTCCAGATTCACTTTGCTCATTCCATCTGCAATCTATTTTCAGCCTTGATGCCAACTCATCTAGGACAGCATACATCTCCTGACTCTCAGGTTGCCTCTCCCTAACTCTGTATTCATGGACAATCTCATTTAAGTTTGAGAGCCGATGTCCAGGGCTGAACCTCTCGTCTCTTGCCTTCATGATAGCCTTCACCCTGTGAGTGTCTTCCCATCTTCCCGCAGCGGCGTAGACACTGCAAAGCAGTGCATAGTGAGCATTGTTGCTTGGTTCCAGCTCGATCAACCTGAGGGCAATCCGTTCCCCAGTTGCCCACTTCCCCCGGAACCGGCACAGCCCAAGTAGGCCACCCAATGCCCCGGACTTAAGATCCTCCGGCACACTCCGTAAGAGGCCCTCGGCTTCTTCTGGAAGCCCAACCTTTCCATACAGATTGGCCATGCACCAATAGTGAGCAAATGTCGGTTTGAGGTTGTACATGGTCCTCATCTGCTCAAAATATGCCTTCCCATCATCCAAGAGACCTAAACGGGCACAGGCGCAGAGAACACCAATGAGAGTGATCCCATCTGGTTGCACATTCCCTGACAAGACAGTTCAGGTGTGAGAAAAATAAAAAAAAATGCAAATGTAGCAGTATTTTGCTGTCTGTAGAAGAAATGTTGGAAATATGAACCCACCTGGCCCGATCATCTCATGGAACAGCTTGATCCCATCATAAGGCTCTCCGTAAACACAATGCCCGATGATCATTGCATTCCAGCATACCAGGTTCCTCATGCTGAGCCGATCAAACACCTTCCTTGCGGCCAAGACCCTCCGGCACTTGGCATACATATCAACCAATGTGGTCCAAACCAACAGGTTATCATCCTCAAAACGGCGCAAGAAAGCGCAATGCACCTCCCTCCCAGCACGCAACCACCCCAACCTGGCGCACGCTGTGGCTGCCCCTACCATTGTTGTTGCTGTACCCCTCACCCCTACCTCAGCCATCCACCTGACCACCTCCAGCGCTTGCTCCGGCCGCTTCGCCTTCACGTACCCATTAACCATGACGTTCCAAGACACCACATTTCTCATGAGCATTCCATCAAACAGCTGGCGCGCGACATCAATGCCACCCTGTGCGGCAGTATATGCTGTCATCATGGTGTTCAAGGACGCGATGTCCCTGAACGGCATTTCGTCGAATAGGTGGCGGGCGGATGGGAGACGCCCGGCAGCTGCGTAGAAGTGGAGGAGTGCGTTGGCGGCGTGGGGCGGCGGCGAGAAGAGGAGGCCGCGGCGGAGGACCTGCGCGTGGAGGGCGAGCGCGGAGGGGAGGTGGACACGCGGGGACGCGGATGCGGCGGCGGAGAGGAGAGGCGGGAAGGAGAAGCGGTCGGGGAAGAGGGGGTGGTGCGAGCGGAGGAGGGCCGCGAAGAGGGAGAGGAGCGCGGAGAAGGGGATGCGTGGGGCGAGGGCGCGGAGGGCGGCGTCGATTGAGAAGAGCGGGAGCGGAGGGGGCAGGTGGCGGAGAAGGAGCCTGAGGAGGTGAGCAGGCGGCGAGGCCGCGGAGCAGGCGGAGGCGGTGAGGAGGAGGCCGGCGGGGACGGGGTGGCCAAGGAGGAGGCCGCGGCGGAGGAGGAAGGCGTGGGTGCGGAGGACGGCGTCGTGGGTGCGGAGACCGCTGCGGAGGAATCCGTGGAGGTCGTCGACGTGGGTGGCGGCGGCGGCGGAATGGGGGGAGGTGGAGGCGGCCGCCATCAGGGGAGGCAACGGGGCGGCGGCGCCATGGGTTTTAGGCGTCCGCTCAGGGCCACCCCGTGTCGCTGGGCGGTGGCCCCCAGTTGCAGGCTGGGTTCTCAACTCTGATGGATCTTGCCACCACTCGCTGGCTCGCTGTTGTGTTACACTACCTTTTGAGATCTAATCGAAGCGTGGAATAAACTTACAATTAGGGATCTTAATTTTTTTAAAGCAAAATGGCAGTAGCTCTGCCTTTCACTTAAGGTAGAAAAGAGAGTTTAAGCACAACAAAACATCAAAAGCCAAAGCCTGGACTCTCCCCCCACACGGTCACAAACTCACAACATAACCGTAATCAGAAAAAAACACTAAAGACCCAAGCAATAGGGACCTTTAGACAAGCACAGTTGGTCACTTGTATCCAATCAGATTAGGCTAGAACTTCCTTTGCTCCGTATTGTAAGGGGTTTGAGTAAAACGGATGGAATAGTTCTTTTTTTTTTAAAAAAAAGGGACATTTATGTAATTTCAATTTGTAGAGTTCTCTGTGTAATACGACTTGGACAGCTATCCCCTTTATATCCCACAGCAGTATGGACGAGAGTTTGTACGCGTTCCTTATACCTTTTTTTTATACAGAATACCTATTATAAAAAAGGTAATAGTTCGATCGTTTTGGCGCTTTTAGCCCCCACACAACACATATGCTCCATAAATTAATCCTTGCCCTCCACCTTGTTGGGACTGGGGCAGAATGGCAGATGAAGTTCAGCTTAGAGAATTCAGTATTTGATAATGTGTCAGTACAATAGGATGCCCTTTTTTTAAGTTAGTGGAATAAAAGTTTTTTGCAGAACGGTCAATTGCAAAAACAAAACTGGGGAAGTTCCAGGACCAGAAATGCATGAATTCAGCCGGAATGTGTGCAGCGAGGACCAGCAAATAAAGCCAATAGAACTGGAGACACTGAACACTCGGCTATAGCATATGCGGTAAAGATCTCCAATTATAGTAGTCACATAGTGCATGACGTTCGTACGGTTTTTCTTCCCCAAAAGTCGACATGACCAAACCTATCCAATGTCTGGTTCTGACCCTCCCAGACTAACAATCTCAACAACTAAATCTCGAGTTTAACATAATTTTCTAGAGTGATCTGGAGCCCTCAATCCTTCCTTCAAAATTGTCATACCCAGGTCTGTGATGAACAATTTGTTCTCAATCAATAAAACCTTAGCTAACTCAGTTCCACCAGCCTACTATTCGGTCTGGCTGGAGTTGGTTTGATTAGTAGCTTCCACTTCTATATCTTCTTTATCCTGGAACTGACTTTCAAGGACATCATTTTCATTGTCGGACGGGCACCGGTCAGCATGATTCCTAGCTCTCGTCTGGCAGAAGCACTCTGGCCATGAGTTTGTTTAGAAAGACTCTGGATGGATGCGCTTGTGGGGGGCGCCAAAATGGGTGTTGAACATGACGTGCCTGACCCTCTCCTCAAATCCAGATGCATGCCCTTCCTCCCTGTCCATGAATATCGGAGCAAGGGCCGTCCTGTTTGGTGTGATTGTGGTTCGGAAACCATTGTATAGGCGATGACCCATGAGATTGTTTGCGAAGTTGCTTGGGCCATAATATGTGGGTATAAAAATGTCCGACAGGAGACAGACCATGTAATCAATTGCTCACCCCGCTAGTCCTCGGGTATTTTCTTCCAGCTTTCCACTTCCAACCATACTATGGTTTTCTAGACGTGGAAACATAGCCTTGAATGGTTTCATGAAGCGTTTCCCACCATAGAGCTTGCCAGAAGCAAGGTAAATCCGTGTTGTGTTATCAAATCCCATAGCACCTAGAATAAGACCTACCTACAAAACAATATAATTAGAACCTTTTCCGTTATTTATGGAAAGATTTATTCAACAGAAAAGTCGGTTATGATGGCTATGATACTTATTTTTCATATACTGTCATCCCACATGTTTGTGCTTTAAAGAAATGATATTTGAAGGAGCAAGGTCTATTGGCTATTGCGGACCTCAAAAGCTCAAACTAACCATTGCCATGTGTGGGCAAAAAATGTGTGAGCCTCTGAGGGCCAAAGTTCTCTGGTGCTCTGGTTTTGTGGTTTGAGGACCAAAAGGGTAGGCATGCATGGATTCCCGTATTTAATATTTTTATATAAGTTTCAGCTTTGCTCCTTATAATCATTTTTTACCAATCAAAATGGTTCATTTAAAGGGTGCATCTAGGGTCAAAACACCCTAAAAGTTGGAAATTTGGAAGCTCCATTAAAAAGCATACTTAGAATCTTAAAATAAATCGAACTTTGGCACACCCATACTTAGGCTTTGGTAGCTGAATTTGTCATTTTTGTATACATGAATCCAGGTTGAGTTTGAACTTGAAACTTGGCATGGATATATGTCATAACATGATTGTGTTAAAGTTTTTTTTTTTTGAAATATTCCAACCATACCACCACCTCAAGTGTACTTTTCATTTATACCATCAACATATGTCAATGACAGATAGGACCAGGACATGTCATTGACTAGCTTGATTGTATAAATGAGAAGTGCATCTAATTTGGTGGTATGGATGCAAACTGCTGTTTTTTTGAAGCTTCTAGGTATGTCTTTTTATGGAATTTTTCAAATTTCCAACTTTTAGGGTGTGTGCACCCTAGATGCACCCACATTTAATGCCAAGAGCATGGAATGGTATATGACGTTCAAGCATTCATGGAAACTAGAACAGCATACATACAAATCATGAATAGCAAAACAATATGATCTAGATCACAGATTGCGTGGGTCTTGCTTTTAGTGGAAGGATAATTGTCCACAGTACGTAAAGAGAAGGTACAAACGATAGCAAGTACGCAGCAAGAACAAGTATTCATGTTACCTATATTTAGTAACCCATCGTTGGTCACTTAAATTGAAAATGTAATATAAATACAAAAACGTACCAATGGAGCTACGCTGCAAAAAATGCACTAGCATGCGCTTACCTGACTAGGAATTGAGCCTAAATTTTGTGCCCCCATTCAGAGTAATTAACTTTTAGTGTCGGCACACAATTAGATTATATATTAGCACTCAACAAACATCAAGAACAATGTCTATAAGAAGAATCGGTACCTCTTCTGGAGTTAAAGGGCACTTTCCAATGAGCCTTCTTTTCCTGTAGACAATTGTCTTGTTTGGAAAATGTTCTTGCCGATACTTCAACAGGATTTCCTGTTCTTTAGGTGTGAAAATGTCGATGCACCTGCAGTTTTCATTTTGGAAGTAAGGTATGTTCATGTCTAGCAACACAAAACGAAATTACATGGCAAGACATGCAAGTAATAACCACTGCATATAACAGATTTTCATGTGTAGGTTATGAACAATAGTCAAAATTAATGAATTAAATAAGCGAATAGTTCTTAAAATTCTAGTATCAAGGACTGATAATGACCACTATGATTTCATCTTAATAATTTGATATCTATGAATGAATTAATGTTATGAGTTCCATGTGAGGGTCATGTTTAGCCCTTGTCAAGACTTTCCTAAGCCTATAGCAACAACAACAAAAGCCTTCTAGTCCCAAATGAGTCGGGGTAGGCACTTTCCTAAGCCTACTACAGAAAAACAATCCAGGGATAGGCTTCGCCATTAAGCATTAAGCAGTCACAGGCTGAGGTTTGATCGAAGTCCTACCCGGCACATGCAAGCATATCCAGCTCAAACCGAAGATGAATTGACATGAAATGGCCTTCTGAACGTAACTTATTCACTATATCACTGCTTGTTTTCATGATATTTGGCTTAAATCGTAGTGCGTGATAATTCACCGTGCATCTCAATCTCTGGAGCTCTGGATCATCAATTTCTTCTGCCAAACGGTGTGAAAATGGAGTTAAATATACGGCACCATACTTCTTTATCTTCTCTAGAGCAGTTGTTCTGTACCAAGTAACTGGTGCATCTCTAGGTGGTTCAATCTGTGAGGACAAAAGGTGTTCCATAAGTATAGAATATCTAGAAAAATTTGACTTCCCAGAGATAGAAAAAGTGACTTTAGCATAGCTAAATTTATTGTGCTACTATGCTCTAAATATATTCACCTTACATGCTCTGAGCTTCTTGGTCTTTCCCTGTGCAGTGATTTTTGGAACGCTCGTAACAATTCGGACATCATATTTCAATGTCTTGATGAAGTGGGGAACATCATATATATCTACAAAACCACTGGTCCCATACATAAATGAAAAAAAAAGTAAACACCAACCAAGAACAATCTTGTGGATCATTCAATGCAAACAAGTTAAACAAGAAGGTAATTACAAAGCCAGAGAAGAAGTGAACTCAATGTAAACATAGAAAATGGGACCCCATCATAGTTACCAAATTCATTATCTTGCAAGGAGTGTAGCATACTAACATGCATTCGCCACCTTATTATTTGAAAACCATAGTCAGGTGTTTTAACTATTAGTTTTGGGTTTGTCAACTAATGTTTCACCATAACCTCTAACATCTTCATGATGGCATTACCCAAAAACGAAAATAAGAATTTCAAAGTGTGTCAATGATATCTGCATCATTACAATCTTTAACAGAAAAGTTTCAGTTTTTACAACTTAGCTCACAATTCATTATCTAGTATACTAGGAACAAACTTTCAGGCAGGATGCTGAAAAGGTGACAAACTGTAATGTCCTACATAAGGGTTCCTAGACTATAATTTACTGCAAAAAGTTCCTCCTAGAGTCCTATTACGATGAACTGATCTTAAAATTATTAACTCTAAAAGTTCCTCCTAGAGTCCTACTGCAATGAATTAATCTTTCCAAACAAATTTTAACGCTGCAAATGTTAATAAATTAATTTATAAAGACACCTTTTCAGCATTCTAGAAGTATGCTACTTTCCGATAACCTGACTAGTGGTTACGAAGTGCTAATTATCTACTAGCACCTGGACTCAAATACTTCTACGAAGTTAATCAACATGACTACATAAAACACTTGGATTGTGTCAATATCTTATGGTATTACCATGTACATTAGGCATAAAAAGCATTACGAAACTATATAAATCAATTAATGCAAACTGCAGAATATTTGATAAGAAAAGTTTTGCAGTGTTTTTCTTTGCTTTTTTTTTGCGTGTGCGTGTGTTGGGGGGGGGGGGGGGCTGCATTCGCTTCGTAGGAAGAAAAAATACTGCTCAGACAGAAGGAATTACGAAGAACACAGGGTTTATGGTAACTTTGCATGCAATGATCTTCCTGCATGATAGACATATCAGACTTGCATACCTCTCATCATGCCAGAATGAATTTGCATCTAACTCTGGCAGCACTTGTGTAGCATTCATGATCCGTGCTACAGCAACAGCATTACATATCTACAAAATCAAGGCAGCAGTAATCTTAAATCTCTCAGTTGCGTTGCCATGAATACATAAAACATGCATGATGAACTATGCTACTTTAGAGACAAATTTCTTATATTAATCATACTGCACTGTGTTGTTGGATCAAGCCGCCATTGCACCGGACACGCAAGTACCCACTGCTTTCAGATTCAGTTGGTGGGGCTGCAAGTAGAGACATCGCATTTCAGAATTTCATTTTGCCATCACCCATAATGGCATAAGACCGGACTAGTCACTTCTGGAAGGATAGAGAGAGAAACTTACGAGGCCAATAGGTGCGTGGTGCAGAAGATGCTCTCCAACCATTTGAATCCGCAGTTATGTGTCAATTCCTGATGCTAGTCTTTTCATCAGGATTAATAAACAGTAGTGATGCACTGCTACATCACTTCCTTAACAGCATACAGCTAGCAAAACTGAGGTTATGACGCATCATGTGCCAACTGTCAATTTTACGAATGTTCTTATATTTATGTCGTAATCTACTAGCATGCTTCAATGTTTTTCTACTATAATGCAGTAAAGTGATTGTTTACATTTCTCAATTTTTCATAGAAACATTAAGCTACATCCTTGGGTGCTGACTAAGCAAACTAATAGTTATGGAGAAGTTGGATCTTACACGATTTTGGAAAGAACTATCGCAAGTTACTGCAGTCTGCAGGTAAGCTCATCAGTAATACTCTGTACCCATATTACAGTGTACCATCTTGCTTACGTTCTCTTCAACAACAAGTATGTAGTTGTTAAATGTTATAGCAATTTTTTTCCCATCCGTAACAAGATGATTTATGCTTATTGCTTAGGCATATGCGCTATCCAATTACGCCATTATTTGCAGAATAATTTGTTTTAAGTGTTCCATTAGAGAATTGCTTTGCAAAAGCGCCTTGGTTAGCACCATCACCTGCATAGCCATAGCCTCCCACCTGTCACT
The DNA here is from genome assembly GCA_032594955.1 of Panicum miliaceum. Taxonomy (NCBI): domain Eukaryota; kingdom Viridiplantae; phylum Streptophyta; class Magnoliopsida; order Poales; family Poaceae; genus Panicum; species Panicum miliaceum. Next base: position 9,835,516 of record CM064065.1, on the reverse strand, counting down.
TCAACTCTCATGACATTGCTATCGGCCTTCCCTCCAACGCCAAGCAGAACAAACAGCACAACGAAATCACTATAGAAGCAGTCGTGGGCGAGGCGAGCGCACCTGGACCCTGTAGGTGGCCGAGGAAGCCACGGAGGAGGACCACCAGAGCCAGATGGTGCCGGTCACCAGCGCCGCTACGGCTACCCACAGCCGCGCCGGTCCGCGATGCCGGCGCAGTAACGTCTCGCTGCTCAGGCCCCTGCGAGCGCGGTTCGCCGAACCAATCGAATCAACAGCAGAATGAAAAAAAAATCGTGGGAAAGGAATTGGGGGCGGATCGGCGCTGGAAGCGGGCGGCTCACCTGCGCATTGGAATCGGGCGGTTAGGATAGGTCGCGGGCGGGGGATTTGGTCGTGCCGCGTGCGAGGGGTTCGGAACTTCGGATCTGGACGGGGGCGGGGGCGGGGGCGGGAGCGGAGCCGCCCGGACGTAGGTCCCTTTTGCAACAATGGAAAAATGAAGGAATTTCATATGATTCCTTCCAAATTTATAGGAAAGTTTTCTATGAAACCTTTGTTCCAAAGGATTATAGACCTGTTTAGATAGAATAAGTAATAGTTAGTCAGCTAATAGGTATGGCTAGATGTTAGCTGGCTAACAGCTAGGACTTTCCAAAGATTTGAGCCAGCTGCTAGCTCACAGCTCGCTCGTACCATGAGTCAAATGCATAAGATACTTTTTTTATTGTACTTAGACTGGTTGATTCGTTTTCATGCAACCCATTGCAGTTGCTAGTTGAATCATCATAATAGATGTGGTACTCAATTATGTAGCAACAAGAGTATGATAGAAGTGCTAATGGTTTTATCTTGTAGCTCTTTCATCTTAATCGAATCTCAATCTCACAGCTATGTTTTTTGCTCTGGTATTTTGCGAAGTAGCCTAACTACAGATCCGTGTAGAGTTTTGTCTGGCTTAGTGGACAAGAATTTTGTAGAAAAAAATGCGGGAAACATATTAACGCGTGTGAAAATGCACACAAAACTGTCGATGGCTGCCACATTGTTGTAAATCAACTCATAATAAAGCACAGGCGGTTTATATTAAACTTAACCCCGTTGTATGTAGATTAGGACTGTGTATAAACAAGATAGGAGCACACTCCATTGTAGCGGATGAGATCTATTGTTCTAATAGGCTTTATCTACAATTTGTGTTTGTTATTGTTGAAGCGTCCTAGAACACTAGGAAATGTATATCATTCTACTCGTAATGAAGTGCATAAGGGTCCATAGCTCAGTGGTAGAGCAATTGACTGCAGATCAATAGGTCTCCGGTTCGAACCCGGATGGGCCCTTCAATAATCTCCTTATTTTTTTCCTAATTTTTTCCCGAATCTGATGATTTTTTTCAAGGATAGACCCTTCAATCATCTCCTAATTTTTCCCGAATCTGATGATTTTTTTCAATCATCCCTAATTTTTTTCACGAATCTGATGGGTATTACCATTAAACCTATGGAAAACCGCATTGATTTTGGTTAATCATCCCAGTCAGCCGCGGGAAGTCGGGATGACAAGCTGCTATAGAGTTCACACGCAGAAATGCTTAAACACTGAAGACCCAAAGGAAAGAAACATGCACCGACACGCACGTGACGTAAACCAAGCACTGATTGCAGAAGAGGGGAAAATCTTTTCTTTTTCAAAGTTCTCAAAATTGATTTAACAAAAGGGCTTATTGTTACTTGCAGCCAGCCGTTTTTACACATACAGCCTTTGCTAATTTATTTATTGCCTTGACCGTGGATATTTTTACTAAGCAGAGTATCTTTTAAAAATAAACGGCTGCTTGCTTTTTTTTTTTAAGAAATTGCGGGAGCTCTGCTCTGTCATTTAAGCCGGGAGAGAAGAACAAGGTTCAGAGTGCTTACATTAGTGATATTAAATAAATTAAGGAGTACTCGAACTCTAGAAAAGCTAAATTAAACATTAAAAGAAGATAACTCCGGGCTTCCACAGGCCATAAACCTGCACTGCATTTCAGCTTTGATCTCTTGCATCACTTTGCCTGGTGACATTGTTCTTTGCTCAAAGATCCTCTTGTTCCTTGCCTTCCAGATATTCCACGCAGCGTAGATGATCGAGGCCGCCTTGAGTCTTCTCGCCTTTTTTGACAAATGTGCCAACTCCTTCTCCCACCAATCCATTACTTCCAATCCCTGAACTGGTTTCTTGATCAAAGACTGCGTCCACTCTTCCATCCTGCCCCAAACTTGCTGAGCAAAATTACAGTGCAAGATCAGGTGCTTTTATACATGCAGCTGAAATATGTATGCATCATTCATTGGTGAATGGCACACAATTCCTAGTTCCTTCCCCATCGATGAGCTTCAGCTCCAAGCCATGGAAGGATATAAGCAGAGCGGGCCTCTGTAAACAGGGAAAAGTTTCAGAAAAAAAACTCAAGTACAGTCCTGAGAGCGAGGTGAACTTTGAAGGATAAATTGACGTCAAGGAACATTTCACTGTCTTTCCAAGAACAACAACAAAAAAAAAGAAAAGAAAGGAACAGTTCACCGGGAAGGAAACTGTCACGGCATCAGGAGTTTTATGTTATTGTGGCGATTATCCAGACACTTGTGAGGAAGTGATCACAGTTATCCCCATGTTAGTTGCTACCCTGTACAAATGCTCTTCGACATCAACACTTGTAGCACTGCCAGGACATATGGTAATTGATCAGCAAAGGAAAAAAGGTAAGTGGTAAAGTCAAAAGAGCACTATGACAGAACACGCACATGGTGCATTCATCGAGAATACCAAGTTTAGGATGATGGAAAAACAAACGAGCCTGAAAAAACACATACTACAACACATGAGTTACTTTCAATTAACTTAACAAGTACAAAATGTAAATGAATAAAAAAAAGGTGGGCTTCCACCTAACACCGACAGACCATCCCAAGCCTTTGTTGTTCTCCTAGCGATAGAGCATCTTCCCAGTTTGGAGTAGAATCCCACCTTTCTCTTTCTAGAAGATAGACCAGCCTGACATTCTCCAGAATTTTCTCCAGGTGATCATCCAGCAGGACAGAAGCACTAGACTTGTTACCTGTATTACCATAGAGGCATAGAGTTTCCAGTTACAGGACGAATAACAAAATAACTTGATACTTTTGACAAGTGACCTTCTAGCTAGTTATAATATTTGTTCAGACACATAGTTCTTTATTATTCAACAGGCAGATATTTCGTGGCGCCTACCAGATTTGTGTAACGAAAGAACTTTCATCTCCGCTTCCTCCCTTGAGAGAGGGCATATGACCTGATCCTCCAGAGTACCCAGACTGGTGTATGGATGCTGAGGAACATGAAACATTCCTTCTGAGGGCTTGGTAACTCTCCCGGAGACCATGGGCCACAAATCTCTGAGCACTCTAAAAATATAACTCTTTCCACTACCATTGGGACCTAAGTAAAGGTAACATGAAACATGTCACTACAAGTTCGCTGATGAGCAGAATACAAATAAAGGTCACTTGTAGGAAGAGGCGTACCAGTCAGAAGAAGGCTTTTCCCTGGTACCACATTGCATGAAAATTTCCTGGCCAACAGCTTCTGTGATGGTGCTATAATGTTAAATGATATAAGTTCTTCCGAAGCTGCACTGATGGTATTGGAAGACACCACGGTATCTAGAGGAACAACAATTTGAAAGGCAGGTTAAGAATGGAAACTAAACTCTTCAAAAAAAATCTGCATAGCATTACTACTATATTTAGAGCAGGATAGAATGCTAAGCAGTGCCGCATTACAGAAGTGTCAAACTCTACCATAACATGCCAAAGCAGGATGTCTTACGGTAAACATGCTGTACAAAGCCAAAATATTTTTTGTAGAGCAAAAGTTAATGCAAACCAAGGTCAACAATAACATCTATATATATTTTTGGTTTTCTCCATATAGAATTTCAGATAAAAAAACAATTAGCATGATAGTTATGTTATTTAAGTCCGAACCAATTGACTTACTCCTTTGAGCAGCATGTAAAAAATCCTCAAGCTCGAAGATCCGGTTAATCCCACCAGAGAGTTCAAGTAATTTCTTATGTAGCTCAAGAATGTCACTAAAGGCTATGAAGCTCTGTGACACCGCTGGAGCCAAGAACCGCGAGAGCATTTGCCAGCTCTCCAGTTGCACAAACCGAAGGAAACTCACACTTTTGGGTATTCAAGATTAAAATAATAGTTTGGATAACAGAAGAGTTCTGATGATTAGTAACTTTGAGTTGAAGTCAAAGCTCTGTCTCCCTTGTGCTCCAGAGCATATAACAGACTAAGACCCCATGTCATATTGTGAGGAAGTTGCTTTGTCACAAAATCATCAACAATACCATAGAGCCACTGTTTCCTCAAAAGAATCTTTGAGTGGTCAAGTAACTTCATGAATTTAGCCTCAACCATCTGATATATGAGAAGAAATATCATAAACAGAAAAGTTAAGTTCATTCAATCTAACAAAATGATTGTACCATAAGCTACTGGAAACAAAACAAAAATTCTTGCTGAGTTCGAATTTGCAAACGTAACATGCACATTGGAACAGAAAATGCAATTGGCCATGGTGAGTAGTGGCTGCATTGCTAAGAGCTAGGATATATGATCTAAGTAGTAGGCTGAAGCTTGTCATAAGTAACAGACACAAAGGATAAACAGCATCGTTATAAACTAAAAAAAAGCTATTTAGAGATATGAAGAGTCCAATTGGACATAATAGGAAGAACACACAGGCTTATAGCAAAAAATAGCATAAAAAGGAGAATAGAGATTTATTAATGCGAACACACATGTAGATTCAATAGACAGAAATGAGTTAGAGAGTAAAACAGCAGCTTAGTAGCTCTAGAATTAACGAACAGAAGATAAGTAATCAATACATACCAATGGGTTACCAGAGGCGAGGGAGCAGAAGGGAGAGGCCAGCTTCGAGACATCTGGAGCGACCCAGAGGATATCGAAGATCGGATCGAAGGCTTGCAGGAGATAGAGCGTGGAATTCAGCAGAGCGGAGAGGAGAAGGGGAGGGGGGTGACGAGCGCGTGCGAGCGGTGAACGAATTGGAGACTCCAGAGAATTCTGGAAGGTCCGCTTTTGTGGTAGGGCCCGCATGTCAGCGACTTAACTGTAGCTACAGGGACCCGATCCCCTCAACTTTCGCCGATTCTTGGAGCTATAGTGCAGAATAGTAAAAACTAAGTGAGAATACTCAGGAATTTGAGCACAAGGGTGGCTATTGTCGTGCTTCGCTAACCTAACTCAACAGGCACATGTTGTCAAGACAGTTGCACCGCAAATCACCAATAATCATCACATGAGCAAACTCCACCGTCTATACAATGAAATCGAACGGCATCCCTTACAATTATTTTTCTGCCAGTGACAACTGATATGAGTTTGATAGCAACATGGCAATCATCACATATCCTGAGGTTTTTCATAATACGGATCGTCGCTCCCTTAGGTGTGTGAACAAGGCCGAAGGCTAGAGCCAATTTCTCACTGTGATACATAAGGTGCTCCTCCTTTTGTTCATCCTCAATATCATGTAGGACCACATCAAAGTTTGGAACATATCCAATCGATTTTATCTGGTTGATCAGCTCTTCAAGTTTTACAGTGATCTGGTCCATCTGTGGATGTACCTTGTCTTCTGATGTGAAAACATGAACATCACTTCCCACTTGAATCCAACTAACACCAGGATCCTTCCTAACGCCCCTCTCTCTCATCTGCTTCCGAACCTTCACAACGCCATCCCATCGGTTGGCTTTTGCATACATGTTAGAAAGCAAAACATAGGTTCCGATATCGTTGGGCTTCAATTGAAGAATCTGTTCAGCTACGCGATGACCCAGACCATAATTTCTATATACCTGGCATGAACTTAGCAGTGATCGCCATGCAACAACATCTGTGCCAATGCAATTATTCACTATGAACCGCTTAGCCTCATCTAGACGTCCAGCTCTGCATAACAAACCAACCATACAAGTATAATGTTCCTTTCCAGGTTTAACTCCAACTTCCTTCATCATAGTATTCAAGTAGTAGAATCCTTCATCAACAAGACCCAATTGAGCACAAGCTGACAACACTCCAACGAAAGTTACATAAGATGGGACTTCTCCTGCAGATAGCATACAATGAAATGCTTCCATTGCTTCCCTTGCAAGGCCATGATGTGCATAGCCTGTGATGATCAAATTCCAAGAGACTACATCACATGATGGCATGGAAACGAAGACTCTCCATGCATCTTCGATGCTGCCACTCTTTGAGTACATGTTCATGAGGGCATTACCAACTACCAAATGGACCCAGTGCCCAGTCTTCAAAGCACAGGCACTAAGGGCATTGCCATTTCTCAAGGCAGCAAGACCAGCACAGCTACGGAGAGCCACAGCATAAGTGAATTCGTTTGGCTTAACTTCTTCCATTTCCATGTCCAAGAACAATTGCAATGCATCTTCATACAGCTCATTTTGAGTGTAAGCAGTCATAACAGCTGTCCAAGAAACAACATTCTTTTCCGGCAAGACATCAAATGCGCATTGAGCATCACGTGCACGGTCACATTTCCCATACATATCAACAAGTGCACTCCCCACAAACACATTCAGTTCAAGCCTCCTCTTCAAAGTTTGGCCATGCACCTGACCACCAAGTACCAAGTCCTTCATGCTAGCACAATGCCCAAGAACTGCAACATACGACACATGATCCCATTTCTCAACTTCTCCCACCATAGCTGTCACAATCCTAACCGAACCACCCAATTGCCCCCGATCAAGAAACCCATTTATCATTGAGTTGAACGCGAATGCATCGAAACCAGACACATTCTCGAATACCTTCACCGCATCCTCCATATGAGCACACTGAGAGTACATATGCAGCACTGCGTTGCAAACGTAAGCTTGTTCCACCAGACCGGCCTTAACAGCATACCCATGGCACTGCCTCCCCATATCATAGCTCCGGACATGGGTGCTTGCGGCCACCGCTGCTGATAGAACATACTCATTCAGGCCAAAATCAACCACCCTGAGCAGTGCAAGCGAATCCTTATGGCGCCCTGAGGAAGCATATCCGGACATGAGGAGATTTCCGGACACGGCGTTCCGGAAGGGCATTGCATCGAACACTTTGCGAGCGAGCCCGACCTGGCCGCACTTGGCGTAGAAGGAGATGAGGTTGTTCTGCAGGACGACGTCGAAATGAGCGGCTTTGATGATCCGGGCGTGGAGCGCCTTTCCCTTGGATAGGTCTCCAGCGGCGGCCACCGCGCGAAGGACGGCCACGGCTGCGTGCCGCTGGAGCGCGGCGCCGCCGGGGCTGGCCATGGGGATTGGGCGCAGGGCTCTAGAGAGGTTTTAGAGGAATTGTAAAACTACAATTGAGTAGGGGCCAGAGTTATCTCAATGGTTCGAGGCGGAGATGGAGGCCCAGTGCCCATGTAAGTTCGCCCAGAGTTATATTCTCAATTGCTCGAGGCCCAGGGCCCATGTAAGTTTGGAGGTTCAGCCACATCCCTTCTCACGTCAAGTCAACTTTGTACTTATGGGCTAAAGAATGATGGGCCGTAAGCCCGTAACCCAATAACCGCAGCTACCACATTTTGTGTGGCAACTGGCAAGCCCTCCACAAAGAACCACAAGTCTAAAACGTCCTCCCTCCGTCCCAAAGAATTTTGTAGAACTTCCGTAAGTTTTGTGAAATCTAGCAATACAACTAGAACCTCAGAGGAGAATAGAAGTGCACCTGAGAAAAACTATATTCACCAGTAACTTAAATCGGCACAAGAGCTTTTACAAAATTTTCTGCGTTGTATCAATGTATTCCAGTTTCTGTCTCTCTGATATAGTACCCTCCATATATCTAATCAGAAGGAAAACAGAAAAAAGTTTTCCTTAAAAAGGAAGACAAAAATATGGTATAAGCATTGGAACTATTTCCACAATGCTCCTTCAACTGGCATCTTTTTGTTAACTAATCTTTCCAGCCATCTTTTGTAGATCTCCTTGGAGCGAGACCTTTAGACGATGGGTTGGGGATAGGTTTGGATGGTGTCATCGGCGCTTCCTCATCATCCCAGTCATCTCCCCAGTTGTCGTCCCACTTATCGGATTGATTGGGTTCTTTCTTGCCTCCAATTGAAACCGGTAGCTCTGCTATGTCGAGCTTCTGGTATGCAGGGCCACCATCTTGCTTGCACATCCTCCGAAGCTTGACACACACTCCCACCACAGCAAAGAGAAGAAAGACAGGCACCAGCGTGTATGTTGAGGTAAGCGGCATTCTTATGACTCTGCCAGCTTCCCTTGCAACTGCACTGTGAATGTTAATAGCACAGGATTCTCCAGCGACTTTGAGGACTATTGCCGTGTTGTTTGCAGCATCACTGATGGAGACGCTCACCTGTGTCTAAATAAAAAAGATAAAAATGAGCAGAAGACAAAGGCTTAGCAGACCATTTGAAGACACTCGAACCAACAGCATGTGTTACTAAAAGTTGATAGCAAAACAATAGCTTTATAAAAATACATAAGCTAGTGCAACTAAATATGCATTGTTGACAACATATGGACATATTAAGACAAGAAAGCCCAATGGTATAGTTGAAAGGGTAATTACTCTTATACCTCACGATGATCATTTGCTTCAACATGGACAGTATCTTCAGCTAAGGTCACATAATCTGGAGCTCTGATACTAACATCAAGTGGGTCCATGCCTTTGTTGTCCATCAGAAGTGATAGAGCTAGCGAATCTGGTTCCAACAATAACAAGTTGAGCATAGTCAAAGTTTTAAAGAAGGAACACAACCAGAATAAAATATGAAACAAACACCAGAACACATATAGAGAATAAATATGTTTTTTTTTTAAAAATCCTACTGGGGGTAAATAAGGTGGGAGTGTCGTAAATGAAACATGAATTTGTAAATTCGTTCAGAAGTTATTGGCAGCAAACTCAACTATAATTATTCAAATACTGCTTGGATGCTAAATTTTAGCTGGACATAAGTATTTGGCCTTTAGATTTGATGCCTCTTTGGGAATTTGTTTGCAATGCCTGGATTGGAAATATTTCTCCTAGGGTCTTGCATATGAGTTCTTGGACAGATGCAAGTGCAAAGTGGAAATGACAGCTTTAGAACATCAAGTTCTGTATAATGGAAACGGTATTAGTAACTGAGATAACAAAGTACCAATCAGCCCTAAGATAAAGAAGTTTCAGTTAAGAAGATTAGTTCGCAATGACAATAATGGAGAACATTAAACATCTGGGGGGGGGGGGGGGGGGGGGTCACCTTCTCCAGGAACTTTTAAGCAGGCGATGAATTTCTTATTTTCAATGATACATCTATGTGATGGATCACACTCCATGATAAGAGGATCTTTCAGGAAATCTTTTGCTTGTGAAGATTTTATTGTGCTGCTATCTTTGTCCTTTGGCTGCGGTACTGAGCCATCTCTTCTGATGTTGGTTTCTTCTGTTGAATTATCCTTCTTATTGCTCTCACTTGTATCATTCTTGACCCCTCCATTCTCATGGGTCACATGCTCTTCATTAGGATTTGTCTCATCATGGTGTTCCAAATTCTCAACACCTGACTGTGCATTAGAGCCATCACCATTTGTTTCGACTGGTAGTGTATCATCAGCACTTTCCTGGATCCAAAGGGAAAACGTGTCACATCAAAAACCAATAATTGCAGCACCAGTTAGTCGAATGACCTCTGATGCATGTGCTTTGCTTATCTGAATCTGAGTTCGGTGTAACAGGTGTTTCAGCATTGGACTTACAGCATCTGAAGCTATCAGTATTCTCACTGGCTATTTGAATTTGAAGAATCGTGCCAAGAATTGGGAAACTTATTTGGGATCATTGAAAGCAAAAGCAATGGCGATTTGATCTGGGCACGTAGATTTTGTACACCAACCTCGTCTACCTAGTGTATTTGTGTTGATGAAAACGCTAGATCAAAGTTAGTCCAGCTTTTGTCAGCTAATGGGGATGCCGCAGTGCCAAATCACACTCGGCCTACATATGCGGCTTCAAAACCATTCAAATCCGATTAAGCAGAAGTCTCCTCAGAGACAAGCACCTAAGGCAACTCAACTGCTGTGTTAAGCACATGCCCCCAGATCGCGTGAGCAGCAGTGCAGCTCACCATCCGGCCAAACAACGCGGGAGGGAACGGGGCGAGCCGTAGAGCAGAAAAATCCGGGGTCCGGGCTCACCTTTGCCACGGCGGCCACGGCGAGGACGGCCACCAGGAGCAGCGCGCCGCCCCACCGCATCACCGCGGACACCTACGCTCGCCCCAGGCGCGACGACCGAGTCCAACCGAGCCGGCCCGCGCGCCGGCTGCCGGAGATCTGTAGGGGACCGAGCGTGCCGTCCGCCCCGCAGGTGGGAGTGGTTGAAACGGAGGCGACGGGCGACGAACGCGCCCAGGCAAGTAGAGAGGAGTAGAGAGGCCCGGCGAAGCACGAGAGGGGGGAGACCCGAGGAGTTGGGAGGGCTGGCTGTTCCGCTCGTGTCGTGCGACTCGTAGGAAGACAGGATTGCAGGACGGCCACGGGCGAGCCAAAGGGGAAGGCGGGGAAATTGCAAGAGAAACCAAGTACGGGGCAGTGCACGAGGGCGACCGGGAACGGGAATGGGAATGGGAAGGGTTTGGCTGGGTGGTGGCGGCGTATTTTATCGGCGGCCGGCTCTTGGATCCAGACGTGGCAGTCGGATGATCGGATCACCATGTGGATGTCTATTGACTTTTTTCTTTTTTGGTCCGCTGCGGCACGGGAGGAGCGATGGGCCGAGACACGGCTGCTCAGTGGGCTCTGAAACAAATCGGACGGGTTCGTCCGATTGATCCTCCAGAAGCCCAGCAGCGACGAAAGCCCAAGAGCGCGTTCGGTCCGTGACACTACCACACGCTTTCGCACGTGAGGCCGTCGGCCACCTGCCCGCTCCCGTCGTCGTTTCTCGCCGGAGTTGGTGAGCAAACGAAACGGCGGGTGAGGAAGTGACCCCTGCCGCCTGCCGTTCTATATTATTCATCTTTTAAAAAGGCAAAAATGTGTAGAATATATTAAGGCCGGATGAGGTAGATCGTACCATAATGCGTGCAACTTGACAATAAGATATTGCAAGTTCTATCATGCAACTTGATTAAGTGGTTGCGGTTGGTGAATGGATATTAGTTTTAGATCTGACATTATTTTTAATGTTCAGGTTCTTAGTGTACTATGTGGGATCATCACTTGCTAATTGCTATCTTAGAGCAACTTCAGTAAGACCTCTAGCCCCTACTCAAAATGTAGGGATCGAGAGTAAAAAAAATCTACTCCAACATCAACATGGTTCCTACTCGAGTTCTTATTTTGGGAGGCTCGTACTTTCTACCGTTGAGCACCTTCACCCACGGGTGGGTAGGGAGGCCCCTACTCGCTCGTTGATTCCGTCTCCAGCCGGTGCGTGCCCGTTCCTCCTCCTTCCCCCGCGAGCCCTGTCGCTCCATTGACCACCACACCGTGCGCAGATGAGCGACGGCCGCACTTCAGGCACACCTCCGCCCTTCGCTTCGTCCTTGAGGTATGCCTACCCATCCCTGCAGATGCGTCCAAGCTTCCGATCGCCGAAATCGTAGCCAAGGGCCGCCGCCGCCGCTGCGATCTCCGTGGCGTGCCTCCCTCGCCGGGCCCCCTCCTGCACAAGAACGAGTTGCTCCCCGACAAGCGCTGCACCCCCGCACCTCCTCCGCTGCCCGCGATGCAGATCGAGCCACAGATTGAGCAGCACGTAGTGTGCTGCCTCGTCACCACCTTGAGCTGCCGAATCTACCACCAGTGCCGCCGAAAACGAGCTCGCCCACCGTCAATTCGACGACCAGCGCCGCCGAATCGAGCGTTAGGGCCATCAAATCGAGCACTGCAGCTGTCAAAATCAGAGCGAGAAGGAGGCAAAGAAGTGCCGGCCGGCTCGGAGTGAGGTGGAGGCTGCCATGGCCGGGATCTTGCGCACCGCCGGCCGTGACAGGCCGTGGCAGCAACCACCTCGACGGGCCCGGCCGGGGAAGCTACTGGCCGCATTTACTGAAGAGCTACTGGAGAGAGCGAGAGAGTGAGCCACTGGGGAGAGAGAGTCAGAGAGATGCGCACACAGGAGAGACGTAAGGTAGAGAGATGCTTCAGGAGTGATACAGAGGATCTAAGGCAAACAAACATATCGGGAATAAAAGGGAGAAATAGAAAACAAAAAGTATAAGATCTGACAGGTAGGTTCTACATATCAGAAAATGTAGGGATTAAGATTAGAGGGTATTGCTAAAGTTAACGGTAGAAATTACAGCTCAATAAAGCAGAAGAAGCCCCTACTTAAAAAAGTAGGAACATCAAATAAAATCTATTGCTATTGCTAGAGCTTACAAGTGAAACACAACACCATAAGCACATGTACCGTGAGAAATGAGCTCACGCCGCCCCGCCCCCCCCCAACCAACCAACCAAAAAAAAATGTTGAGTTTGCTAGTTTTTGATATCATCCCCGTTCTGCATACAGCTGCAAGTTTTTGATCTAGCCCCCACAGTATCTGATCCTCAAAACCCCACTGTTCTTGAGTCCTTGACACTCTGGCACGCCGATTTTGATGGCTAGAACTAGAAAAAAAATATCTCCACGTCGGACCAGTGGGAGCCACTCCGTGTCTCCGTGCCTCCGTTTAAACCCTCCCATTGATCCCCCGGTCCATTCCGTCATCTTCGATTCCAAGACAGACGCCAATCCGACCGCGCTGCCTGTCTCGCCGGCTCGCCGCCCCCGTTCCCTCCCTCCAGGCCGGCCATGGCGTTCAACAAGATCAAGGTCGCCAACCCCGTCGTCGAGATGGACGGTAAGCTGGACCCCCTCTCCTGTTCGTCACAACAGATCTGCCGGTCTGCGTTGCCTTGTGCTGCGTCCTCTCTTCCTACCGTTCTGAGCTTGCTTTAGTCGAAGCGTCGCTGGAGATATCGTAGATCTGCTAGATGTGGATCCTTCGTCCTTGGATCAGATGTGCTGAGCTCGCTTATTGTCCGGAATTTGGTCCACACCGCGTACTAATTCAACTAGTCTGCTTTCGGGAACATGGCGCTCACGTTTTTTTTGCTGAACTTGGTGTGCAGGCGATGAGATGACCAGGGTGTTCTGGAAATCTATCAAGGACAAGGTAATTGAAATATATTTGACTCCGTATCCGTTGCCCTCTGATTAGCTTCTCGCGCTGTTGGTCTTTGAGAAAACCTTTTTGTTTCCTTACACTGGTTGTTGCGGATATTAATTGTGTGCAGCTGATCTTCCCGTTCTTGGACTTGGACATCAAATACTTTGACCTTGGACTTCCACACCGTGATGCTACTGATGACAAAGTCACAGTGGAGGCTGCGGAGGCCACACTCAAGTAAGAAATAGAATCCCACATTACTGTCACTTAGATAAAAAAAGCGGGGGGAAATGGAAACCAAAGAAAAAGCCTTTGTGCTACTCAATATTATTATGGAATTCCTATTATTATATACAATCCAGCAATCATTTTTGGTGTTGTCAAACAAGTTAGCTTTGCATGGTGGAATATACATAATCGATTCGACCTTTTAATCTTTTTCATCAGCCATTTAATGATTTAAGCTATGGAAAGGAACTTCCTTGAGAAAGTGACGTGTTTAAGTGTTTTACTTCTACTCAGTCAGTTACTTGTCGGTTGTTACTTCAGTCCTTTGCCGTTGCGGGTGCTGACCATTTTGCTTCATAGGGCACCTATGCTTTCTCTTGCTCATGCTCCTAAATTTCTGTGTAGGTACAATGTGGCTATCAAGTGTGCCACGATTACACCAGGTACATTTGGGTTATTGTTCTGCTGAAATGTGCTAACCATGGTTCTAAGACTTCCTGTTTGACTGACGTTGCATCAAATCCATGGCAGATGAAGCAAGGGTAAAGGAGTTTGGCTTGAAGGCCATGTGGAAGAGCCCGAATGGCACAATTAGGAACATTCTGAATGGTAAGATGCTGGTGCAGACTGTGAATGTAACCTTTTTCCAGAATCCTTGGGACTGACAGTTCTATTCCTGTGCTTACTACCTTTAGGCACTGTGTTCAGAGAACCAATCATCTGCAAAAACATCCCAAGGCTTGTTCCAGGTATTAGACAAAGACAAAAGTATTGCTACTCATTTATCTAATTTAGTCTTCTAAACCGAACTGTTGCCAAATTCAGGGTGGACCAAACCCATTTGCATTGGGAGGCATGCATTCGGTGATCAGTACCGGGCAACTGATGCTGTTATCAAGGGACCCGGCAAGCTTAAATTAGTTTTTGGTATGTCTACAGCTACTTACATTTGAGAACCAGTGAAATGCTTTCACTGTTAAAACTTCCTAATTGCAATTGTAATTTGTACGTGATATGATAACTTTTTTAATTTTGTTGAGCGATTTCTGTGAAGAATTTGAATGTTGTCCTTTGTTTTTGCTACTGATAGAGGGAAAAGAAGAGCAAGTCGAGCTGGAGGTGTTCAACTTTACTGGTGCTGGAGGAGTTGCATTGTCCATGTACAACACTGACGAGGTACAGTTGGTTATTTGCTGTGATTGCATTACTTGGCATATATCATGTGCCCCTTTTGTGAATCATCATCTTAGCATCTGTATAATTATGCAGTCCATCCATGCCTTTGCTGAGGCTTCTATGGCCACTGCTTATGAGAAGAAATGGCCATTGTACCTTAGCACCAAGAATACAATTTTGAAGAAATATGATGGCAGGTATTGGTGTTGCTAACCTGTTTTTCAGATTATACTGATTGTGCCTTTTCCTTAGCACAGCATGCTTATTTGTATAGTTGATTTGTTTACAGGTTCAAGGACATTTTCCAGGAGGTGTATGAAGCTGGATGGAAATCCAAATTCGAGGCTGCCGGCATATGGTATAATTCCAGATTCCATCTCTCTTTTAACATTGTCTGAACCCTGAGTTTTTTTTCTCATTTTTGTCTTTGATGCTGTTAGGTATGAGCACCGCCTTATCGATGACATGGTAGCATACGCTCTTAAGAGTGAAGGAGGGTATGTCTGGGCTTGCAAGAATTATGATGGAGATGTGCAGAGCGATTTCTTAGCTCAAGGTTATAATTTGCCTTCTGCCAGCTTTTACAATCTGGACTCAAGTTTTGAGTAGTGCTTTGCTTGCTACATGCTTCTTCTTAGTTAACATGTGTTGTATTAACCCCATGATTTTTTGCAGGTTTTGGCTCATTGGGTTTGATGACATCAGTATTGGTAGGTCACCAAATTTGCTTCTTTTTTTATTTGAATCGAGGCCATACCCCATTTCCAAGAACGGAAATACCAAATTTGCTTTTGGTACATTGTTGCTGATAAATGTCCCTTCACTCGTCAGGCATACTGTTCCTAATTTGGTCAGAAGAAGAAACTGAGTGTATTTTACATTGATGCTTCTAGACTTTGCAAGTGTTTAGAGGTTTCAGAAGAGCACTGTAACTTTTGTAAATACAAGGTGCTAACCTGGTTCGTGTAACCTTATCCCAGGTGTGCCCTGATGGAAAGACGATCGAAGCTGAAGCTGCCCATGGTACTGTTACCCGTCATTACCGTGTTCACCAGAAAGGAGGTGAAACCAGTACGAACAGCATTGCTTCAATCTTTGCGTGGACAAGAGGACTTGCACACAGGTATGACTGTTAGCTACAGCTCTAGCACTTCTTTGAGAGGCGTCAGTTCAGGATTCATTCACAATTTGGGCCTTCAAATTTTGCACGTTCCTCAATTGTCGCTGTAACCTTCCCCTTCCTTGTGTTGTTTAGGGCAAAGCTCGATGACAATGCTAGACTGCTTGACTTCACTCAGAAGCTTGAGGCTGCCTGCATTGGAGCTGTTGAGTCTGGGAAGATGACCAAGGACCTTGCCCTTCTTGTTCATGGATCTTCAAAGTATGTGATTGCATTATCTGTCTCACAGCCCCATTCACATGCATCTTCAGCCTAAATACATTTCTGGAATTTATACTCACTGGTGTCTGTTGCAGTGTCACGAGGAGCCATTACCTGAACACCGAAGAGTTCATCGACGCGGTTGCTGATGAGCTCAGATCAAGGCTGGCGGCCAACTCCAACTTATGAAATCCTTGCTGAAGCTGCTATGCTTACTTGGATGACGGTTCGAGTCATTTTTCATGCATTACCATTTTCTTTCCTTAGTGCCCAAATCCTGAAGGCCTGAACTGAACGCGAATATCCTCAGCAGTGTGACAGATCATTACCATTGAGAGACTGCCCTGGATTTCGCGATTATGCAACTCATGTACCTGATTGCCCGTTATTTTCAATAAAAGATAAAGAACTTGTGTCCATTCAGAATGGTTTTTCTTTTTTTTTGATGGTTTCGTGTTCATTGCTGGAATGGGTTCTGCCACTTGTTTGACGCATTCCTGCAGAGCCTGTAGTTCTTGATTTCGTGCTGAGTACCCAATTCATTTTGTTGGCCAAAACCTTGGCCCACCAATTTGGTGTCAAAAATTTGACTTGGCTACATGCCTACATGGCATGTTTGGGTGGAAACCAAACAGGCCCATACTTCTTGACCGTGTGATCGGAGGGGTAACGCATCGTTAATCACGTGGTTGGCCTTGGCCTATAGTTCATGACCGTGATCGGAGAAGTCACGCATCGCTAATCACGTGGCTGGCCACGCCGAAAACACGGCTGTACAGGCGAGAAGCCGGTAACTCATCACGTCTGCCGGGTACCCCGGTTTCGTGATCGTGTTTTGGAACGAGTTGGCACCTATTTGACCAGCCGGCCGTCGTAACTCGTAACAGCAACCCAGAGGCGGTCCAGACGGCGACGGTCTTTGACTCTGTAGGGCGGCAGCATCCCAGCGCCGAGCCGCCGAGGAGCGAGGACTCGTCGGCCGAATCGGAACAGAGCTGCGCGAGCACTCGCACGCCAGTGCTCGCGCAACCGCCAACCATCGCCCGGGCAGATCGCTGGCATGGTAATCTCAACTCGGGCACGGTCGCATCGAGAGATGATCTAGGCCAGCTGGTTAGCCTGACTGAATTGCACTTCCCCAGCAGCAAATATAGGACTGAACACAACATGTTGGTCCCATAACATTTTTCTTATACTCATCCCGATTCAGTACATGGAGAGTAGCAGTTGTTTTACAATGTACAATCAGGCGAGATGGCAGGCTCCACTACAGCTAGCTGCACATCACCGGCCCTTGTAATAATCTTAGCAAACAAACGAACAAACAGAATAAGCCAGCATATCAGATAACCACTACTAATCAAACCCTAGCTAACCTGCTAAATTTGCCTCTCAACGCGACAGCTTGTACGCCACATGCTTCCTTTAAAACATCGGAACCGGCTCGCCGTGTCGCTGGAGCAAACAGCCCTTTTCTTTAGTTGGACTGGTCGAATTGAAGAACGCGCGCGAAGGGCGAAAGAAAAAAAAGAACAAGCAGAAACGCGGGAAATCTCAAACAAACACCTGGCGCCTTGCAGCGTTGTGCTGCTAGATGGGAATGGCGCCGTTGCCGGTTGCTGGATAGGGCCCGTTCACCAGGCCCTTCAGTTGCTTTATGACGCGCCCGTTCTGGTACACTTTTAGCCTCTGAGGTCCGTTGGCGTTGGGAAAACAGATGCATCTGCCTGTTGGACTGAAAACGCCGCAGGGGCGTTGAAGCAGGTGATCAAGCTGACCCGATGCTGCTGCTATCAATCCTGCCAACGTACAGAGGTTTTCGTTAATGGCTGAAGCGTTTGTATTTCTTTCACAAGAAAAGAACACTTAGTCAAGCAAAATCAAGTGGAAAACTGGAGATTTTGAGGATGACTTACCCAGGAAAAGCGGAGATGGTTTGCCAGGCCTTGACTTGAATTCAGGGTGAAATTGTGCGCCGACAAAAAACCTATGAGTTGGCAGTTCAATGATCTGCAACGTGGTAAATCAAATATATTAGATCATGGACATCAATTCGTTAATTATTTTCATGAAAAATGTTTGTGATCATACCTCCATTCGTCTCCCACTTTCGTCCCTGCCAACAAAAGAAAGCCCTGCCTTCTCAAATTCTGGGACCATATCAGGATTCACCTCGTATCTGTGGCGGTGCCTTTCATCAACATAGCTAGCATTGCCATACCTAAGGTGGTTCGAAATTCAAATCATTATCTCCGTAGTAAATAAAATGGTATAGGAGAGGGACCAGATGTAAAACTGTAGCAAAATCAATGGAAGATGTGGATGCTTCTTACAGCTTTGCAGATTTGCATTTATTGACCTGAAAATAGGTTCTCCTTGATCCAAGGCGCATTGTTGCACCCATATGGGTTTTGGATCCCTGCAGCACAGCAGGAGCGTGATTGTCACTTAAACACATGCTAATTGTCGACAGAAAGGAATTACCTAATAGTCTGGCAACTCTAGCAAAATAATTACCTCAGGCATGAAAATAACGCATGGTGTTTTCGTGCTTGGATCGAATTCTGTGCTGTTAGCACCATTCAATTTCATGATAGAACGTGCAAACTCAATCACTGCAATTTGCATGCCCAAGCAAATGCCGAGATACGGAACGTTGTTTTCACGTGCATATTTTGCGGCCAAAATTTTCCCTTGGACACCTCTGTCTCCAAAACCTCCTGGCACCAGCACACCATCTGCACCCTGAGGTGGAATACTCATTCAGATCTCTGTATTGTGGGCTAGAGGCATATATAGAGAATGCATTTTATGCGTACCTTCAGCGACTTCCATGCTTTTTCATAGGCGTCAGGAGTCTGCAAAATGAAACAAACCCCATTTATCAGTTAATCATCTAACATAGAAGAGCAGAACTGATTTGGCCAACATAAATAAAACTCACCTCTTCTGCAGTAGAATCTTCAAGATCACAGGAAGGAACCCAATCCACCACAAGTTTCCTGTTCAAAGCAACTGATGCATGCAAAAGAGCCTGACAAAAGGGGAGGAAAAGATAAGGCCAACATATTTGCACATTTCGTTCAGAACTTTATCTGCGCCAAAGATATAAAAACATAATGTCACCTTTAAAACAGACAGGTATGAATCCGATAGACCAGTATATTTTCCAACCATAGCAATCCTAACCTGAAGATTTTTACACCACAATATTATAAACTGATTATTACAATCTAAGGTAGTCAATTTGGTATTTATAAATAGCAGCTCAAATGATCAAGAAACTAACTGGAGTTTGACATTTGTCACATTTGCTGGCTCTATCAGTCCATTCGGCCAATTTGGGTTCTCGAGGAATTTTTCCCACACTGCATGCAAGAAGAAATAATACATGTAAGTATTCCTAGAAACAAAGCCAACCAGTTCAGCTTGTACTTTGGTCCAATGATATACCACTGAAGGTCTAAAACTTTCAGAATAGCTTCATGGGCCTTCTGATCCTGTAAAGAGAATCATTTATAGTTAACTATGTGAAATGAAAATTTGGCAGTCATGCATATAACTAATTTCATGCGACATACCCTGAGCAACAAAGGGATATGCCAAATGTTCGTGACATCATGGAGATTAATGATATTTGGTATCTGCCAAATAAAATCAAAGTCAGCATTGTTGTTACATTATTCTAACTTTGTAGAACTCTTGACCATGCAACATTTTTACCGGGACATGGCAAAATTGCGCAAGCTTCACCTTCACATGCTCTTCAAGTGGCTGCCAAAAAGCACAAGAGCATATAAAGCCACTGTCAGCATTGAATGATTCAGAGGAGGCACCAAATGAAAATACTGAGACAAGTTCTGAACGATACCTGTGTACTGCGACATGCCAAAATATCAGGAATGAGTCCAAGTCCTCTTAGTCCTCGGACACTATGTTGGGTAGGCTTCGTTTTCTAGACAGTAAAGAAAAAATATCAGCATGTTTCCAGACAGCGATAACATGTTTCGAAAAATAAAGTATCACAGTGCTTCCATATCAGTAGAAAACTTACCTGCTCGCCGACTACATTTAGAACTGGTACAAGACTGACATGCACCAAGCAAAAGTTTCCAGGCCCTGACATACAAATTTCACAAGATCGCGTCAGAAGGAGATTGATTTTAATAGCAAAATGAACATTGAAGCAATATCCTTAAGCAAAAACATATGTAAAGAAGGAAGAAAATTATGGGGGTTTACAATTTCCTTACCAGCACGATATGAAAATTGGCCTAATGCTTCAATGAAAGGCATTGATTCAATGTCTCCTGCATCAAGAATGCCACTGTTGTTATGCGGCGAAAATATTTTATCTCCTGCACCGGAATGCTTGCAGCTATGGGAACAATTGAGCAAAATAATATGCTACTTTGCAATTGGCTGCAATGATACAGAATGGATTTTTACCGATTGTGCCACCAAGTTCTATGACACAGACATCAGCTGGCTCTTCTGTGCCATCAACTGGATTCATTGCGACACGTTCAATCCACTCTTGTATTTCATCTGTGATGTGTGGCACAACCTTATAAAGAGAATTGACTCTAATTAGAAAATTCAGTGTAAAAAAATGGCACGTTTCCTGTCATTACAGAGTAACATTGAATCATCTATTCTGATAACCAATCCTCACCTGAACAGTTTTTCCCAGGTAATCTCCTCTACGTTCTTTGTCAATAACAGACTGCAGTATGAGCATTAGTAAAGAAGTCATTACCGGTTATACTAAGAAACCAACCAGTGTAGAAGTTATTTTGTATTCTAGAAAACCTATGTTCAATTAGCAGGAAACTAGGATATCTCATACAAGGTATATATATAAGCATATATGCTCCAGTAGTTCTAAACGCTGCCTGACTACAAAGTGATAGACAACAGCTACCCTTCCGCGTTTAAACTGTATATTAGTCCCAGGATTTCCTTATCTATTATAAGTCACATTACGGGACCATTTTACAATAAATTCATCATGAACGAATTTCAACTGCTAGTAGATCTCTGCAAGAACTTGCAGATACAGTAAAGGAAGCATCTAGTTCTACAATTAGTCCAAGCCTATGACTGGTGCACTATTAACCTGACGTACTTTCCACCAACCAATTGCTCCAGACAGGAGTGGCCGACTAAGGCCCAGATGATTGTCCACATGTATTATTGAAGCGCAGCAGATCTTAGGGTAAATAAAGCAACATGGAAAAAGATTTGTGGACTCCATGAAAAATTCAGGTAAAGAAGCACCCAATCTGTGTTGTAAAAGAAAAAAAATCACCGAGTATTCCCAGTTTGCAAATGTCAAGGTGAGCATAAACCCCAACTTTTAGCACATATACTAGCAAGTTAGCTCAAAATCTCGTGTGGAATTTTGAGATAGACTGTTTACTCCCATCACCTGGTAGATCTTTCCCGTGGTTATGTTGTTGTCACGAGTCAACTTGATGTCCAGAAACCGTTCATAATTTCCAAGGTCCAAGTCCACCTTTGACAATAAGGGTTGGAACAAATGAAGTCTGATTAGCCCAGGAAAGAAACATTTCAGAAATATAGCATAGTTCTAAGTTCTAACACGTTGGAGGTGAGAAAAATGGATAGCAGGACAAGTGTATGAAGAGCTAGTACAGACGACCAGTCCGTGACAGTTAAAGTTTTAAAACAGAGAGGACAATATGTGGCACTATCGTGCAGCTGCTGGCGTGTACTTTGTACTGGTCTAAGAAAAATTGATGCCTTAGAATCTCCAGTAGTCTAATGTAAAACTGGGGTGGCGACTGGTGTACAGACTACAGCGCACTGGAAGAGAACTACTTGTATGCAGTGTCAATCGATCGTACCTCACCACCGTCGTCCAAAACAAACACTTCGCCATGCTCGAACGGAGACATGGTTCCTGCATCGGTGTTGAGGTATGGATCTGCACACCAGCGACAGGGAAGTAGTTCAGATATCATATCCCAAACACACAACAGAAAAACTTCTCGACGGCACTAACTCAGTGCGTGTACGAAAGGAAAAAAAATAGCGTCTAAGATCGTAAGTTACTTCATCAGTAAAACAAGACACGTATACCAGGGAAGCCTGTAGTAAAACATGTAGAGGGAAGCTGCTGGGACGTGACGAGACAGGATAGAAAATGGTTCTGTAAACCGAGAGTCAAGACACCGAGAAATTTTTAGAGGCGCACAGCACTTGGCCGGGATGAAGGGACAAAACTCCCAAGTGAGGACAAGATTTTCAGAGCACGAGATGACAAATTTGACCTGTATTACTGCCCCAATAAAAAACTACTACACGACTGAGAAGTTCATGTGCTCCAAGGAACCGAGACAATGACGCTGGCACAGCATCAGATGCCCACTTCACCAAAAGCAGCGACGAGTAATTGCGGTTACAAAGGAAAACGAAACATGGGGCGATTATTTAAACGGAAAGCCAGAGTGAGCGGCCGGCGACTTTGCAAATATTGCTAGCTAATTGGTGCTGGCCATCAGGAAGAAAAAACAGAATAGCTTTGTAGTACACGGCCGAGTACGAACAGAGAAGCAAGCCAACAAGGTAAATAGTAGTGGTAGTAGCAACAATCCAGAGAATAAAAATTGGTTAAAAACCATGGAAAGATACAGGTGCCTAAACCATGCATGCACATGAGATTAAGCCTTATCCACCCATCCAAGACTAGTGGACCATCAGAAACCCAAATCAGGCCCCCATTACGATGGAAATGCCGCTGCTACCCATGTTTGAAATGGAGTCCTAGCAACGTAGGCACCCTAGCGAAACCCCAAATTGTGATCTCGAGAGAGATGGGAGCGACTAGTTTATGCTGAACAACCAAACGGAAATGGCACACGTACGCATGGACACTTTTTTTAAAAAAAAAAGTTGGATGGCTTTTGTACGGGGAGGCCGGGTGTTCGTGCCCTGTGCGATCACGTGGCCGCCATTACGAGGCGAAGCGGACGTTACTCCTCTTTCTATTTTTCTTCATTTTGACCGGGGAGAAATCAGAAACGAACCGCGCGGAGAGCGCGGGGGGTGGGAGTTTTTTCCCCCCTTTTTTCGAAACGAACGGGGGTTGGGAGTTGGGACCGCGGCGGCGGCGGCGGCGGCTGGCTTACCGATCTTGATGGAGGTGACGCGGAGGCCGCAGGCCTTGAGCAGGACGCCGATGCTGCTGGCCGTCACGCCCTTGCCCATCCCGCTCACCACGCCGCCGGTCACCAGCACGTACTTCATGGTCTCGAGTCCTCGGCTCGTCGGGTCCCGGCCCCTTCTGCTCGATCTCCCCTCTCGCGCGCGCGGGTTGCGAGGTCACTCACTGCAACGGCTCGTGCGCGCGGTCGTCGCGGGTTCCCCGGTCTCTCTCGCCTTGGGATCGAGGAGGGAGGGAGGGGAGAGGAGATTGGCAGTGCCTGCCGAGGCGGAGGTGGGAGATGCAAGGTTTTCTTTGGTTGGGGGCGAGGGGAGGGTTGGGTCTTTGGCAGTGCGGTGGAGGATGGGGTTAAATAGGCGTTGGCCGTCGGAGGTTCGGAGCGGAGCGGACCAAAAAAAACTATGACAATGTCTGTTGTGCGCCTGTGCCTCTCTCAAACTGCCACCGCGGAAATTTTGCAAAACCCCCCTACTGCTCTCTCTCTCTCTCTCTCTCTCTCTCTCTCTCTCTCTCTCTGTCTCTCTCTCCCCCCCCCCCCCCCCCCCTCTCTCTCTCTCTCGTTTTTTTGTACGGTAGTGTAATTTATCCAGACAAATCTAAGCCATTGGACCACACTTGTCATTGTGCATGTTTTCTCACACCCTCAGCACTCAAGGCCTCAAGTTCAGGTTGAAAGTTACTCGTACTGCATCTGGTGCTTCTAAGTCGGTAGGTGTATTTCGAAACTTTGGACTATTTTCACCCCCAAAAAATAAAAATAGAGTAAAAGGCTAGAATGTTAGTCTTGGTCATTGAATAGAATTTAAGCAGATAGAAGTTTGAACTAGCTACCAATTCATCCAATAGTTTAAATTGCCAGTAAGGAGAGGTTGGCATCATATTTAGTCAAATTTTTGTGCAGGTAATATGTGGGTCATCTAATCAGTGCCAAGAGCGTTTGACAAGTCAAAAAATTCCATTTTCCGCCATTACTCTTCTTCGTCGAATCGGAACGATTTGGATCAAACGGTGCGCTGGCGTGTCGTGCTCTTTTCTAAATCATTTTGAGCATTGACGTTTCTCACCGCCCTTAAGCATAACCATTTCGTAGGATTGATTGTTTGCAATCTTTCTGATACGATTACATCCCACTTTGCCAGCATGGATGCTTCTGTATACTCTAAAAATTACACTTCTTGTTTGCTGTTAAATTACCTAGGATTTCCATTGGCTACCGTGTAGTCATTATTAAGCTCACTCAGCAATTAAAAATTGTGGATCCTTTACTTCAAAAAAAAATTGGTGGATCGGTGTTGTATTTGAACTCATCCTCCTCGCTTAAATTAATAGGCAAATTAGGCCCCACTGCCTGTCTCAAAGCGAAAACAAAAGCATCATTTGCATCTGAAGGACCGTAGAGAGCCTGTGAAATCCACAAACAAAATGAACCCAATACATAACCGGTGAAACCTAAAGTTGGCCACAAACGTTAAGATATATAATATTCTCATATATAACTGTTGGGCCATCATCACTTGGCAACCGTAGGTTCAGATTTAGCATGATGGAGCAAAGCTCCCGTCTCTTGACTTTGGAAGACCCAGCGTACGCACCGAATCTGTTCCCCCGGCGACCTGCTGGAGAAGTTCAATGTCTTCTGGCTGTCGGGCATTAACAAGAAATGCTTAGGTTATATTCCTCCCTAGTGACTGTCACACGCTGCACTTTCACTCTGATTATCGATCGAAGCGATTATTCCCTTGCTGCTGATGATCTAGCAGTAATAGGTAATAAAATCTCCATCGTCGAATCACACCATCAGCGTGCACTTTATAGGCTTGTTCCCAGGGCGAGCATCGGATTCTAGTAAAGCACAGCTAGCCATTATGTTTCTGAGCTCTTTCTAGTACGTGTAAACAGTCCTCTTTTCTGAATTCAGACAAGTCGTGTGGCGTTCAGACGCTCAGCTGTCGCGCGGGCCCCGGCCTGGAACGAAATGAATTATTATCTATTTCTTCTTGCGAAGAAGATGAATTATCTATCATATGGATGGTATTGCCGACTAATAGTGCCATTGTTCGATCGGCTCCGCTGTCGATCGCGAGAACGACGTCGTGATCCGGTGGGGTTCCGGCCATTTCTTTCGTTGAATTCTCCGGCCCAGTCGATCGAATCTGCGCAGGCGTTCGTGATCCGCGTACAGGCTACCTAGCAATCGGCTGCCAGCCATTTCACAGCTCGGATTTGCTTTGATGCTACTCTTTGATCAATCTGACACTACCCCGCCACGGCGAGACCCAGTCATCTGCAGGTTCTCACATCCTTTTCAGCAAGCAGAGAACTCTTTACGCTACATATGCGTGTGGTCTGTTAGGCCATGATCGCCTCTAGTAGTGAAGTTAATTAGCACACGGAAACCCTTTTGCTTGCTGTGAGATGCTGGGATCAGAGGCTGACAGGGAAGTAGTAGAGCGATCGGGAGAACGAAGTGGTTATAGCTCTGTTCATGATCGGCAAAAGAAAAAAGAAAAAGAAAAGGTGGGCATCATTTGAAATTTGAAAGTTGGCGCCAAATTAGAAGGTACGTCTTCTCTAACCCGGATTATTACAATAGGCTTTACCTTCATTTTGCAATTTGCAAAGCTGCGGCTAATATAATAACGACCTACAAAAATAGATTTATTAGTTTTCGGTGAGCAGCTATGATTTTAAACCGACAGAGAAGAAGATGTGGTGAAGTGGATTCTCAACTGGGACGGTAATTCACGTCTTCACTAGTGTTTCACTGTCAGCGCGTCTCGTCCGACAACAATTGCACCGGGAAGCAGGCAGATGCCATGCCGTCAGATCCATCGAAGGTGTCTTCCTGAATTTGCTGCTCACACTTTTTTTTCCAAAACATATATAGTACATTCAAAAACACTCGTAAACACGTATAGACACTCAACATTTCCTAGAGATCGGAACAACATATCTAAAGATTGGTAAAGTCACCATAGGCGTTTTGTTTCAATTAACATGTCAACTTGAATTGAACTAGCCATAGCTTGAAAAAATGCTGGTTCCGACACCAATAAAACCTAACACGAACAGTTCCCCTCATCTTTTTTTCATTAATATAAGCCCAACATCGTTCAAAACAACGTGTACTACCACCACCGTACCTTCCAATAAACAAGTTAGTCAATGGCGCTGAGGTCATCATTATCCTGATCGAGCCCTAACCCGTCCTGCGCACCCATGGTGGATATTGTTTCTAAAACTACGTTATCCCTTTCACACGTCGAGATCGACGACGACGACCATCCGCATCCACGTTATCCTTAGCCCCACCACCTAATCGGGCCGTAGGTTCGCCTAGCTGTTCATGGCAGCAGCCGATCGATGGCCACCCGGCCGGTTAGGCGGTTACTCTCATACTGGTATCTCGTCTTGTCACGGTGGCGGCCGGCTCAGATGGCCTGCGTAGCTGCATTTGCCCAGACAGATAGCTCCACGTCGCAGGTCTGCATGCTCTCTCTCTCTCTCTCTCTCTCTCTCCCCCCTCCCTCTCCCTCTCTCTCTCTCTCTCTCGCCCCCCCCCCCCCCCCCCCCCCCCCCTCTCTCTCTCTCCCCTTTTGGTGCAAGGAGAGTCAACAATGATTCTTTTTCTTCCGCCCAAAGGAATTCGAGCTTTTGCGATGGCCTTTTGCTTTGTTTTGCTGTACGTTCGTTCGTTGTTGTTAGCCTGATCTAACACCGAGCACTTGACCATCGATCTCTACTCTCCCCATCCGTATAGTGGCGAGCAAAGAATCA